>JAUIRK010000266.1:0-180184 GCA_030549495.1 Nectonema munidae | reverse complement strand
AATTATTAATGAAGAAACTTTTTTTAAATATGAAAGAACATCTTTTGTTGCAAAAAAATCTTCTTTGGCTTCTTTTAAAAACTTTTCTTCATCTTCTCTTGAAGCAGCTAATCTTTTTCCACATTCAATTTGGTCGATTTCTTTTCTTATTTTTGTTTCTTCTTTTTTAAAAAATTCAAGAACTTCTCAAATATTTGGGTGCTCAACGGGTAATGAACTTCGTAAGCTTAAATATAAGAAAAAATGCATAAAAGCTCTTCTTTTAAAAACTTTTCTTCATCTTCTCTTGAAGCAGCTAATCTTTTTCCCCATTCAATTTGGTCGATTTATTTTCTTATTTTTGTTTCTTCTTTTTTAAAAAATTCAAGAACTTCTCAAATATTTGGGTGCTCAACGGGTAATGAACTTCGTAAGCTTAAATATAAGAAAAAATGCATAACTATTTTTTACCTATTATGCCAACCCTCGAAGTGATTATTAGTTCTAACTTTTCTATCAAAAACATTCCATATATTTGGAGGAAACCACTATAACGATGTTTTTTCAAAATACTTAAAAAAATCTTTCAAAAAAAATTTTCTTGTCAAAACTTTAATTCTTCTATAAATAATATCAACCTAAACACAATAATTATTAATGCTCAATAAAAATCCAAATAAAATTTTAACTTTTACTTGATTTGAAGGAAGAAACGCAAGAGACAAAATAAGTCTTACTGTAAATCGAAAAGTTTCATTCTTACAGTATTTAGTTTTTGTTGTTTTAGCTGTAACAATTCATAAATTAATTAATTAAAAAATAAAATGAAAAAATCTTACTTTCTTTTTTATAATATGTGAAACCTCCAATTATTTGTACCATTTCACACAGAAAAATAAGATTAACAATGAAAAATAAAATGAAGTAAAATAAACAAAACAGAACCAAACAAATGAAGTAGTGAAAACAGGATTAAACAGGATTTGTATATACTTACTCATACACCGAAAAATTATAGCTAATCCCAATATCTGCAAATTTTCAATTTGTAATTATACTTTTTACAATCCTTAGAAACTACCCTAATTGAATTCAGTTCTTCCTTGTTTCCTGCATTAGAAGTTCCAATGCATGTGTTAGTAGTGGTGTAGTAGTAGCTACTAACACGACACTGCAATATGATTTGCAACAACTGCAATTATCAGCTTAGCGATGTCAGCATAACGCTTCTCTAATTATTATCTTTTGCTGCAAAGTGCTATGATGTAGAAAAAGCCTTTTTTTCCTGTTACCGCGAGAGACAAGCACGTATATTCTAGTTTTATATAATAATTGTTTATGTGTTATCAATTATCTGGCGTTACGACTTTTCATCACAAGTCACGTAATCATCACTCGACACCTTATCAACCATTTATTCACAAGACATTTCATCACGCAACACTTATACAGATACTTTTCATCTCTCCACTTTTCTTTTATACAGATTCCTGAATAAAAAATGTATTATTTTGTGAAGATGATGCTAAACATTTCTTACGAAATTTTATGGTTTATGGACAATGCATTCTTATCTTGGTATAAGGTGACTATCACAAATCCAGAAATCAGTAATCCACTACTTTATCAGTAAACCGGAAGTGACTCTGTTTCCAGATAACTGAGTTTTATTAAGATAAAATATTAATTTTTTTTAGAGATATGTTTAAATTTTGACCAATACATGTATTTAAAAATTTTTTTAGCGTTAAATTAAAAATCCTTAATTTAATATATGGTGATTAGTTTGCAAGTTTGGTGTATTTTAACCTAGTGCGTGGCTAATCAGACACCCTCTCTAAGTCCCGATGATGTCGGTTTAGTGATAGTCAACTAAACTAATTGTAGAAAACAACGATATTTTCGTTTATAATTAAATTTCAAAATTGAAAACAACTCGAATGTATAGGAAAAATTTTTTTATTAATAACTATTAATTTCGGTGTTGTCTCACACCGTTATCAAGTCTAAAAATACAAAGAAGATTAAAAACAAAAACCACATTAAATATTTTCTTACATGAAATGGAATGAAGGTGGAGGGAAAAGTAACTTGTGAATGTGTTAAAAGTGATGAGGTGCGTATTTATACAACAAAAGAGGTGTGAAAATGTGTGTGACTATGACAGAGAGTAAACTATTATAATTCATTGTGTGGGCATACATATATTGTGTTTAGTGTGGTTAATCTGATTATGGAAAAACAAGTTCAATTTTCAAGTTTTCGTTTATGACGATACGGAACTAATTTTTTTGAAATTAAAGAAATAAGGATAAAGGCAATGCATTTGTTTATTGTTTTCATTGATTTTTCGTTCACATCCAGTGTCATAAAGGAGTGAGTATAAAAGCAATACTCGATATATGCTAATTCATGACTTCGATATTTCTGCAAATAATAATTATCAAATTTTTCATGTTTTTAAATATTTCAAATTTGATTTTTAATAAAAATACAAATTTTAAATAAAGTACAAGAGAAATTTTAGTTTGCCCCCCGTCACTGATAGGGTTAAAAACTTAATCAGGGTGATTCAGGTTTTTCAATAAAAGCCTATTTTTTGTGCCCCTCTTGTGCCTCCCCCTCCCCATGTACTTCGCTCTGGCTACGCCACTGGTGACAGGTGAAACAATTCTCTTACATCACTCTTTCAAAACATTACTGCAGGGGGTACTGAAGAAATTTAGCATGATTAAAGAAAGCATGAGTGACAGGTGAAACAATTCTCTTACGTCACTCTTTCAAAACATTACTACAGGGGGTACTGAAGAAAAGAAAGCATGATTAAAGAAAGCATGAGTGACAGGTGCGTCACTCTTTCAAAACATTCATGTTGGGTAATGAAGAAATTAAGAAAGCATGAGTGACAGGTGAAACAATTCTCTTACGTCACTCTTTCAAAACATTTAGGGTAATGAAGAAATTTATCATAATGATCTATATAAGATAGATCCTATGTGATAAATAACTATCATAAAATTGATAAATAACTATTAAATTTGATTTTTAATAAAGAATAATGAAATAGCTACTCTAATCAAGTATTAACAACAACCGCTTTACAACAAACAACTGACTTTGAAGAAAAAGATTTCTGTGCAAAAAAAATTTTCACTTCAAAGCTGTTCTCACTATTGGCACAAGTATAGCTTCATGTGAAAGATCTTTTTCTTGTTTAAAAAGAGTTTTAAGAAGTCAAAGATCTTCAATGTTGCATGAAAAAAAAAAGAAATCTTACAACTTTTCCTACTTGAAAAAAATACACAACAAATATTGATGTTGATGAAGTGTAAAAATGTTTTTCAAAAAAGTCAAGAAGGATTCAACTTTACTAGTAGTTGACAACAGATAATTCAAAATATATCTACACACATACGTTTTAATAAAAGTTGTTTCACTGTGATGCTTAGAAAAACTTTAGCCCCTCCAACTTCCCATTTCTGGCTACGCCACTGATTTAGCGAAAGCAAGATTTGTAAATATAAAGCAATTTTTAAATTTAAAAATGAGTTCTAGGGAAGTGTAAGGATTTAAAATATTAGAGTTATTGGAGGGATGGTGTGACGAGTGGTACGATAATGCCTGTAGAGTGTAATGTGTGTAGTGGTAAAATTAGTGTCCGTTCTGTGTGTCAATCATAATGCGGTGTGCAAGGTCCATTGTGTAGCTTATTTGACCTAAGGCTTTATTATTTCTTTTATGGTTGAAGCGGCAAATGGCTGCCCGTTTTGTTTCACCTATGTAGACGTTGTTGCATTTAATTGGCATGTTATTCTGAAAATGATGTTTTTCTTTCGACAACACCTTTTGAGATGTTAGCGCAGTGGGGATATTGAGTCAGTTCCGGTTTAACATAGTAGCAGCTGCTACAGGCTTGGTTTTAAAAATTTTTTTTTGACTTTTTGTAATATCTCTTAGTTTTCTTCAAATCTTCTTTTATATTTGCTCCTTAAAATAAATTTTTGCTCTGAAATTTTGTGGTTTTTATCTTTTTTTGTAGAATCTAGATGAATTTTATTAAAAAATTTTTACTTCCTGACTATGATTTGTAAATTTAATCGATCTGCTACAGCCCCCGCACTTGGTAGATCCTTCACTGTGTAGAGTGAGAGTAGGTTTTCTAGTGTTGATGGAGTTCCTCTTTTGATTATGTTAGGAAGTGCGCTGACTTTTATAGTTTTATGTATTTTACGTTTAATGGGGCGCTGAAAAGGAGGGGGAAGGGGCACTTTGTATGGGATAGAGCTTTCTTCTTCGGTGAATAGATGTTGATAAAGTTTTCTGCTTCATTAAAATTCTTTGAGCTATCGAGTTAAAAGTTTATGGGGGGAGGGGGTAGATATTTTGGCAGAAAGTGTTGTAGATATGATTTGTATCTACTATGCTTGTCTTTGTGTAGAGTAAGCTATCTAGGAACGGTAAAGGTACAGTGAGGTGTTTTCATCGAGAAGGCGCAATTGCGCCGCTTGTATCAAACTATGAGAAAGTTAGCTTGATGTGGGATCGAACCCAAGACCTTGAGTTATCGAAACCCAGTACCTAACCAAACTTACTCAAGCCCCCTAACCAACCTAGGAACGGTAAGGTTTTGAAATTTTTTCCCAGTGTAAATTTTATGTAGGTGTTATGGGAGTTAGCGTTTGTGACAAAAGCGTTTAATTCGGAGTCAGAGTTGGTCCAGATGAAAAATATGTTATCAATGTATCTGCTCGAGGATGAAAGGGGAAATGAAGATAATGTATGTTCGATTTTGTCCATGTATAAGTTGGCAAGTATGGAAGAAAGTTTTCCTTCCATAGGTAAGCCTTTAGTGTGTAGGCAGAGAGTGTTTTTGTGTAATATTATTTTGTTGTGCCTTGTAAAATTAAGGATTTTTTTGAGACTAAGTTAGGTGTCAGGGGGGAAAGGAACTATATCTATTTTGTTGAGGTTGTTGAAGTTTGTGTCCATAGCAAGAGTTGATAATGTCTATAATGGAATCGAGTTATACAAGTCAACCCCTTTCATGATGACAAAAAGGGTATTTTAAGGATATATTTTATTTATGAAATTTTTGATAAGGAATTCAACGCTGTTGAAAATCGAAAAATTTAGAAGTTTATTGAGTCGTTAGTACTCTGTTAGCAAGCCAATTGAGTCTTTAAGTGGCTTACTTAAAAACGTTTTAAGTGGTAAATTTATATATTTACATAGCATAACATAACAAAACATACTTTATTAGCGAAAAAAGAGGCAAAAAAGCCTATGAAGAATATTCGCATCGTAATTATGAAGGTCCAGATCTTTATTCATGCTCAAACATTTTTTCCTTCCAAAACTCATCGAGTCTGTTTTTAAAAACATTCAAGGAAGGCGCATTAATAACAAAATCAGGCAAGGCATTCCAGTCATTTATCATACGTTGAGTAAAAAAACTTTTCAGATATAACTTTTTGCAATGTCGCTTTTTAAACTTGAAGGAATGAAATCTTTGTAGTCTTTCAGACTGAGATAAGATTTGTGAAGCCAATTTCAACTTTTCATTTGCAATGTTGTAAACGGTAATCATATCATTTCTTTTAAACCTATACATCATGGAAGGCAAATTCAATTTTTTCAATCTTTCTTTATAGCTAAAATGTTTCATTCCTAATATCTTTTTAGTAATTGTTCTCTGCACTCTTTCAATATTTGCAACATCACAGGAGTGGAAGAGAAAAACAACAACATTACCATACTCTAAAATAGGCCTGATGAAGGTTTTATGCAAAAGCAATGCTATGTTGGTTTACATGACTACGTTTTTGTCGTTTAAACTTAAAACAAAGACATTTTTGGATTTAGCGCAAAAAACTAAGCTGATATGTATAATATTGAGCATACGCAAAAAAATTATTTTCAAATATACAATACCGGCAAAATTTTGGGTATATAGGAAATTCCTGTGTTGAAATTTTGGCCTAGAATATCTCGAGAAGTACAAATCGTGTGAAAACTGGAGATGGCTCATACAGAAGAGCATTAAAAACTATCGATTTATTATCTAAAATCTCGGAAAATATTTTATTCTGTATGTTTTTTGGTTGATCAAAAATTCAAAATTTTCAAATTTGGACGCCATTTTTCGGGAAAGTATAATATTTGAGTAGACGAAGATAGGGGCGCTATCCTTAACAAAAAATAAAATCTGCAATTATGATATTAAATTTTTGATTTTGTAATAATTGAATTATGCATTAATAAATTGTTAAAAAGTAAATATATATATAGACCTTTATTTAAATTTTATAGAGTTTGCAAACCTATATAAAGAAAAAATGTCTAGTTATAACAAAAGTATTAAAAAGGCTGGATTTTCCAAAGGTCAATCAAAATTAAAGTTTACAAAAAAATGAATGTCAGACAATTAGTGAGTGAAAAAAACGATAACTAAATCGAAAGACCATCTCTAGATGAAGATGCCACTTAATCGCAATCATTTGAAAATACGTTTGAAGAAGTTTATGCGAAAAATTTTATATACATATATATAATTTAAAAATATATTGTTTGATACTGCATTTGGGATACTTTGACCTAAATCTGATTCATTTTGGTACATATTTAAGACCATTGAATCTTAGTTGTTTGTTTCTTTTTTGAAGCGCATTTAGTCTGAACAAAGATCGTCAATGCTCCATGAACGAAAGTGAAATCATAATTTTATCATATTTGAGAAATTATACAAGGAACATTAATCTTGATGACCTTATAAAGGTGTTGCTGAAAATTCTCGCAGAATTCAATTGTTTTCAATCTATAAATGAAATTGGCATTGTGTTTTGATATGAAAATGTGTATATTTCATGTAAAATTTTAATGAATGTTCTCGAAGATAGATTTTAGAAATAAACCGCAACTTTCTTTCACACTTATAAATATTTTCAAATTCTAAATACAAAAACAATCTATAAATGAAATAGGCATTGTTGATTTTTAATAAAAGCGTGTATATTTCATGTAAAATTTTAATTAATGTTCTTGGAGACAGATTTTAAAAATAAACCGCAAATTTGTTTTACATTAATTAGCATTTTCAAATTCTAAATGCAAAAAGAATTTATAAATGAAATTGCGATTGTTGATTTGTTATAATAATGTGTATATTCCATGTAAAATTTGAATGAATGTTTTCAGAGACAGATTTTAGAAGTAAACCACAGGTTTGTTACACACTTATATGTATTTTCAATTTCTAAATTGCAAAAATAACTACAAAAATGAAATCTGTATGCCCGATTTGATATAAAAAATATATTTCATGTAAAATTTGAAGGTATATTTTATTAGATATATTTCTCATCAATCAAAATTTTGATTGACATTTCCAAAAAAGTAACCATGATTTTGAAAAAATTTAAACTATAAAGTGTTATGTTTTCAAAACTGTATATATTTATAAATTTTCAAACGAGTATATTATATAGAACCAAGGTTATAAGCTTAACTAGAGATACTGTCAGAATTTTGCTGAAAAAGTTCTTTTGATTTGATTTACAGATTTAGACATGAAAAGGTCATTCAACTGCCATGAAAATGGTATCAAAATATGCCGCTATCAATTTTAGGAAATGTCACGAAGTATGGTAGCAAAAGATGTAGCCAATTTAGTACAAGAGAAATTTTAGTTTGCCCCCCGTTACTGATAGGGTTAAAAACTTAATCAGGGTGATTCAGGTTTTTCAATATAAGCCTATTTTTTGTGCCCCTCTTGTGCCTCCCCCTCCCCATGTACTTCGCTCTGGCTACGCCACTGGTGACAGGTGAAACAATTCTCTTACATCACTCTTTCAAAACATTACTGCAGGGGGTACTGAAGAAATTTAGCATGATTAAAGAAAGCATGAGTGACAGGTGAAACAATTCTCTTACGTCACTCTTTCAAAACATTACTACAGGGGGTACTGAAGAAAAGAAAGCATGATTAAAGAAAGCATGAGTGACAGGTGCGTCACTCTTTCAAAACATTCATGTTGGGTAATGAAGAAATTAAGAAAGCATGAGTGACAGGTGAAACAATTCTCTTACGTCACTCTTTCAAAACATTTAGGGTAATGAAGAAATTTAGCATGATGATCTATATAAGATAGATCCTATGTGATAAATAACTATCATACTCTGTTCGTGACGAGCTATTTTCATTTCGTCAGTGACCTCCGTTTCTATTAATTATATTCAATATTTTTACAAAATCTCACCTGAACGCACTAAATAATTAATTGTGAATCTGATGGCGCCTTTTATTTTTCACTCTAATCAATCAAATCTATCAATTAAGTCAAAAAAACTTTAAAATATATTATAAGTTCCATATTTTTTTGGCTAAACCAACTTTTTAAGACTAATTTATAAAAAATATTTTACCCCTCAGTAAATTGACCTTTACAGGTGACTTAACGCCAAACACTTTTTCCCATTATATTTTAAAATAAACTTATCCATACACCGCAAATCGAGCATGCTCAATTTGATCGTCAAGATATTTTTGCCACTCTAGATTTGAATTGCGGTTACTGTTTAACTTTGGTTAATTTGTGGTCAATTCTTTTTTTCAATTTTTTGAATAACTTTTGTCCCATTTAGCAAATCGACCTTTCTCTATTCCATCATGACGGTATTTTTGTCAATATATCCAGAGGTAATGAATACTAAATTTCAATAGTTCGACACAACATTGACATTTCTCTATTCAAGCCGAATTGATAAAATATATTTTTTTTTGATATAATAATGATTTTATCCATCTCATAAATAAGGATGGGGACCAAACTCAATGCAACCTGAGATTATGTTCTCTAAAAGCTCATAAAATTTAAATGTATATATTTTTATTTCTGATAATTTTTTTTAATAATAACCATAGATGGGTTTTATATTATATTATTATTTATTTTATAATAATTAATTCAGCAATAAAATTTTTATAAAAATCGTTGTAAAATGACATGGTTAAAAATATGGTGCATAATTTTGTTCTTCATTCTAAACTGATTCTACCTTAGTAGTTCTACTTTCATCAGAAATTCATTTTGTGCAATCTATGTTCGAAAAAACCTTTTCAGAGATTTATTTAGCTCAGAATTTAAGCAATTTCAGAACTTTTCTATTGAAGAGAATCTCTTTGTTTATCTTGTCTTTTTTTTTATCAATATCGTACCGAAAAATATAGAACCGGTTTGCTTCACAAAGCTCAAATTCATTGTTTAAACAAAAAATTTCTGACTCAGATGGGAATTTTATTATAAAATTTTCAAATTCGTTAAATTTGCTAATATATTCACTTACGAGATCATTCTCATGTTAGAAAACATCTGCGCTGATATCATTACTTGAGTTTTCAACAAGACTTGTAGTGGAGTAAACATTATTTTCTTCTACTGAAGATTGAAAAGTCTTTTATAAAATTTATGGCATACTTTTTTATTGATGTACGAGATGATAATAAAAAATTTTTATTCACTTGTTCTTGAAAAATTAGAGGATTTTTAAGATAAGCATTAACGTTATCATTTGCAAATTTATAATTTTACAAAAATTAAACTTTAAAAAATTCGTTTCAAAAATTGAAAAAAGATGACAAATAAGCCTAAATAATACATATTTAAATTAAAACCGGTTCGTAAACTACGGTTCCGGTTTTTCAAATATTTTTCGGAAACCGGGTAAAACCGGTTCTACATCCTTATTGTATTAGCAGGGGTTATGAACAAATATCACCCTGAATATTTCCTAACCAATCCTTTTTCAAAATTCCCGATTATTAATGAATCCATATCCTCTTTTTTCAAAACGTTTCCTCCTCTAAAATATTCACACATTCACAACGAAGGAAAAAATTTGTCAAATTTGATTCACATTTATAAAAAAATTTTTTGACAATAGCTATATATTTACATATTGTGATTTATGATTATCTAACTGTTTGAAAATTTTTACATCAATTTTAAGATATTCACAAAGGAGCTTCTTCTTCACGGTCAAGATGTTTTTTGAAAATTTCAAAATTAAATTTTTACATCAACTCTTAGTTCTTTGGAAAACGGTATATATTCCGTGTAGACAAGTTACATACTTGTTTCTTAAAACTATATATAGCGCTTGAAAGGATTACTATATCGACGATATAAAACCACTTTTTAAACGCGTTACTATTTAATTTTTCTTATGATCACGTGCTATCCTTTAAATGTGACTTCAGTACCCTTACTTCTCGCATACTAAAATTTTTGCACTATAATAAATAAGCATTGTCGGTTGTACTAAAAATATATTTTAAATTTAAGGGATATTTTAAATCGAATTTTATACTCAATCAAAATTTTAATAGTGATTTTCAATCAAAAATGAATTCTTAATTTGAGTTTTTCGAGAAAATAGAGTTTTTTCAGAATGTGTTTTTTCTGAAATTTCAAACTTGATTCATAATTCCACACATTCTTGCATATAATTTCACACATCATCCCGCACTGTTTGTCGTCCGTTCCATGAGATGTCAGACAACGGGCATTACGGACTCATTAAGACCCGCTGCTCAACTCTTGTCTTTTCTCTCGCTTTTAACGAGAACATCGACACAAGCGACACTGCTCAATTGGCAGTTTTAATCCGTGGGGTAACTGCTGACCTCAAGGTTTGTGAGGAATTCCTCCAGCTTGTCCCCGCGCGTGACACCATTACTGGGCAAGGGTTAAGGCAGTGTCGTAGAGCTATGATGCCCCGCGTGTGTGACTTACAAACGAAATTGCTATCTTTCTTTGTAAAAAATAACTTACCCTAATCAAATAACTTTTCTAAAAGTAGTTACATTGCTTGGCCTTTCTCACAGACATTTCTACGAACACATTTCACTCACAGAATTCAGAGGTGATATCCATTTTTCTTATCAAAATCAATCAAAGCTGTTAAAAAATTCGATTTATATTTGACAGTTTATGTCAAAAAGAAACTTTTTATCTAAATAATTATATAAAGTTATTTACACATGTAAGACAAATTTTAAGTATACTGAATTCAGAGGTGATATTTATTTTTTTATCAAAATCAATCAAACCCGTCAAAAAAATTGATTTGTATATGACAGTTCATCTAAAAAATTATATAAAATGTTTTTTGCACATATATACCCATTTTTAAGTACCCTATCCTTACTGGTGATATTCATTTTTTATAAAAATCAGTCAAAACTTACAAAAATGATTTAAATAAGACAGCCCATGTCAAAATTAAAATTTTATTCTTATAAAAACTTTTTTAAACATATATAGTATATACCCATTTTCAAATATGTAGAATAAATTGGTGATATTCATTTTTTATGAAAATCAATTAAACGTGTCAAAAAATCTATTAAACCTGTATAAATTTCAAATATATAAATTTTACTTGCAGTATTTCTCTGTTAATTATTTTCTTAATAAACCGACTTTAGGTGTTTAATTCACTCAATATATTTCATTTATCAGTAAATTATGTATCTCGAACCCTTATCTAAGAAGGGTTGCCTTCCCCTGCTGTAGGGTAATGAAGAAATTTAGAATTTAAATAAAGTAAGCATGGGTGACAGGTGATAACAATTCTCTTACGTCACTTTTTCAAAGCATTTCTTCAGAGGGTAATGAAGAAATTTAGTATGATTGAGAGAAGCATAAGTGACAACTGACAAGTGATAACGATGATCTTACGTCATTCTTTCAAAACATTACTGTAGGTAGTGATTCCCAATTCTGGGGTTGCCAATAATTTTTTTGGAGTCACCAAGGCCTGAAAATAAAAACATTATCAACTCTTAATTCTAAGAGTTTTTTTAGGGATGTATACATACAGTCAGTAACGTAACCAGAAATTTATATTTGGAGGGGCCAAATGGGACACTAATATACATACATGCTTACCTACTGCCTTTGTCTAAAATTAAAGCATCAAATGCTACTTATATATAACAACTCTTCTCTTTGTGTTTATAAGCCTCTTTTATCGACTTGTGTCTTATTTCTTTGTAGATTTTATCATAGCTAATATTTCTTATCTTCGTTTCTCATAGCAAAGAGGAATTTTTTATTGTAAATCTGCTTTCTTCATCGTTACCGTCAATGATATCAATAATTTTTCTATATTTTCATTTTATTTGCTTTATATGGTTAGTATAAGCCCATTGTCAAAAATTAATTCATTATTTCATTTTAATTTGTAAACTTCAATTTTTTGATGGTGGAGCCCATAACTTAGATGAAAATAGCTGGCTACGTGGCTGTATACAGTCATATATTGGTTGATGGATTGTAGATAATTTCTTATCTATTTTTAACAAAGATAAATAAAGAAAAATACGAAGAAGAGAAAAGCACAAAAATGATCAATTAAAGAAAAACATAGAGAGAGAAGAAAAAAGTTGTCAAATAACCATTGATTTATCATTATTTTATGTGCTTTTCTCCTACAATCTAAACAAATAGTATATACATATTTTTGATTTTTAAATGCATTCCATCTTTTCTTCATTCTAATTGTTTGTAAGTTTTTTTAATCTTTTATATAATTTGTGGATGTGTGTGTGTATAAGAGCCCTGGGGAGACCCCCAAATTCTCCGTTCCTCGCTGGGGAAGTGACCCCCGGTTCCCTAAGGAGAATGTCTATACTTTGATCGTTCATTTTCTGCAGATATATACATTATTTACAAAATTTTTGTAATTCCATTATGTTTTTATAAATATATACATTATTTACTTTTCAAAATTATTTCAATAATATGAAATAATACTGAAAAAAAATTCTGTCAGTTGCACGAAATCTCCTATAAAATAGAAGTTTATTTCGTATCATACGGTCTCACTAATCGATGCGTCCCTATACTTTTATAAGGAAATCGCCATTTTTTCACTATGGCGTCATTGAAAAAAATGTCTGCTCGTTTCAGCTTCTTTGCCCTTTCCTGTTTCCCTACTACAAGATACGAAAAAAAGATGAAGGTATTTTACTTTGGTGGAAAGAAAAATGCATCCCTCATATAAGCTTTTTAGCGAGAAAGTATATAAATATACCGACAAGCAACTATCAATCAGATAGATTGTTCAATTCTAGTTTAAATATTGTAAACAGTAAACGCAGTAGCTTGAATCCAGAAAAAGTTGAAGACTTAATTTTTGTTGGGCAAAATAATAAAGCATTTAAAGATGAGCTTAAATAAAAAAGTTCATTTCACCTTTTTGTTTCATGAAATACTCTCATATTTGATCATTGAGAAAATTGTTCCCCGACCCGCTCTAAAAATTCACTCCGCGCTGAGCTCTAGTACTTGATAATGTGTATGATATACATAAACGTATTCATTTGCATGAATGCTGTTTGTATATCTCTTTACACCGACAAATTTGAGTAATGTTCTCAAGAAAACTGACAAATGTCGATAAGGGGGAGGGGGCTTGCCCCAAAGCTAGTTACATGGCTGGTGCGTACCATTCTTGGATATGTCGCAGTAAAAAAAATTGTAGCTATTCCGCTGTCAGATAACACAATCAAGCAAATTTCGTAAGACATAGAACAGGTAGTGGCTGCTATCAAGGAGAATGGAAAATTCAGCTTGCAATTGGATGAGTCAACTGAAGTCAGGGACGATGCTAAGCTCTTTGTATATGCGCGTTAGCAAGGAAAGAGTGACATTGAAGAAAACTTTTTGTTCTACGACTGGTCACAACAACAACAGGAGATCTTTTCAAGCTGGTTGATAGTTCCATCAAAGAAGAAGGATAAAAATGGGATGAATGTGCTCGGATGGAGCACCTGTAATGTTATGGGCACGTTAGTGTTTCAATGCCAGAGTAAAAAAAGTCAACCGCACAAAGATATCGACTCATTGCTTGCTGCACCAACCCTGCCTCTCGAAGATATTCAAATAGTAAATTTTATTAAATCATCAGCATTGAATATTCCAGGCTGTTTAGTCAAATGTGCTCTGATATGGAATCAGAATATGAACATCTGCTCTACTACTCTTCTGTAAGGAGGCTATCACGATGAAAAGTGGATCAAATGATGCTTGACATGCGTGCAAAGGTTGAAATTTTCTTAACCCAAATCACCACATCTTCAGCTTAAACTGGCGAAGACGATATCTTGATTTTAAGGTATTTTATAACTTTCTCGAGGGTGATATGGGTTAAACGATAGAAAACATTGTAAGATTTGATATACCTCATTCGGGGAGACGATGTTACAAAAGTTATTACCTAAATTTGATTATAAATTTTAAAAGTTATTACCTAAATTTTGAAAAGTGTATCTAATTTAGACACTAAGTTATATGTTATAAGCATTATAATATCAAAATTTTGTTGAAAAACTGTTCTGATTTTAAATAAGAGTTTTTGACAGCAGAGAGTCATTCAACCCGTTACTAATAAGGTCAACTAATAATAATAATAATTAACTTATAGATTTATAGGAATAATATGGTGGTAGGGCATCTATTGATTATTAAATTTATTATATCTGATATTGAGCATAAGATTTTCTGGACGCTTTCCTTCTTTGCGTTGGAAAAAAATTAATAAATCGTAATGTGAATATGCCTCTGATTTTTTTCTACACAGAAATACGATACCAAGCTTAACAGATTGTTTCCAATAAATTTGATGTCAATTTTAGGATGAACATTGGCTAAATCTTTTTAGCAAGTCTCACGTATTTTTTTATACAACATGATAAAAAAGTGAAAAAATTACATTTTCCTAAATATCACTACTCTCAAGATATTGCCTATTATAAAAAGTGACTCTAAAATATATTTTACCTTTTAACGTTTCAATAGGAAAAGTAAATTCTTTAAAATTAGACATCTATAATCTTTTTTTGATTAGAAGCAAATTCAACAACAAATATGTGAAAATATTTCATCTTCAAGGCACAATTTGCACTGTTTTGTGTGAAAATATGAGCAATACTATGACCTTCAAAAAGACAAGATAATGTGGGTTAAAATTTTCATCTCAAAAAAAGGTGAGATGATATAAACTTTGCATCATACTTTTCTTTTTTACTCATAATATATTTTATTCTTTGTTAAAATAAAGCACGCAAACACATCATTGTCTCACGTTAAAATCAAAGATCAATCTCACAAGGTATACTCTTTAGTCTGTTCGTGGTTTTCTTGCCAAAACGACTTACATGCACTAGTTATAAACAAAATATCATACATCATGACAAGATAAAATAGATGAATTGAAATAAAATACATTCATAAATATGTACAGATATCACAATAGCATTTGGAAAAAATAGGATATTAAAAAAGGCATATATTAAAACTTTAAGAAATGTATTGCAACGTCAAAATATTACACAAAACATTAGCGCTTTACGCTACGATGGAACGATGTATTCAGGGATTGATGGGTGGCCAGTATTCGATGCTGTAGCGTTGTGTAGAGCCATCGAAAAGGCGATCCAACCAAGAGGGGAAGTCTTTAAGCAAGTCTTCAATGAAAAGGGGCAGAGGTTCTGCTTCAGATTCCTGTCTTTCCAAGTTTTGGCGCACATTTTCCTTCACTTGGTCACTTTTGTTCGGCTCCAAAATGTTGGTGGAGTTGTAGTAATCATCATCATCATCATCGTCCTCATCACTGCAGAAGGAGGGAGAGGAGCATGAAGGGATCGATTGTAGCGAAGATGAGGAGGTTTTATTATGAACGGGAAATTTGAAGACAGAACATTTATCATCATTCATGAATATGACACCACTATCTATATCCGATTCAAGGTCTTGTTTGCTTTGGATCACACCTAAAGTTAATCATATTAAATCACATATCATTTAAGTTGGATAAATAAGATCTAAAAAAGGAATTAATTTAACTTTATCCCATTAAGTTTCAGATAAAGCAGACAACTTTAATGAATTTCTATTGATTTCAGTTAAAAAGTGGGCATCGGTCCTGTCCATTTCTGGATCATTTGCATCAAAATTTTTGAATTAAAATCAAATGACATACAATGCCAAGGAATGGAAAGTGGTTTTTAAAAAATAATGATGAATGAATGAATGAGTGGCTTTATACTTTATATACGGTATATCCTGGATAAAAGACCCGGTTTCCTAATTATTTTACAATGTAGTGTAAAATAGGGCTTTTTTCAAGACAGCCTTCTTTTGTGTGCTTTTTTTTCCTAAATTTGTGATAAAATGGTTTTTAAAAATTCTTTATTTAGAGTTTTTAAAATTTTACAAAAAAATTCATCTACTTCTCTCTTGATTTTTTTAATCTAATGTTTAGACCCTTCGCTGATATTCAACAAAGTTCCTTTATTTACTTGCTTAAGAAAGCTTGGTTAGTGACCTGACCTTGATTCTCTAGAGTTTTAACTTTTTGAACTCCAAGAGATTTACTACGATTCTAACTTTTTTAAAAATTAGCTTATACCTATGGGATTTATGCAAATTTTAGTTTTTTTACTTTAATTTTAAAAGAGTTAGTTATTAGTGAGAGAGAGAGTAGTGTGTTTCTGCTGGAAGATTAATCTCTATATATGTTTGCATAAACAGAAAATCATTTCTCACAAAAGTATTGCATAAATACTTTCAAAGCTTCTATTATATTCACTAATTAATTCCTACTGTTGAATTAATTTCTTTATCTTTTTTTTGACAAGAAAGATAGATCGAGTTCAAATTTGAAAGGCAATTTGGGAGAAAATTTAGAAATTGCACATTGTGATTACTTTCATTGAAAATATTTTTAAATTAAAACATATTATTGCCAGAGTAGATGTTTATAGGAGCAGAGTTGGCAATTTAAACCAAAATAGGAAAACCTGGTTTTCGTCGTTTATTCTAAAAAGCATGTTTAAAGTGAAAAAAACTTTTTTTATATGAAATCAGGTAACACCAACCCTCAATTTTAATCAAAAAAATTAGTACATAGTTGTTGGAACAAGGGAGGGGCCGACTACGCCATGCCACTTTTTATACAAATCTAGTCAAAAGTACATTTGACTTACCAAAATATATATTTTTGAATCCTTAATTGATCGTTTTTTCACTATGGTAATAATATTTTTAAAATGAATGATTTAGTTAATAAAAGACGATCCTGTGAAATCATAGATTGATGCAGGAAAAAAAACAAATGATAATAGTTTAATGCAAATTTCAAGAGCAATTACTGATCTAAAACGAACTTTTTCGAATTCTGTTCACAATTTGGCAAACGCAAGAAATAGACTATTATGCAACTTCTTAAGGTAAATCAATTTTTAAATAATTATTTTGTCACTTTAGATAATTTTTCAAGAATGAATTCATCATGAATTTGGGAAAATAAAGGCGCACAAAAAAGATTCTATCTTGAAAAAGTTTGTAAGGAACTTTGTAAATTTTTGTCAAATAAAATATCTTGTTTTTAAAATAACAATCTGCTAATACTTCGATTTTAATAATCTTCTAATCTTTCTTCATTAATTAAACAGAGGAGAGACTATATTGGAATATTTTGGGAGTGAGTAAGAAATCCGAATTTGACTCCAAATCTTCGAAATTTTGAAATATTTTACTTCTCGCTTCGGCTAAGCAAAGGCCACTCCATATCCCTACAAAAGTTAACTTTTTTTCATTATTTAAAATACTTATTAGATACAGACTCCGCAACTATTTTAAAATTCCATAGGATGGGAACTTTAATTTTTGTGAATATGGTTCAACCTTTAAATCTCCTTCTAACTCTGTTTACATATATAAAGATTAAACTTAAAAACTTTCAAAAATATAGACTAGAAAAATGAAGGCTTTTTTCAGTTTCGCTTAGGAGCCAGCATAGTTAGGGAGTCGGAGATTAAAGGGAATTGAGTCGGAATTCGTATCTAATAAATTTAGGAGTCGGTCTTTTTAAGTATTAAAAAATAAGGAAAAAAATATTCTAATTTTTGTAAGCATACGGTAAAGGTACTGTGGGGTGTTTTCATGGAAAAGACCTAATTGCGCTGCTTGTATCGAACTATGAAGAAAGCATCCTTGATGCGGTATCGAACCCAAGACCTTGAGTTATCGAATCCAGCATCTAAAGAAGCATACTCATTCTCCCAAATATGGAGGGATCCTCCTTTAGTCAAAGTCGGAAGCAAAGAGTTTTTAATTTTTTAAGTATGTGAAATCGGAGTTTGTGAGTAGGGGATATTTTCCCTACAACTCCCCAGTTCTGAGAGACAGGTAAAGAAGTTTTGATAGATTTCAACGTCGAGCATGCATAGAAAATAGAAAGGAAAATGGAAGATTCAGTACTTAGAGGATGTTTGTTGTTTGAGTTTGACAAAGTGATTTTGAGAAGCGATTTGTTCTTTCTTTCGTCGCTGTTCTTGTCTTTTTTGTCTTTGCAATTGCTACCACCGTCGTGCGTGTTATTCGGAGTAGAGCGCGCTTTTGTTTTGCGAGAATGCTGCTTCGAACTCTTTTTGCTTTTCTTACTCATTGGTAACTCGCTGTGCCTAGCGTGGTAGATACAGAAGTAGCGCCGATGTCCATTCAAAACCAGAACTGTTCCAACACAATTCTTTGGATTGATGACCAAATCTCGATTAGGACCAATCACCTAATTATATATACAAAATTTTAGAGCATAAATACTTATTTTTTGCATAAATTTTCGTCAACCTTCTATAATTTGGAATTTCTATAAGGATAAAATTTTGTTTAACCTTTTGAAGACCAGAATTTTAAAGAATAATCACTGCTTTTTTTTCAATGGAATTTTACACATCTAAAGCAAACGATTTTAATTTCATGGTACACCAGTGTCACAACGGTCCTCAAAGGGTAAAAACGCTACCCGTATAGACAGGATTGATTGTTTTTCTTTTTTTGGTTTCTCCAATCAATTCAGCTTGTTAGCCAGGTTAGCATAACACATTACCCCAATTACAAAATATTGTCAACATTGATAAATATCGGTAAATTAAAAAACTAGAGATATTTCATTTCATTTATTGCATTTGAAAATTTTGCATATAAAATGACTATTGCAATAATATCAATAACAGCAGTGAGATGGATCGAGTTGCACTCATGAAGCTAGTTGAAGAATTTTTTGGTTTGTATTTAAGTGGATTCGCTTTTTAACTTTCATCCCGAGCTTGTTGAAAATGTCTTCTCTCACAGATAAGTTGGTGAAAATGATACCTACAACTAAGGCTCTTTTTAATGGAGAATCAGCAAGTTGTGAAATGCAAAAGAAAACAATATTTGGTTTTGGAACTCATTCATTGCCTCGCATTGTGATCCACTCTTCATTTGCAGAGAAATAAAATCATGGATGGACTCAACAGAGACAGAATGGAGAAAGGCTACATTGAAGACCGGTTGTTTTGGTCACTCTTTTTGAAAGTAGTGACGCATGTTTTTTTAAGTGCTTCATTGTTTCTTTGTTGGTGACCTGCAGAAATGATCCAGCATGACTATTCTATTTAACAAACTCGTTGATTACTCATTTCTTCAAGCACTGGATCCAGAGTCTTAGTTACCCTATAAATGCAGTTACATTGTGATAAGGAAAATTGAAAGATGTGTTTAGACCGCCGAGTTGCAGATTACCACTGTTCAGCTCTCAAAGTATGTCAGCCGAGTAACAAGGAAGAGAAAACCACTCATTATTAGTAAACATAATAGTAAAAGGAGAATCCTTTTGTTTCAGGAATTTCATAACAACCTTTCCAAACTCAATGTCTCAGCGTATAACCTTGCTATGTGATAACCAGCGAACATCAGTCAGTTTAGTGCAAAAGAACTAAATACCGCTCTGTCATCTCATTGAAAAGCTCCTTGTATATCAACAAGTTCACAACTCCGGACTTTATAAAGTTCACAATTTTCACATCTTTAAACACTGATTGCCAGACAGACTTCTCGATCCAAGAGAATACTGATTAATAAATAATACATGATTCACAGCTTGTATGAGGCCCAGTAATTCACGATGACTACCCATTATCGACGATGCTCTATCGAGAGAGACCGGGATAAAAAAATATTATAGAATGTGGTAGTTAATCATTCTTACTTTTCTTTCGCGTTATAATATGGTCTTAATTTGATTTGATTTATTTTGGCATACAAACATCTTTGCCGACCTGTTAAACCCTATTCCAAAACAACCCATTCCTAGTAAAGAAACCCTTGATGATATTGAAGACATCTTCTACCTTAATCATTGTGAGCAGATCACCACGAAATAGGAACTCTTATTTGTTCTCGCCGTGATGAGCGTAACGGAAGAACCCAAGAAGAATAGCACAACTGGGTACGTGAGACGATTCATTAACTTTTATCGATAATTTAATATATAACTTTTCCTTAATCTCGTTCGTAACCTTAGACAGAATATGGATTGCCATATCACCAATTCCTGGGCGGATTTTGTTGTTTAATAGAGATATGGCACTAAGTTTCTTCCTTTTTATCCTCCCCACGTACATTTCTTATCATCTCGTATGCATAAGGAATAATCATATTCTGTGCAATAGCGTGACATTTCTGTTGTTCCATAATTTTATATGCAACAAAGTAGGATGTTTTGATCGTAGCTTGAAACTTTTGAACTTGAATTCCAGATCACCCGAACCGGATATCCTTCTGTGATATGACTAGATACTGAAAATAACACAAAATACTGATTTTGAAAACTCGAGAGCACGTATGGAAGCTAGCTAAGAATTTTAATGGCTTGAGGCTTTCATTTTTCAATACTTTGGGACATGAGAACAAATAATCATATAGAAATTTACCAGGAAATAACAAAGTGTGCTATAAAACAAAGGTTAGAGATGATAAAAATTGCATATCACATTCTGGTCCGGGTAGATACATTTACTTATATCATCAATCAATGAATGTATATTTTGATGCGAACATGTATAAGTTGTCTAAATGAATGTAATACAATGTCTATTATAATTTGAAAATACACGTAGAAAGATACTAAAAAACTTTTAACTGATATAAATGTTATAAATCAAAGATCATGAATTAAGGGATGTTGAAGCTATAAAAATGATTAAATATATTTTAGATATAAAAATCACAATACAGCATAATTTCGTATATTTATTATTAAGAAATAAAAGTTATATTCATCCTAAACCAAATAATTCTTGATTTTCACATTTTTATTTTTTCCCGTCTTCTTCCAGAAAAATTGATGAATTATGGCTGGGAGAAAATTACGTATAATTTGGGAACCAGTGCTCAAACCACAAAAATTCAGATATAGAAATAAAATACAGTAGAATCTCGCTTTGCGACCATTTTTTACTATATAAGTTTCTATAACAAGTCTCATTTATAAGACCATCTCTTTAATCCACTTTTACGACCATACATATATAAATACATTTCAGTAAGAATTAATAGAAAAGAGACTCCTTATTTCGACCATTGTAACTTACAGCTTGCTATCAAGAACAGTTATGTCAGGCAATGCCAAATGTATTTAAAGCGTGAAAAGTATGTGATTATTATTGATGGCATGTCAGTCTCTGTCTGTGTTAATCAATGCGGTGAATTTGGAAAGGTGGTTATAATAGAATATAAAGCTACCATTTACTTGGTTTTAAAATATAAAAGTTTTAATAATCGCATTAAGAAACAGAAATGTAAAGTTCTTATTTTTTTTAGACAATGCTCCTTCTCATCTTAAAGATCAAGATTTATCCAATGTTTAGCTTGTATTCATTCCTTCTAATACGACTTCTACATTACAACCTCTTTATCAATGCATAAACAAACTATAAAAAAAGTTATCTAGACATGTTATGTTAAAATTTAACCCTGACACTTGTGTAAAAGAAATAAGCAAGTCTGTTAATATTCTTCAGGCCTGCTACTGGGTTATGGAAGCTATGTTGAACTGTAAGTCAGATACTGTTAAAATAAATATCTAATAATAAAGAAGATGCTACATCGTTTTTGCTAGAATTGATATATCAAACAATATAAAAATTTCAGAAGAACCTATAAAGGGTGATAATTATCGCGGAGCAGAAGATAATCTCCCTACATCAGAAACACTCACAGAAGGTTGGGAAGAAAGAATTGCACCTCTTCATGTTAAAACTTTTTCTAAAGAAGAATCAATAGATGATAAAAAAAACAGTTGATGATGGAAACAAAAAACGTGTTGTAGCTCGAAAGGAACGCTAGACTTCACAGAACGCATAAAAAAATATTGTTTGGATATTGAATTGACAGATGTTTGGTTAGCGTTTGAAAAAGCTGAAGCCCCTCCCTTTATAGGAAAGATTATTTTATAGTCAGCATAAAAAACAAACCAGAATTTATTAAAATTAAATTTTTATTCAATAAATTTTGATTGTTTGTATTATTTTGTTTTTATATTAATTTGATCCACACATATGATTTATCTATCTCCAAACTCACTAGGAAGACAATGTCGCAATTAGGACCATAAAAATAAGGACCAATGTGGTAACTTAATAAGGGGATTTTACTGTGCATCAAAAAAATTTCATAATATCCGAAGAACACAGAAAGTAATATAGAGTTCACATAATATGAATATTTACAAGGAGTTTTGTAAACACAGCAACTTTAAATGTTTCAGACAAATTATTTTTTAAGATTTAAGTGTTGAGGAGTCGACATCACAGATAAACAATGTATAATATAAGCTTAAGTGGCATAATACAGTATATATTAAAAGATAACCTGACTTTAACAAGTTCAATAAATTACAATTGAGCTAATTAAATCGGATTAAGCGACAACCCGTTCAAAAAGACAACTTTTGATGGTTTCTTTAAGTGATATCTTAGAAGGATTTCTATTTAACTAAAAGTCAAGTTAAAAAAAAGTGAAAAAAACTTGTTGAAGAAAATGAGTCTTTGATAGAAAAAAAGGTGAAAACAATAGCTTCACTGATTCGCGCCTTTCCTTTACTCTTATATAAAAAGACAACTAAATTTTATCATTCCAAATGTAGTTTTTTCTCTTAGAGGATTAGGTCCCTAAATCGTGTTTAGAAATGATTTAACAAGTTCTGCATTACTCCTATTCCATCTGTAACTAATCACTTAGACTCGAAAACTGGTGTCAAACCAAAAATGTTTCATAATAATGGCATTAAAAAAATTACTCTCTAATTCAATACTTAAGATAACACGGCACAACTTCACTCTCATTAATAGCATTCATATACAATATAGGCCGGTCACAACAAAATTTTAGAACTCTTTTGAGCATCGCCTTTCAATTTGTATTCTGGTTAACTATAATATACAGGGGCGGATCTAGACATTGGCATTAGGGGGGGGGGGGAGGGGCGGATTTTACTAAACTAGAACTCAAATTTGAAGCATATAAGCTTTATCAAAATTTTTAAAACAGAAGGAAGAATGAGAGCATTAAAACGATCCTCATTCATTGAACTGCGAAGTGAATTGATGAGGTAAAACTTGATGTGTTTAAATAATAAATTTACAAAAAAAAATGGATAATATAAAAGTAATAAGTGTCGTCACACTTAACTACGATTGAAACATAAAAAACTTTTTAGGGCTTCTCACTTTAGAGAAAGATTGAATCTAAAAAACGAGTTGCAGAAATCACCATAATATGTGATCATCATCTTATTATGTGTGTGTTTTCAATTAAACCATGTCTCATAATTCCTTTATTGTATTTTTAAAAAATGAAAATTCTCTATATATGAGAGTTTTGAAAATAAGAATATTTTCGTTAATTTTTCGCTACGATAACGAACTAAATATAGTAAACATTAAGGAAAACAGTAACAAAGAGTATTTTGAAGGCTTGTGTTCGTTTCTACGTTAATTGATTAGGTCTTCTTGCACTTGATAGGCAACTTGAATGTTTATTACGAGTTCTTTTATAAAAATAAAAAATGACATCTTGTGTATTCTCACTACATAAATATAATTCAATATCCTTCAATATAAATAGGCAACAACACACTGCTACAACAATGCTACATTCAAGGTACTCAATATGTTTGAATTATATTTAGATTTTACACTTTTGAAGTTTTAAATACGTGTTTAATTTTTTTGTTGCTGCAAAAAATGATAACGAGAGATTGAAAAATTGTGAAGTTAACGAACCGTAGTGGAATTACAGTAGGGTAGTGTGCTTGCATACAGCTTAGAGTTCAAATAACGATATTTTGGTTACATTTTCATAAGAATGGACTTGAAAAGAAAAAACTTTTTGAGTTTGCACACAAGTGAAAAAGTTTAAGTGTACAAAGAGTTATACAGTCGAATATTGAAAAAAATGTTGGATTAGAAAATCAAAGATACAAAAGAGAAGTTAGTATAGCATAACGTAATTCGTGTCTTAAAAGGAAATTGACATGAAACATGAGATATATGCTGAAAGCACATTTAGGGGTCGAAAATTTAATGGTGGCATGATAAGCGAGAAAGCCTGATATGGTAGTATATATATATAGAGATTGAACATTTTTACCCATATATGAATTAATCAGAAAGAAGTTATGAGCTTTAATTCTTTAAGATTAAAATACACGTGTATATACTTCAACTATAGTTGTAAAGAGGGGGGGGGGGGCGAAGACAAAAAGCTTTAATGAAATAACTTCTTACTTGTAGCAATAACTTTCGGTACCAATTAATGAACTTGGCGATGTAAGCATATCCAAAAATCAGGCTTGCATTGCTAACATAATATAAAAACGATTATTTAACGAGTGAAGGAATAAAATCTTTATTTAAGGTGCATTTAAAGAAAAAGGAATTCATCACATGGGCAAAGAAGTTATGTAGGAAAGTGGATTGAAAAATGAAAGCGGAAGCTGAGATTATTAAAGTGTGGCTTTAATGCAAACGCACCAATGCCCAATGAAAACGGCAAATGGTATCAATATCCCAAGAGGAAATGAACTTGCCAAAAAAGAGAATGAAGAAATAAAAAATAGTGATTATTATAAGTAAACAGAGATTACTAACCGCAAATCTTTACCTCTCTACCAAGATAACGAATGAGTGATGATAATGATCAACTTGAAAGTTATGAACGTCTGTCTCCCGAGTAGTAGTAATCTAGCCATCTTTAAAATCCGGGTAAAAACTGGCACCGATTGAAGTTTTAGCACATTTCAAAACAATACTTTTAATTTTTTAAGCTCAAAGTTTATCGAATATTATTATTGAAAAGATAAGTTAAATAAGATACTTGCAGAGTTCTTATGCAAACTACGCGAAATTTAAGTAGTGCAAAGAGAACATCCTTAACACAAGCTGGCTTTATACCTATCGGCCTTAATTTACCCCTGTAAAATTCTCCCAAAAAATAAACAATATTAGTTTTAATTTTTTGTTGATAAAAATCAACGGTCATTTTGATTGGCGCCTCCAATGAACGAAAATATAAGCATATAAAATGTATTTATCATTCTCATTTACTATTTATCAACAAAATATTGTCTACAAGAGTGCCTATCTTGCATTTACATTTTGACGAGCTAGACTAAAATTTTTAACTGACCGCACGGTGCTTCCGTTCTCCAAAAATGTGTGTCTCTTTGTGCATTAAAAATGCATTAGTTTTTTAAGTATATTTGGCCAAAAGACTTTTAGCCAATGGATATTTGGCAGTACAAAAATCTTACTAAACGGACATTTGACCGAATGGACCATTTGTCATGTAACTTCAAGAAGATAAAAATATTCATCACCTAATTTGTGTATAGAAGTTAGGAATAATAAAAGAAAACAAAAATTATGCTGTAGATTTGTAATTAGTCATGTCATATCATAACACATTTGGCAATGTAACTCCGAGTAAATAAGTTATTCATCACATAATTATAATTTGTGTATAAAAAATAATAATAGAAAACAAAAATTTCGCTACAGATTTGCACAGAGCGCAAGATTGCAAACTTACTGGAAGTAAAGCAAGGCTATCAAAAATTGTCAAATGGTATGTACATGTTTGGTGAAATGTCCATTCGCTTAAATATGTCCCCTCGGCTAAATATCCCTCTGTCAAATGTCGGTGGGCTAAATGTTCTTCGGCCAAATGTCTGCCGGTAAAATGTAGGTCAAATATCTAATCTGAGCTGCATTATCGATACTTCTTAACTCATCATCTATTAATGATTTTTTAGACGGATGCCTTTCTCAGCGTTGACCATTAATAATAATCGTTTGAACTTACTGAAATTACTTTTTCGAGACTTCAGAGATCGAATCCTGACACCTTACTACACAAAGCCAGAATATAGCTAGCCAATTACAGCGCTCTTAACTCATATCACTATTATATATTTGTTAAAAATACATTACATACTCAATTTTTTTGTTCAAATCGAAAAAAGATACTTGATAAAATTGTTATCGAAAATTAAAAATGTTCAAAGGTGTGGTCTACTAGTGAAATATTTGTTTTATACACCACTGTAGCGCTTGGTCATAACATCATATGTTAACTCCGTCACACGATTTAAAAAAGGTTCATCAAAATCCTTGGTTAAACTTTATTAGTTGTTGTTGTTGTTAGCCCCTAGATTATACTATCTTTATATGAGTATAATCTATCAGTTGAAAACAAGGCTTTGTTTAAACTGAGAGAGTATTTCCATAAAAGCAAATACTCTCAGGGAAAAGTGTAGAATTTTGTTACACTTTCGCAGCAGCAGCGATAAACCAGTGTAATTTCAGCCAACCCGCAAAAATCCACAATAAGGTACTGCTGGCTTTTTGAAGGCTTCTACATATAGCTAGAAATAATATATATATATTTATAATAATAATATGATATATAATACATGTAAATGAGTCAGATCCAAGCTTCTGCTAAACGGTTTCCCCACAAAGTAAGTAGGTTAACTATTTTGCATGGCTTTTACCATAAGTGAATGGGTTTGAGTGTCGTGAAAATATGTGGGCAGTTAAATAAATGATGAGTGTTGTGTGGGTGTTGATTGCAAACTGGACAGAGTGGATTTGAATGTGTCTCAAAACAATTCACAAAAAAATGACTAAAACACATACACATACAAACTTTATTAGTCTTTTAAACATGCGAGGCCTTCCAACATGTCAGTAAACTTCCGTGCTTTGGCGGAGCTACGTTATATCAGATCAATTTATAATGACTTTTTTGCTTAAGGGGATAGGAAATCAGCACGCTATACCCGCAATTTCGTTGTAGCCGACTTCGTTATAAGCGGTTTATTTAAAACAAAGAGATTTTGACCGGACAATCAAATTGTTTCGTTGTATGCATAAGTTCGTTATAACCAACTCCGTTATAAACAGATTTCCCTGTATTTTAGTAAGTTGTTTTATTATTTATTGATAAAATATTTTTATATAATCCTTAATACCGTATATTTCGGAGTATAAGTCGACCCCCAAAATGAGAGTAATTTGTTATGATTTTTGCTAATATCTGAGGTATAAGTCGACATCTAAAATACAGAACTCGCATAGGTTATCGGCTAGACTAAGCAGCAGTGTACAAGTTACCATATATAAAACACCAGGTATTGATTAAAGACAACCGGTATGTCATTACAAATGTTGTTCTACTTACAATATGAAATAATATATAAGGTAGTGATTGAAAATCAGCAATCATAATTTTAAGAGATAAGTAAATTAGGTAAGTCCAAAAAATAATTCAAATACACTTAAAATTGCTTTTAGTCATACTTTTTTGGATAAAACTAAAATTTGAATATAAGTTAAATTGCTTATAATAAAACGTTGATTTCAAACATAAAGCAATTTATAATGAAAAATTTTATAGGAAACCTTAAAAAATTCTTTAAGTGATATCTTAAAATATAGACGTGACTAAAAATGCATTAGGAAGCTCAAACATCTACTTCCCTCTCGAGACAGAATGAAATTAATTGTGATGAACTTACTTGCGATAAGGATACACAATTTCTGAGAACTTTTTCAACAACTTTTCTTTGGTATTTTCGTCTACAAAAATAACGATGGTTCGGCATCCGGGACGAAGTGAACAAATCATGGCGTTGTATGTGTCTACTTTGAGTTCGTAAAATACAATGTCATGCTTCACGATCCTACAAAAAGAAGAACACAACTCTATAATCTTTTCATACACACCACATGGAAAGGGGGTTTGCAACTTTTTTAGCAAACATACACCATGTTTCAACAAAAAACATCATACATATTAAAAAAATCGTTCATAATACTATTATATAGATTGTAGAATATTATTATACAAATCCAGCTGAAAGGTTATTTTAAATAGCATTTAGATTTCAAACACGCTGGGTCCCAAAACACGTCTTCGTGTTTTAGTTTTTGCTTATAGACAGTTTTGAAGAAAAACGTTTATCAGAAAAGAATTCAACAATAGACTTTGTTATACATTATTTAATAAAAAATTATATTTCAAAAAAATTGAAGACAAGATATCCGGAAGTATCCGTAAAATTTTCCGATGGGATTTCGATTAGGATACATGAAAAAAGCCGGATTCTTACGATTCCAATTCCGATTAATCACCCCATCACTAGTGTAAAGAAATTTTAAGAAGACAAAAATCAAACTTTGGCTTAAACTGACCAGAAGCACCATTTTAGGCGGGACAGTCCCATTTTTATCATGTATTTTGATAGAGTTTCTATAAAAAATTTAAAACCAACATCCGTTATTTGATTTTTCAGGTATTTATTTACCAAAGTTTAAAATGTAATTATTTTCTTCAATGAACAGTCTAAAATTTTAGCATTTTGTATGGAAATTCTTGTATTTCCTTTTATTCATTATATAATTTTTATGGTAAGGCATATGTGAAGATTTCGTGGATTAATTTAAGTGAGAAGACAAAATTTGGGCTGTTTCTATCGATCCATGAGAATTGCAGTGGAAGGATGAATCGAAGCCGTGAACATGAAGAATCAAAAAAGAGTGTTTTAGATAAGCACACTCACCGTACAATAATGTTGACAAACATTAAACAAAACTCCAAATATTTTTAACTATTGTTTGCAATTTTGGAATTTCTTTCAACACCCTTTCCCTTCCAACTCTTGTCTCTGAATACAACACAAGAAAATTCAGAGTATAACCTTTGAAGCTCAAGGCGGATGAATATAATAAAACTAAAAAAAACTCAGACAATTAAAATGTCTATTTTCAACATAAAACTCTTTTATACGCAAAGCAGAACAATTTGATTAATCCCTATTGAATTTCATTGGAAATTCTAGTTAGTCTGAATTCCTCTACAGGAACAACAACCTAAAATGGGTTCTTAAGAGGTAATTCAGAAATCATTCTGAAAAAAATTTCATTGAGAAAATTTGATTCAATACTGTACAATCATTTTATTCCTTCAAACATATTATTTGGAATTTGGATGTTACCATCATTCATGTATTGAATATGAATCATAAAGACAAAAAAGAATAAAGACACAAGAAGAAGAATTAATTGGAGATTTTTCTATTATATTATATAATACAATTTTTTATCCTATGAAATAAACCCGAAAAAAATAGCGGGTTTAAAAAAAGATGTACTGCAGTTAATTTAAAAAATAGCTAGTTTACCAAAAACGCATAAACTATATAGTTTGTTTTACACAAAGGTAAATGTACCTTGGGCTGTTTTCATCTAGAAAGCACAATTGCGCCTCTTGTCTATGAGGAAAGTAGGCTTAATGCGGGATCGAACCCAAGACATCGAAACCCACCTTCTTACACAGTAGACATCTAACTACTAACTTAGCAATCTTACTTGACTAACTGACTAAGTTAGTAAAAAAAATAACTGAACTTGTTAACCAAACTACTGGATAACGAGAAAATTAAATAAATAACCAAAAACAAAAACTTTTAGGAGTATTAAAGTTGATAAATTTGTTTAGTGGTTATACTATTCACTTGTTAATTTCTTTTCGGTTTCATATTTTCCATTATTATAGTTTACACTTTTTAAAAATAAATTTCTTGTTTTTAAGACGATAATAAACTTATTATAAATTTTATTTCTGTATTTATTAAATTGCTTTCTCCTTTCTAAAATTTTAAGTACAAACTACCATAGACTACAATTCAAAACTATTATATATAATAGTATTGAAAATTTAAAAAATATTTTCATAGAAAAAGAGAGAAATACCTATTTGGCAATTTTCTATAATTTTTCTTCTTAAAAACATTTTCTTCCTCGAGTTTGCTACAAAATAAAAAATTAAATGTATTAAAACTAAAATAAAAAGATTATTTAAGCACACTTTTGAAAATAAAATATGTTTATCATTTATGGGGGAAATTTTTTTAACCCTTTAAGGACCGGAATTTTGAAGACTACTCGTCTGCATTGAATTTTGTATGTTTTAAGCAGATGATTATTATTTCTTGGTACACCGGTGTCACACTAATCTTCAAAGAGTAAAAATTGAATACCATAGTATATTCTATTAGGGTGGCATCTATTTTTTTACTTTCGGAAAACTTATCTCCCAATCTCTAAAATTGTTCTTTTTACAAAACAACATATTAGACATATTTAAGATGACCTTTGCCAAACGTAAACATATCTGAAATTTTGATTTTGAGTTAAAATTAGTTGCTTTTTTAACAAAATAAATATTAATTTTTGTTTTAAATATCATAAAATTAATTTTGTTTACAAAACCTGTCCATTTGGGAGTAAACAATGACAGTAATTGGCAAATGACTGTTTTTGCCAAGAGCTCATAAATACTAAAAAGTGCACTGGAGGGTACACTCATTTAAGGGAAAAAAAGGACTATTTAACTGAAATCTAAATTTGTTATCCTAGTTCTTTGGAGATTATAAAATTTATTTTCGCACAGGTTGTAATCAAGTGTCTGTCTGTGCGTATAACTCTTTCTACCAATGTTGTGTAGGTTTCGAGCAAAGCGATAAACCAATGGGCCGGATTAATTATATTTAGATATATTGGGAATTTTTCAATACAGATCACCTGTTTGTTATAGACAAGTTAAAATTTTCACATATTGTTACAAAGCTTGTCCAATAAATCTCCGCTATTCACAGAATAATTTCCTATTATTTTGTAAAAGTGATTCCGAAATTGAAATAATACCGTGATTAGTAGGAGTCTGTTTAAGTGTATTTTTACAACATAGGAGTTGCAAATCTTACAGCAAAAAATGAAAATTTTATTTTTTTTAGTAAAAAGTGCCGATTCAGACAAAAAATGATCAGAAGTGAAAACCTGCTTAAGTGTTATGATGAATGGAAAATAATACAAAAAATGTTTCCAAGATATATTTTATAAAAAATAATAAATTAGTTGAAAACATGGATATTTATTTGGCATAGCGCTTTCAGATACAAATTGAAGAAGACACATTTTTTATTGCTTCAACGTAAAAAGATCGATCAGGTTCGATGTTAGGAATAGACCAAAAACTAAAATAAAAGAAGAAAGATCGAATTGAAAGAAAAAGATAAGCAAAAATTTGCAAAGAAATAGAACACAAACTTGAAACGTATCAATTTTCAGAAGACGATTCAGACCACTTTTAATTAAACGAAAAAGTTGATAGCCCATATTGACATATAAAGCAAAAATGGAGATATAATAAAATCAAAGTTAAAAAAGTAAAATTCTCAAAAAAAATTGTCGCCTTTTTTAAACTTTGATTTTTCATACTTCATAAATTTTTACACAAAAAAACTTTTTCACAAGGTGATCAATTAAGTGTTTTCGTTGATTAGGATACTTCAACTTGGAATCATTTTTCAAGTTTCAAAGAAGGCTTTGAAAAATTTGAGAAAATGGTAGTTGCTATTGATGTTGCAGAAAGAAGAATAAAATTCATACAAGACTATGATAATAATCTTCTAACAATGGATGAAAATGAAAAAGAATTTATTCTACAAAATGTCATTAAAAACGAGAAAACTTGTCCAAGAGCGACAAAACATGAAGTATAAAATTATTTTTTAGTAAATTATTATTGTTAATATTTTACAGAAGTTTTTTTAGAAATTCAAAGAGGAATTTTAAACATTTACGTAAAGTGATTCATAAAATGCTGCTGCACTAAAAACAGTGTAGTTTTTAAGAGCGCTTTATCTGAGCTAGAGATATTGATGGAGAACCGCTGCTCTAGACGTGGCTCTGAATAATATATTTGTCTGTGTGTAACATTGAAATATTTTTAAAAGAAAAGAGACTATCTAATGTTAGAGAACATTAGATCATTATGAGGAATTTTTCTATTTCCTCAAACTTAGTGATAAATTTTATATATAAAATAGTACGTACAGCCAAACCTTTATTAGTGAAAGCCTCATTATACAGCTGATTTTAACTATTCAATTTTCCTCTTAATTTGCATAATAGTTGACAAGTTCTTAAGAAAATTCTAGACGGGTCTTAGTGTGCAAAATTTTGGAAACGCATTGTAGAGGTCAGGATTACTGTAGAATAAGCATTAATATTGAGTTTACGTTTAGTGTTAGCGAAAATGGTAGATACGTACATTTACATCTACATTTTTAGTCATTCTTGAGACCAAATTTCGTATTTATTTGTATTAATACACGTCTGACACAAAAACATTTAGACACACATACACAGTACACACACATACATATACTATACATAGACACTTGAATACTACTTATATACATTGAAATACTTAAATCTCAAAAACAGTGGTATAGCGTTAATTCGAATTTGAATATAGAGAGGTTTCCCTGCATCCCCTATAAAGCTAAAATGAAGGAAAGGCAGCACGCACAAGAGATAGGAAATGAAGAAGCCAGCGCAAAGCACGAAAAAGAAGGAGAAGATGATGGAGAGAACGGTGATGGTATCGCTGTTGCTCACACTCTTGAGGAGCAGTGTTACGAATTTGTGAACTTTTAGGTAGCATCTGACGATGAGCGGGCCATGCATTTCGGGAACCAGCTTCGCAACACTTGGAGACATGCGCGTGAAGAATTGATCCGGTTGCTCTTGATACTTGCTGTATAGATTATTCCATAAGCTAAGACATTTCTAAATCAAAAAATTATTTAAAGGCAAAAAACCTTTTAAAAGACTCCGATTTTTTAATCAGACAAAAAGTTAATAAGTAACTTGTATTAACTAATAGTGCTCATTTTTTACCCTTTATGTTGTTGGATTCAGTTAGATTTCACATTTTATATGAAATTATTATTAGCATGAATGTTTTCTAACTAAAAAAAGTTAGCGGTTCTATGAGATCCCATGGCTTTTCAAGAGGATTTAACGCTTAATTCAAAAATAATAAAAAATAAACTATACCTTTTTTATCATTTTGTATTTCTTTAAATGCAGAAATTGAACCATATGTAGGCGAAAAAGCAAACAGAAACGCGAGCAAAGATTGAATTTTAAAGGTTTTTTTTCCTTTTTATGTTTTTGATCTCGAACGACGCCCGTCTCCACTTTTGAATCCGAGAAATAAAGCAAGACTGTTGTCACTTATGAACACCACTTCACATTAGGTATTCAAAATACTCATCTCAAAGCATTTTTAACCTATTTTATGATGAATATTCATGCTTTATATAAAAATATCATATATTTTAAGAATGCATTTTTAATTTTTTCTTTATACGATAGCGAACTAGTTTATAAAGAATAAATAGTAAATTAGTAAAAAAACAGGGGTAAATAAAATCCAAATTTGCTTATTTTTATCTTGACCGTTCATAAAAGTACCTGTTTTTTTCTTACCAGTTATCCAGAGGTGACTTTCGTGAGAAGCAAGAAGCTGCTGCTAAATTGCCTTTAGAAATGTTCAAAAAATAAAGTTGCATATTCTGCCAAAATAAATATAGCCATCTCAATTGTTTTATTAATATCTGGTCGTTATGTAGAAAAAAAATAATTTAGTAGGAAGAAAATTGTATTTTTCCTTATTTTATAGGAAAAATCTGTATTTTTTATAACTTTGTGGGGAATTTTTTTTATTTTTTCTTATTTTGTATAGGGAAAAAACTGTATTTTTACTTATTTTCTTCCTTCTTTAGGAAAATGACTGATTTTTTTCCTCGACTTTTGGTCGATGCAAACTTGAAAATTATCTGCCTCAGGTAAAAAATAAAACAAATGAACCATAAGTCCAAATTTTTAAGTGCACTGCGCGCCATAAAAAGCTTGAAAAACCCTGATATTACTCGAGATACACAAGAATTATTAACTCATATCATCTTACGGATCTGAATTCAAACTCTTCTTTCCAAAATGTATACTATATTTGATTAAAGTGCACAAAGAAATGCTCAAAATGGAGAATAGATAGGGCTGGAGTGATAACCCCTCAAACCCGTGTTTTTGTAATGGCTTTTTAGAGTTTAGCCGTGCCGTTACGCCTCATTTTTGAGAGGCAACACTTCAAAAATTTGGCGCTATGAATTTTTTTTTCTTCCTTTGAACTAATACATGAATACAATTATCAGAAATAACATTTCATTCATGTGCAATACAAGCATTATGGGAAAAAAGAGAACTTGCACAGTTTGCACCAATCATTACGACGTATTAACAAAATTGACAGATGATAAGGACTCACTGATCTTGACGTAGGCGAAGAATAGGCTCTCATACTCCCTCGTATTTTTTCAAGATTGCTATATACGTAGACAACTCGCATCACTAGTTGCATGTCATGGTAGTCTACATACTTATTCTTTAATCGTATGCTAAGCGCTGATCAACATATACACGAAAAGAATAATAGTCTACAATTATATTTTTGTCTATGTGAGGCATAATCTTGAAAGATTATAAAAATCATGTGTCTCTTTGAAAACCCTTTCATTTCAAAATGTTAAACCGTTTGAATTTATTAGAAATTATGTTTTAATTTTATTTTTATAATAAAAAAAGGTATGGATTTGTTAAAATTTTTAAAATAATATAAAAAATCAAGAAAAACAGGCAACAATTAAAACAAAATGTGGTTATAAGAACTAACATAAGGGATCAATTTTAGTTCGTTATTTCCGAATTTCGTTATACCAGGAAGGACATAAAAAGCTGTGAATAAAACATTTTTTATTTTAAATAAATGCAAACACCTTATATCATACATAGTGTAATAAACATACGTTAAACACATGAAAATTTAAGTGATATTCATACAGTGGTCAATAAAACATATAGGAAACTTGTAATTATTCAGTGAATAGAAATTTCATAAACATACAAAAAATACGAATCTTAACAAAGTCTGTGATCTTCTTAACGCTGTAGCGAGTAGTCATAATAGCATATGTTAACTCCGCAATACGATTGAAATAAAGTTTATCAAAACCCTTGCTCAAACGACAGTCTTTTAAATATCCTGAACCTTCCAACATGCCAGTAAACTTCCGTGGTTTCGGGGAGCTACCTTATATCATGTTAATTTATAATGACGTTGTGGCTTAGGTACCCAGACATTTGGGCGAAGGGATATTCAGCGGACGGGTATTTCGCCGAACAAAGTTTACCAAACGGAGATTTGAAGGACGGGTATTTAAACGAAAATGTAAATACAATTTGGTATTTTTGTAAACATTAAAACAATCGTATTTTATTGGATGCAGAAGTCTGAGAAATGATTTTACTCAGTAAATATCATAACTATAAAAATATAGTCATATATCTTAACACATTTGTCATATAACTTCCAGCGGTTAAGGTTATTCATGACATAATTTGTGTATAAAAGTTATGAATAATAAGAAACAAAAATTAGAAATTTGTATAGAGCACAAGATTGCAAAATTACTGGAAGTAAAGCAGCGTCTACAAAAATGGTCAAATTGAATGTACATTTTGGGTGAAATCTCGATTATGTCGAATCCGCTAAATGTCGGGTCATGGTGGCTTAAAAAGCTACGAAATTAATACGCTATACCCGGACTTTTTTATAATCGAATTCGTTATAGGAGGTTTTATTTAGATATAATATAGAGATTTTGACCAGGCAAGCAAATTGTTTCATTATATGCGAAATTTTGTTAAAACTGACTTCATTATAAACAGATTTCACTGTATAATTTAAAATGCAGCCAGGAACAAAAATTTTTTATACAAAATATTTAAAAAACTGATAGACAAGCATAATTTTATTCGGAAAAAGATTGTGCTTTTTCTGAACCGGATTTGTAATTTATCAAGCAAAGCCAGATTATACTTTCATTGAATGCAATAGCGAAAAAATATAAAAAAAGAACAAATATACCTTTCTGAATTCAAAGGAGTTTAAGTAAGCTTGGAAAGCTTCATCGTGAGTAGTCGGTATGGAGTGTGTGTCGTAGCGATAGAAGGCCTTCTGATCAGCGTTCGTATGGCGCGAAATAATGAGGATGTTTAAGTGTGAGTCGTATTTCTTTCGTCTCTTCATCTCTTTGAAAAGGTTGGAAGCGTCTTGAAAGGAGTCGATAAATTGTGGCTGCTTATCAGCGTAGAGTAACATGAATGTTAATTCTTTATTTGTCCCTAGCTCACCTTCAAAAGAAAAAGGTGCAATTGTCAAGTAGAATAAAAAGAAATATTTTAGTATATTTCAATTCAAAGCTTTTCAAAAAATAATTTTCTAAATAATAGGGATGTTAATGATTTATATCCTAATTACAAAATGAGACTCCAAGAAATTGCATGTCCAAGTAGTTTCGTACTTGCATGAAAGCGAGATAAATTTAACATAATACAATAAAAAAATTTTAATCAAATGATGTACTTTACATTAAAAAATAACAACATTGTTCGACGTATTAAAATGTCAAAATCAATTAACAAATGAGTGGAAGACATCTGTGTATTGAAAAAGATTGACTTGTATTATCATCAATGGCAACGCGGATATCAAAAAATAGGGAATGCAAATCAAAGCTAAAAAAGACTCTGCGAATAGAAAAGAAACCAAGGAACGTTCTAATTGCCTTCGTAAAGAAGAATTAAAGACATCGGTAATAACTTAAAATTTACCTCAAACAGAATTTATACACTAGCATATATATTTATTATCTGTGCTTATAGAACTATGTATTGATTCCAAAGGAAATATCTTATATAGAAATGCCAGACTTTAGATCAATTTGTATAGCATTGTTGGCTTATGGAGATGATGATTACTCGGTTGATTACGAGACACGATTCACTTAAAGAATTTTAGAAATAAAAGGAGAGAGTCAAAGTAAATAACCAAATCAAAATACGAAAAAGTGTCATCAAACAACGCGTCTGAAGAAGTATTAATTTTTTCTTACTTATAATGTCTAAGATAATTTTCTTTTCACAGAGAGTGTTTCTTGCGTAACCGTAATTCTGGAAAGAGGGAGGATAAATATTAATGTGTAGCGATACGACTAATCTATAATACCCAAAGACATAAAAAATGAGGACAAGTGTGTCCTAGTGTTGGACAATTAATGGAGCCTTATCATAGTATGGTCTACCGATAGGCAAATCGATAGAACCTATCATAAGTTAATATTAGATTAATGGATTTGAGCTTCTAAAATTGAAATCAAAAAGGTGTCACAAAAAACGTTCAAAAAAGGTTATACGCTGGTAAAGTTAGGAAACTTGGTTTTTTGGTTTTTAATTGCATTTATGGTTATATTTTAGTAAAAATGTTTTAAAAAATACTTTGAATATCATACGTGTAGACATTATTCTTCTACGTGAAAAATATGAGTTTTGAAGAACCTTACAAAAAGGAATAAAATTTAAATTGTTAAACTTAGGAATAATGTAAAAAAGATACCACATATTAATAAATCATTATAGGATATATGACCCAAAATTTTATTGTAAAACCCACAACGAACAAACTTCTACTAAATAGATTAATGACGATAGACCAAATAAGAGAATAAAAAAAAATTAAAAAAAAATCAAACCCAAATAATAAGAGCAATGTTTGAAAAAGTCCAGCTTCTGTCTTTCTTTATTATCTCTGGGTGATGGCAGTTGAAGTTGTAGACGCTTAGAAGACAAAACCAAAACAACGCAAAGAGACTTTGTTAAAGAAGAAAATGGCGATTGTTGGGAATTCGGCAATGGGCAAATATCGTCAAAGACTTCTTGAGATGAAATACGCGGCAAAGACAGGTACGAATGATCTTTGATGAAGGCTTTTAAATCTTAAAAGACATGAAACAGTAACAAAAATTGGCTGAATCAACACCAACGAATCCCTACCTGGGGAGGACACTCTTCTCCCCCATATAGTCCGACTTAACAAGGGTTTACTGTATACACTTTTTTAATTAGTATTCCTAAAAAATTAAAATAATAAACAGTGGAGTGCAAATGTTTTCCGCCACAGCGAATATTTTTTTCTTTAGAATCCTTTGATCATTCAAATTTATTTATATTAAATTAATTCATTATAAATATTCTTTTTTCATTAATAAAAATTTCTGATTATTTTCTTTTTTAATTTATATATTTTATCTATTAAAAATTCTGTGCAAACGTTTTCGGCCCTTCTTTTCAATACTTTGTCTGATTTCCTTTAGCCCGAATAATTGAATCAATTCTTCTTGAAAGAGAGCTATAAAGATTCTCTATATATTCTCTATATATCCATAAAATTTCCCTTTTGCACACTCAAAGCATTTTTTAATTGAACTTTATCCATAGTTGGTTTTTAGCAGACAAGCAAACATTCAAATGACTTTTTCTAAGGATTCGTATCAATTGAAATATATTTTGATAAATTATTTTCTTCCATTAATTGTCTTGTAGAAAAATAAGGATTACTCTTTGACATTCACATTAATTTTTGGATATCTCTTATCAGTCATTTTTGAGGACGACTGCTTTTCGGTTTGTTGGTAACAGTTCCTGTACTTTTATATATTGATAAAATTTGAGAAATATTACTTCTAGATATATTAAAGAATTTTGAAATTACACTTTGACTTTTGTTTATTGAAAGAAGTACAGCTTTAGTTCTCAATTCTAGAGATACTTTAGGCATGTCAGTCAAAAAAAGACGTAAATAAAAGATCGTTAAAGAAAGCAGACAATTTAAAGAATTCAATTTTAGAAAAACAATGATAAAAATTTATATTAAAATTTGAAAAAAATTGTTTTTACCTGAAAAGTCAATAAATGGCAGACAATTTTTGCATTGAATTTAATATACAAATAATAATTTTGAATAAATTAAAAAAGAAAATAATCAGGAATTTTTATTAATGAAAAAAAAAATTATTTTAAGATGCTATTTATAATGAATTAATTAAATACAAATAAATTTCAATGATCAAAAGATTGTAAAGAAAAAAAATATTAGCTGTGGCCGAAAACATTTGCAATTCCACTGTATATAATTCTATAATATTTTTTACGGCCCAAAATTATTGGAGAAAGGATTCGTCCTCTGATTTGTTTTTCTAGATGGAAAAAACATTTCAAATTAAGTGGGCTATATAAATATTTTTATTTTAAGCGTGAAAATGGAAAAAGCATACCTGATAGATCTTTTGACTGAAATGTGAGAGGGATACGGGAATTATTTAAGAAAATGAGAAAGCGAAAAAAGTTGTCATTTTGGGAGCATAGGTCAGTGAGTAGAAATAAATTTTGCAACATTTTCGCGCTATTTTCTGAAATTTTATTCGGAAATAATTTTTGACAGGAAAAAAATCTATTTTTATTGAAAAAAAAATTAAGTGCAAGATTTTGATTTTTGTCAACGGAAAAATCAAGTTAATAAAAGCTCTCACCCAAACGAATATTTTTCTTTGTGAGCAAAGGAAGTCGTTAAAAACTGTAGAGAAGGGTGATGGTCTTGAGAGAACAAGAGACAGCGCACTTTGTTGTCAATGATCCAATTGTCGAGCCAAGAAATCAACTCCCTCTCACTTCGGAATCTTTGAAGGGAGTCTGAAGGAATCAAAGAGTAGATGAAGGCTTGTATCATGTCAATGCCCAAGTGACGATTGTTGCTGGAAGGCATGTGAGTGTACTTGCCATTGGTGAAGCCAACAAAGGTGGGAATGTTTGCAGAAGTCAGACCCAGCCTTCGTGCAAGGTTCGGAGACAAATTTATATTTATGCTCGCAATGTGAATGCCTAAAATAATGTTTGCGATTAACTCTTTAGGTTCGGTACTCGTGGTTGAACACTTGATTATATTGAACATTAAATTTTTAAAAATTGCGTTTATTTTGAGAAAACTTCGGTATCATATTTATTAGAATTGCTAGAAAACATTCTTACTACTTCTTTATATCTGATTTAAGTTTTCGTTGAAAACATCTAAACTTAAACGTAAAAAATACCTTGCTATTTCTCGCGGAACCCTTAGGGAGTTTTATGTAAGCATAGTGTTTCGCGGAACACCGGTTGAAAAACGCTGCTCTATGGTGACAGGCAATGGCGGATACAAGGGGCGGGACTACCGGGCCTCGCCCCCCCCCCTCCTGTCGAGTATACATATTTTTGAACAAAGTCTTTATTAATTAAACTAAAATTAAATAATTTATTTATTTGTAGAATAAAATTATTAAATTTTTAAATAAAAATACTTTAGTTTAACAGTACATTTTTTAAAAATGGGGTCTTCTGTTGGAAACTCAAAAAATCTACATATAGCTAGAATTTATAATTTTTAATCTTTTAATTTTATTTCAGGTATAACTTTTGTTTGTATTTTATGATGAATGAATTGTCACTTACTGATGACTTAGATTTCTAGCAACAGTGATTGGCAGGAAAATATTTGATGATGTTTGTAAATCAAGGTTTTTCTCTGTTATCGCTGATGAGACAACTGATCGGTCTCACTCAGCTTTCCGTCAGCGTGCGTTACATAAAGGATCATTTGATTATGGATCGTTTTTTGGAGTTTATGAATCCGGATTCATTGAGTGGAGTAGCACTTGCAAATGAAATACTTAGTGTGCTTAAACGTGCTGGTCTTGATCCAACTTGCCTCATGGGACAAGGTTATGATGGTGCTGCATCAATGAGTGGAGCTTTTAATGGAGTTCAAGCCGAAATGAAACGACTTTGTGGAAATCAAGCAATTTACGTGCATTGCGCTGCACATTCTCTCAATTTAACTCTTGTGAAAGCTTCAAATATCCCTGAGATCACAAATGCATTTGGAATTGTGGGCAGCTTAGCCAGGTTCTTCACTAGGAGTGCTTTAAGAACAAAAGCATTGGAATAAGCTCTCAAGTCAGCCAGTGTCGTTTCATCAAAATATAGACTCAAAGTTCCATGCCAAACACGTTGGGTGGAAAAGCAAGAAGCAATTCACACAGCATATACTTTATATTCTGTTGTACTGGAGATTTTAGAAGGCATGCGTCAGGAAACCTCTCTATCATCTACAGATGCGTACAGTTTGTTTACCTCTTTAACTAAACCAAAGTTTGTTATATCATTGACTATAATGAACGATCTGATGGCAATAACTAAGAAGCTGTCTGTTGCTTTGCAGTCAGTATCAAATGATTTATTTTCAGCCATTAACCATGTCTGCATAATCAAAGAGCAGCTACAGGAATGGACAAGCAATGAACTATATTTTCAAAAATTATTTCAGAAAGCTCAAGATTTATACGGTGACGAACCTTTGTCCGTTCCCAAAAGAGTTGGACGCCAAATGAAAATCCATAATATTCCAGTAACCTCCTCATTAGAGAACTATCGCCGTTCTATTTATTTGCCATTTTTAGATGGCATAATTAGTCAAATTGATGATCGTTTTTTGAGTCATCATTCAACTTATTTTCTTCTTTCTAGGTTACTACCGCAATTTGCCAAAAATTTGGATTTTAGTTCAGTTAAAGAAGGAATTATTCAATATTGCGGAATGTTAAACTGCTCTTTAGATGAAGTTGAACTGGAATTTGAAACGTGGAAAACCTTTTGTAAATCAGCTCCTGATTATTCTCATGATTGCATCTCAGCATTAAATTTATGCAATACATCATATTATCCCAACATCCATTTACTTTTAACTATTTTTGCTACTTTGTCAGTCTCATCAGCTACTGCTGAGCGAACATTTTCAGTTCTTAAATACTTAAAGACATATCTTCGAACAACTATGGGAGCAGACCGTCTCAATGGATTAGCTCTAGCCTACATCTATCGTGATTTTGACTCCACAGAGGTAACAGAAAAAATAATTGAACTTTTTGTTCTTGAGCAGAGAAAAATCCCTATGTAGATCTAATTCTCTATATGTCTTTTGATTTTACCATTTGATTTTGACATGTATAAAAATATATTTTTCAATTTTAATAATTAATTTAATTATTTAATATAAATTAAAATTATGCATGATTTGATTTGCACATATTATAATAACTAACATATTGTATGATAAGAAGTTATTATTATAAGTATTACCAAATTAAAAAAAAGCAAAATCACTCAAAAATTAAGGAATAAATATGTTGAAATGGCCCCCTTTGTGATCAATTGCTGGATCCGCCACTGGTGACAGGTATGTTGATTTCGGTTATTCAATTCCCAGTATTGTTGATTTTGGAAAATTTTCCCCACTAACCACACCTATTGAGGTAAATAAGCCAAAAGAAATAGAAAAGTAATAGTGAAATAGCTAGCCATGACCAGCGATTCATATGTGCTACCTGAACTAATGTGATCAATCAAACTAAAGTGATTCTAAATTTTGATACAAAAAAAATTAAATACTCGAAAGATGGTATATAATCTAAATGTGTAGAAAAAGGAGTTCTACGAGTTAATTTGTAATTTAAATATGTCTTCGATTTTTATACAAAAATTAAACGCGATGCTTAGGAACTGAAAAACAAACAAAAATTTATTTATAAAATCCAAAAGATTCGCATAATCATCAGAAAACGAAACTTTCAATTTTAACTAAATTCTTAAAGTATAAAAGTTTTTGAGGAAAAATGTTGATGTATCTCTCATATGAATAGCTGGTCACAAATAGGATAAAGAAATACCTTGTTTTGTAAATAAAATTGGTCTTTTGGCTTATTTACACCGAATAGGTGTAGTCAGTCGGTAATCAAATTTCCGGCTACATTCACTCATATAAAACTTTCCAACCTTCAGTTATTTGTTTTCAGTTGTTTTCTCTATCAATCAAATATCCTTTCATCAATTCCTGTAGTGTGCCTGATAGACTACTTCATTTTCAAATGAAAAGCCTATCCCCCCCCCCCCCTCCAACAATTTTGTATTTTTTAAACAAGTGTATATGCGATAGGGAAATTAAATTAAAAAATTTTCGCTGGAAGTCTAGTATTTAAATTTCGCCAATTTTGTAAAAAAATATAAAGTAGTCTTATAAATTTAGGTATGCGTTGAATACACTGTATTTTAAAGGATTGCTTGAATATTTAGTCTCCTGTAGTATTTTTAGACCAGTAATTTTGAAAATTGCAAAAAAAATCACCCCCTCCCCCAATAATTATGAGGATGTGCACCCCTGAGCTCGTGATAGCTATAAATCCTACTTTCAGAGAAATACAATGTTTATTTGTTCTAACCCAAGGCGTTATTCACGTGATTAGAAAGGAAATTGAAGAATCGGGAATGAACTCAATCCTAATAGATGAGTGTAAAAATAATAGCGGACATGAAGAATTATGAGTTTTTTTTGCTTTGCCTCTATCATATATGAATGATTGTGTTCTCTTTAAACTATTTTTTAAGATCAATTAACTTTGGACTAACTTTGAAAGATAAAGTAAGTAATGAAAAAGTTAGAAATTTGACAGGCGTGATTGATATCAACGAAGTTAAAAAACGCAAAGACTCAGGTGGGCTGGACATGCATGCTTCCAGAAGAAATAGTGGCGAGCTTTTAAACGATCCTTTAGAATTAAATTTCCTTAGAAGAGAAAAAGGTAGAACTAAACTAACGTGGATGGAAAATATTAAGAAGGATATGAAATGTTTAGGGCTTAAACTTCGTGATGAAAGAGAGAGGTTATATTGGAGACGCAAAGTCAAGATTACTTGAATCAATTTATTTAATTGTCATCTTTGGTGAACCGGCCTACTCCAGGTTGCTAGGATCAATCATGACCGTTAAGATGGAATGATAATGATGATTTGTCGAGCTAAAAGGTAGTGATGCGAACACAATTACAAAAAGATAATTCGAAAAAAGAGTGAATAATCTTTTTAAATTGGAGTAAAGGAGAATGTAAAAATATTAAAAAAAACTTATTGGAATTGTTTAACTTTGCACATAAGATATTTACAAAATATAAAATCCTTAAAAAAAAACTTAAAACACACTTATGTGGATTGGATTAGCTGATCAATTTCCGTTTGATATAATGATTTATTGATTTTCGTTTGTTCCTATTATTTTGGGTGGTTTTGCTTTTCTTTTTTGTTTAGAACCAATCCAGTCACGCATTCTTGATTTCTTCTCACTCCTATTTTACTTTTCTTCTAGTCAAACTTTACTCAAATTCTCACAATTCTCATTTAATGCTGCTTTTTACTTTCACGTTAATATTTCTAATTTATTTAATTTTTTATTTAATTGTTCATCACATGTAATCGCTACTTTGTAAAAATTGTATACTTAAATTATTATCCTCATTTTAACAAATTTGCAAGCTTATAATGTTTAAGGATTTATTATATTATAGAACATATAAACATATTGTTTTTTTCTTGTTTCAAATAATAAATACCTAAATAAAAAAAAAATTGCACGAAGTTAGAGAAAGTATTATTTAGTATGAAATACAAGAAATTCAAAAAATGTTTTTCTAGAATAACCAAGGATCATTAAAGATAATCCAGAATGTTTTTAACTAATATAGATCTAAAACGATCAAGGGATAATCACGCTTTTAAAAGATTCTTGATTCAATATGCAAGATATGATGAATAAAGAGACTAGCATGCCTTTATATTGGAAATCTTGGAATAATTCTTCGATCAAAGGCTCATAATGTTCACAGGAGTAGCACCAGTCAGAATACGCGATGATAAGGTAAGGAGATTTATAACTATCTTCAATTACTTCTTCCTCAAATTCTCTAAAAATTAGCAAATGATATATATGATGAAAATTTGATCTAGTTTAAGGCAAGCAAAAAAGGCGCAATAATCAGATATAGAGAGCTTACAAGAAATAAATATTCAAAGGAGAACTTAATCGACTCATAAATTAAGAGTAATTTAAAAACTCAGCGTAAGATATATGCCAAGTCTGTTTTGAATCGAATTTAGAAATACTAATAAGCATTTGAATCATCCCTATATTGAGTTTTTTTAATATTAAAATACTAAAAAATAAAGAGGTATGTTTTTAAGAAAAGTTATGGGCTCTATTTTTAACATTTTGTGATTTTTCTTCTTTGATTGAGTTAAGAAAAATGATTATATGAATTAAAATTTTTGATATTTTACCAATATTATAAATTTAACCCTCAAAACATTTTGGTGTAAAAAATGTACACATGAGCGTTTGAACAGTTATAGTTTTTTAAAAGATAATACAAATACTTTGTAAATGAAATGTTCTTTGATTTGGATTTTTAATTTTAACAAGATACTACATTTTATTAATGGTTTACATATAAATTAACGTCATCAATATTTAGTGGTGGAAAATGTATATTGTTTCTTTAATTAATTCATTTGACTTCATAATTATTTTCTATAATTTTATATTGTAAATATTTGAAAGCTATCACCTATCACATGTATTTATATGATCGGAGCGGACTAAAAAATTAAGGAGCAGACAAAACAGAAACACTGGGACTCGTTTTAACCGGACAGTGAACAGTTCTACATGTATGAAATATTTTCTTATAGTTATGATAAATCTCAAACATATTCAACATGTATAAGTGCTTGTCAAACACATCAATATTATCTCAATTGCTTTCATCATTTTTTGCTTCACTTTTGAAAAGCACATATATTTGCTTTAAATGAATAGTAAAAGAATTATTGAATTCTAAAATATAAAAATGTCCGAATAACACATTTAAAATACTACAAATTAGACTAAACGGCATCTCAAACAAAATCACAGAATTAACACACCCCTCACAAACCAATTCAATCCCAAGATGTAACTATTCAAAAAACTAAACTCAACCCAAACTCCAAAAGACCTCGCACATAAGAACCGAGTAAAACAGCGATTCAATAGGTGAGGGCCTAATAACATAGATCCACGAAAACACCAAGTAAACAGCACTCACACAAGAATATACAAATACATTCACAGATCAAATCATTCAAATCATACTCAACAACCCCTGCTACATAGCTAAGCTACTATTTACATACCACTCAGTAAAGATATGAACTACACAAACGATGACCACCAAAACTTCTCCACAGAGCTCTTAAACCACTAAAATCGGCGCAAACACCTATTCAACATAATGATTTCCTCTCTAAACAGCCCCCCCCCTCAATACCTCACACACAACCGACACCCTAAAAAATTCTTTGAAACTAAGTGAAAACTTTAAAAAATATAAAAAAAATTGATTAATTATTTCAAGTTTTGCAAAAATTTTAAAATTGAAGGATTTTCCAAAAATGCACAAGATGGGTTAATGAAGGATATACAATGAAAAAATCACTATACTTGAGAGAAATCCTGAAGGACTCATAAATGGCGATCGATGATTCCACACCACCTCCACCATCTACCATAAAGGTTTCCTTCTTGGATTTTGGCAGGTGATCATGTTCGTTGTTGTGTCGCAACTGTTTATCCTAATATTGAAACAAATAAAAAGATATTAAGAAGGTACTTCTAAAATCATTGAGTAATAGGAGTTATTATCAAGAACTTTCAAACAAATAACACTGACTTAACATTCCATAAGATGCTAAACCTGAAAATGGTGATACGTAACGTCCAAACTCACAAAAGTGAAAGAGTATATTTGGTACTGGACACGATTTTTCTTACGCTTGTCCATCTTTCATTGATTAATTACTTTAATTATAGGCATGGGTTAACAGTATTTTCCCAAAAGCTTTGAAAAGTAGCGGCACCACTACACACTCTTATTTAGCCAAATACTTCAAAAATTATCCCTACGCTTTTCGCTAGACAAATTTTTTTTTAGGATTGAAAGGATACACAAATATAATCATCCGAAATACTCTTTTATTGGCGTGAATTAGAAAAATTGCATAAAAAACTTCTAAATTTTGCACCAATCATAGCAAAGTCTTGACAAAAATGACCGATGAAAGTCACAATCTGATCCTAACGCAGGCGAATAGTCTCATATAGGCCTTCGTAAATTCTGCAAGATTGCTACATGACATAGACGACTCGTATCACTATATAGTCTACATACATACAAAAGGACATACCTTTTATACAGGTTAATTTATGCCTGTGAAAATATAATACTGGCTTGCATGTTAACCGGTGATGCACATACACACAAAAAGAAAATTATACAATTATATTTTTGTCTCCCTGAAGGATAATTAATCTTGAAACAATAAAAGCAATCTAACGGTGTCATGTGTCTCTATGGAAGCACTTTCTTTCAAATAATTAACCTTTTGTATTTTATGAAATTTATATTTATATAAATTATATTTTTCTAATTTCATTTTATAAATGAATGAGATTTTTTATGCTTAATTTTTTAATAAAACGTTGCATATTTGTTATAATTTTTGATATATAAAATCAACAAAAACGGCCAAAATTCAAGACAATCACAATAACTTATAATGAAAAAATGGCTCTAGGCAAAAAAAATTTTATGCAGCATTTAAAATTATTTGTAATCCTTCACACATTAACATTAAATGGTGATTGTTTAAAATGTCCTGGAAGCATAGAACAAAAATGTTTTAAACCATTCAGGTCCAATCTGGCACGGGCGTCCATAAGAATAAAAATTGTTCACTCAAGTTATATAAAAACTCATTGAAAAAGATAACACAATGTAACACAATTTTTGTTTCCAGGTTCTAATGGTGTTTTCCTATTTTCGTATGTTATACTAATTCTAAAAAACTTAACTTTTAAAGCTAAATTTCGGGTTTAGGATCAGAACATCGATTTTTGATAGCTATTTTTACCTTTTTGATAAATAATATTTTAAAAATTATTTCATTATTTATATATATAATAGTGTTATATATTTCATTATATAAAAAAAGTAATTTTTATTAAAACTTTAAAAAAATTCAAAAATATGTTAATTTTCTAGTTTTTCTTCTATATTTCAAATTTGATTCTCTGCCTAAACTCCATGTATACTCTCCCATCATATTTTTATCACAATGACCCTGATATCTTCATTCAATCTCTTTTAAATCTTGATGAAATCTCTCTCCTTGTTCTTCAGAAAAGAAACTCATGTTGTTTTTAAATCTTTGCAAATGAGAATTCAACCTGTGCATTTTTAATGACATTCTACAGCTTGGTAATTTTCTGCTCTTGGTTTACCCAAAAAACCTTCAACAGCTTTCATGCAAAACCAAGCCTCTTTTTCTGTTTCTGTAAGAAGATTTGAAAAATCATCGAAATTAAAATCCTCTTAATTTGTGGTCCAATAAAAATACCACCTTTAATTTTTGCTTCAGATAGTTTGGGGAAAAAATTAAGTAGATACTTAAAAGCTAGTGAACTTTGACTTAAAGCCTTCACAAACTACTTCATTAAGCCTAATTTGATGTGAAGAGGAGGCATCAAAACATTTTTAGGATCAATTAATGGATTCCACATGATGTTTCTTTGACCCACAACAAAAGTTTCTCTTTGTTCCCAAAACTTTTTTTATAGTGGTCAGTAGTAGCCCTGCTGTCCCAAAGACAAGGAAAGCACTGGTACTTTATAAACCCGCCTTGTAATCCAGAAAGGAACGCAATTATCTTAAAATCGCTAATGATTTCCCAATTGTACTTATGATATTGTAATGATTCTAAAAGAATTTTGATACTATAATAATCTTCTTTTAGGTATACAGAATGAGTTAGAAGTATCGTTGGGAGTTTGTTTTGATTATGAAGAAAAACTGTTTTCAAACTTGTAGTGGGAACTGTCTATAAAAAGTCTCCATTCATAGCAATCAAAATTTACGCCAATCGAAAAAAAGTCCTCTTACATCATGACAAAAACAAAGATCATTTTTAATTGTATAAAAATCAGAAAAAGGCTTATGTCTAGATCGTTGGCTTGTGATCCGAACTTGTTCTTTGACTAAATTCCATTGCTTCATTCTAGAAAGAAATATTTCTGCATTTGTTTTAGTAAGACCAATGTCATTTATCAAGTCATTTATTTCATTCTGATTTGGAAAATATGGCGTTTTATCGTTTTTATCAGGTATATATTCGTCATCTTCTAAACTCGTTAGTTCTTCGCTATCGTCGTCATTTTTTTCTTGATAAGATTTATTCAATATCGGTACAGGATACTGAGAGCAATGTGGAATAGATGCTCGTGATGATGGTATGTCTGGATACTCTATTGCTGTTGGTTTTTTTCCTCTTCGTTTTTTACTCACATCCACCAAACAAAAAAAACAGTTTGTTGAGTGATCTGTTGGTTCAAACCATACACGAGGAAAAGAGAATTTCATGGATCTACTTTCACCACGAAGCCAGCCTTCAGGAGTTTTCTTACAATTTTGACAACAATAATGTGGAGCCCAAGGTTTATTCTGATCCGCCACGTGAATTCCAAAATATTTATAGTAGGCTTCGCAGACTTTTAAAGAAGACTTTAAGTGAAACTTTTTTCCTCTTTTTGCTATGAAATCACCACATATAAAACAAAAAGAATCTGTTTTATCCTTACATGCTCTTGAATTCATTTTATAACGAGTTGGAATTGTTTAAAAAATTTAATCTAAATAAAAATGTGAAAACATGGTAAAAACACGCAAGGAATTATAATATACAATATATCACAAAAAAATTGACAAGAGAATTTAATATAAAAATTAAATTTATTTTACTTATTTAAAAATAAGACATAAATGAGTGCCATACAACTAATTGATTAAATGGAAAAAAATAAGTATATAAAAAATATGTGTAAAATATCTTGTAATTTTCTCAAACCCAAAATTTTTATTTAAATATTTATTTTTTTACAAGCTAATAAAACTAAACAATTAAAAAAAACAACTAAAAGTTGGGAACAAAAAAAAATTTGTTACATAGTGTAATCAGACGATTAATTTTCGTAAACCAATGCTTGAAAGTATTAAAGTGTTTCTCAGCCTATGTTTCCATCGCTCCCAAAAAAGAAACACTTCTAATACTTTCTAAATCGCACCATATCGTCAGAAAGGTTTAGACAATTCGGCCTTTTGAGTAGTAGTGTGTTGGGGCCGAAATGTTATGAGGCTGAATTGATCTGATTACGCCAGAAAAATAACAAATAAAATTTTAAATCAATGGAAAGAAAAAATATCAAATCATACTTAAAAAATATAGAGAATATTCATATTATTGTTGAGATTATTCTAACTTTACTTATAATATATGTGTCACGCCCAATATATTCTTGTCCATCAGAATCTTATTTTCGCAGAGAAATTAGCGATTAGCCCAACTATGAGCAGCCGTGTAATGGATCATGATGATGTTTATGATTATAATGTGATCATCTGAATGATGATGTTCAGTTTAATATTGATGAAGGGATGATGATGAAGCTGTATTATAACCATGTAAAATGATGATCGATAATCAAAATAAGTAATTGAAAAGAAGAGTATGCGTGTAAGGAAACTTAAAGAATATAAGGCATTTTAGTACACAAAAACAATTCACCACAACAACAAAGTAAATAATAATAATAGAAATACAATATCACTAAAGCTTGTGTGTTCACGTAGTGTAGGAGCGAATACACCACACTTACATACACCGAGATAGAGAGAGGAGAGAAAAGGGAAACTAAATCTGAAACTAAATCTGTGCTCAAAGAGAGAATATATAAAGCTTGAAGATTGATGATGTGAGTGTGTACAAATTAATTGATATTTTATAGCACGCAACAAGTGCAAAAGTTGCAAACAGAGCAACCACATTCACTTCCTTACAAAAGAGGAGGGAGGGAGGGAGGGAAGGGAGGGAGGGAGGGAGGGGAGGGAGGGAGGGAGGGAGAGGGGAGGGGGGGGAGGGAGGGAGGGAGGGAGGGAGGGAGGGAGGGAGGGAGGGAGGGAGGGAGGGAGGGAGGGAGGGAGGGAGGGAGGGAGGGAGGGAGGGAGGGAGGGAGGGAGGGAGGGAGGGAGGGAGGGAGGGAGGGAGGGAGGGAGGGAGGGAGGGAGGGAGGGGGGGGGGGGGGGGGGGGGGGGGGGAGGGAGGGAGGGAGGAAAAAAAACTAAATAAAATTTGTCATGGATATGGATTCGAATTTAATAATAAAAAATAATCTGCAATAAACTTTAATTCCTAATGGTGGGTAGACAGACAAGTGTGCATACTGTGGATTTTAATTAAGATAATTTGTTATTTTGTTCGACTTTTCTTCTTCTTAGCATAATATCCCCAAATTGAGAGTCTGAGGAATGATCCCAAGTCTTGATTTTTCCTATCTTCCGCACATATTCCATTAGACCAATTTTCTTCGGTTTTTCGTTCATTTTGCCTTTGAATTTTCGGAAGGTCGACCTCTTCTTCTCTTCCCAATAAAAGAATGTTCCATTATTGTGCGCAAAGCATCGCTCTTCTCTTTTCTCATATCAGTGATTTTTGCTTCGTTCAATCAAACGTATCACATTAGTTTTAAAGGTACTTCTTATCGCTTCATTGCTAATTTTGTCCTGACACTCTTAATTTCTTTCATAATAAACCCATTTTAGACGATACATTCTTCCTTTCATCTTTTTTCTTCAAACTCCAACATTTAGCTCCATTGTCATCAAGGATCTAATGATTGGTGTGTAAATTTTAGCCTTCAATTTAATTATTATTTGTTTACTAGTTTATCTTCTTTCCACTTGTTCCAAAAGAAGTTTATTCTTGCTTTTATCTCTTTTTCAGTCTCCATCCACTACAATTAAAGAGCCAAGATACTTAAAGTGTTTCCCATGTTTTAGCTCTTTTTCATGAATATCCTTGATTTTAAGCATCTAATTTCCATTCCTATTTCAAATCATTGTTTCATCTCTTCAAAGTTCACGTTTATCCCTACTTTTTCAAAGCTGTGTCATAGGACAATTCTATTTTGTATATATTTCGCACTATTAGCCATTTAGTTTGTATTATTGAATAAATGATACCATTTTTAGTTTGAGTGTGTCCCTTTTTGTTTAAGTTCATCCTTTTTCAATTGAGTTTAATCAAAAGGATCATCACTTAAATTTACTTAAATATCACACTTTAAGTAAAAAAAACGTAACTTGAAAAATGACGAACAAAATTTCGTAAAAAAAGGAAATTAAATTGGAAAAGTACGAACTAAAATTAAAGAAGGAACAATTTAAATTGAAAAAAGACAAACTTAAATTGAAAAGGAGAAAATTTAAAGTCAAATGGTATTTATTTTAATGATACACATTAACTGAATAACAAATCTAATGAAAAAAAAAATCTAAATAACTGTTTGATGCTGAAAAACTCTACTTTGAAAATGGCTGAATAATTATTTTAAATAAAGATTTATAATTATTTGGAATTGTTTTACATTTTATGATTAGTATTTGATTCACGGTCTCGAAAATGATCTCTTTATCTCTACGATCCTAAAAATGAAGACAAACAGTAAAAATAACATGATTCAAAAATCTTAAAAACATGCATAAATAAATTTGAAGCTTTGCTAAAATATAGTATAAGAAAGAAATATGAAAACCCATCAACTCAAAGAAGAGATGGATACTCAGAGTAATTTTATTTCATTAAATAACAACCTAATTAAAAAAAATTACTTTAACTCTTTCATGGATTGGTTTTCTATCATTTGCTTTCGTTCTCAATAAGTTTTTAAATAACTTTAGAAGACGATTTTTTAGGACACTAGTGTCCCATTTTGCCTGAAAGGGTTATTAGCAAAACTTTTTAATTTTATAAAAAAAAGTTTCACGATTTTTTTGAAAAAAATCCATTCCAAATGTAAAAGTCTTGAAATATCATGAGAAGTATGATGAGTAAATGAAAAAAGAGTAAAATTAACTCTTTTAACATTTGATACCAAAAAATCAGATGATATTAAGCCTGTTTGACGATATATCTGCCTTGTATATAAGCGTAACGACTAAGCTTATATGCATTATAATAATTTGGATAGAAAAAGCAATATATTTAATATATGTTTGTAAAAAAGATAATTCTCAAATAATGTCTCACTACATTACAGTTTTGAAAGTTTTCTCCACTTATATGCATATTGTGAATATTACAAGAGAATTTATTTCAGTACAGATGTTATATTTATTTGAACGGAATTTATATCATTTAAATAATTTTACCCAGAAAAGTTACAATTTTAAAACTTATATGAAAAAGAAAATAAATCATTATAATTAATTACATGACTACTGAAAGTATTTTGCAAAACCTTCTCACTGTTTCTATATAGTAAAAAAACAACTTAAAGGCATTAAAATAATAATTAGATGCATATTCTACTTAATGCCTATTGATTGAAATTTCAAAAACTTAATGGCTTTTAATTGGTTTGCCAATTTTGAATTTTTATTATTTTATATATTACATAATGCATATGAATATTTCTTCGAATATATCATATATCGAAGGATAAAATAGTCAATATGTTTGGATATATGATGGCCCATATATGGGTATTCAGCTATAGGTTAATCTGATTACCACTGCAATTTGATTTAAAAATCATAGAAATCGTCTAAGATGACATTTGGATCCAAACTGTTAAATAAGCTTCACAACAGCTTACAAAAGAAATCACTTTAAAAATAAAATTTAAAAAGGAAAAAAATACAAACCTGATGAACTCGATTTCTTTTCAATATTTTTTCATTGGAAACGATTTTTGATTTTTCCGGTGGCCTAAATAGTAGAAAATAAAAATGAGACTTCACTTGTTTACAGAAATTAGAAAAGGTAGAGTAAAATCCATATATTCAATTTTAAAAATATCATAGCATATTTCTTTTAAGGATGATGAATTGGAAGATTTAGTGATTGACTATCACTACACCATTTATGAAGATTCAACTCGGACTCTGACTTCATAATTGTTAGTTTCCATAGGTGAGGGTAATGATCTATTGGATGTTTTAATCGGAAAAGTACATGTGAACCTCATTCTGAGATTTTTATTTATAGGAAAAAAATTGCTCTTGAAAAAGCAGAAGTCTTAAGCCATCATACAGAAAAGCAACGAAAAAATTAGACAAATATTAGAGCCAGAATCGTCTCCACTGTGTTGTAGTACTTTTACCAAAGTGTCTTCCTATGCATGCCATTCTATTCGGTCTTCAGAAGAACGAGATATTTTTGACGTTGGAACAACAAATAAACAACAGGCCCGAACAAAGGACTAGACAAAGTTCTAGATCCTATTATAAAACCTTTGTTAGAGTTCTAGAATAAGGCGACTTGTTATCTCTATCGTTTTAACAATACAAGAATATTCAAATCTGAAGAGACATTGGTGACTATTAGTCTCAATAACTGGCCAAAAGCAATAGTGAGTGATAAATCCTCTATTAATGGGGTTTGTATTAGTGACTGTCTCTCTCAAACAAAAATGTCGCGTAACATGTTCTATTCATTAAATTTTGGACAATATTGAGCGTTTTCGTCAAAAAAATGTACCAGTTGAAAATGTTGCTACAGAAAGATATAATATTTTTTAAATGTGAGATACCATATTCAGAGCATAAGAGTGTTCATTCATCAAATTAGGATAAATCAAATAAATTCATCAAGCTCGTGCTAGCTATAAGCCCTACTTTCAAACGAAATGCATGAGGTTGTGAAAAGACATTACTCTACATATTATTTGTTTCAAGATCTTATAAATAATTTATAAAATTTCTGGATCAAATATTTATTCAAGATATTAGCGATTAAATAGAAATATAATAAACTCAATCAGATGTGTGTAGAAACAATAGAGGGCATGAATTATCAATATCCTTTGTAATTATAAGGATTTTTTCTCTTGTTGAAAAGGAATAATAAATGTTAGAAAAGTGTAATTTCGTGTAATAATGCCGGTGCGTTCACAAAACAAAAATGCTTTTATAAATTTTTAAAATTATAAAAAAAAATTCACTTTCTACTCTTTCAAAAATTATGACGATATAATCCCTGATTCTTATTCATTTCTACTGCTAGGGGTTTAGGAAAATTGCCAATTACTGATAGACAAGGTGACAATGATTTTTGGTTCAATTCCTTATTCTAGATGAATACATTCATGGATGCCATAATAATAATGAAAAAAATAGGTTAATTAAAATAATTACCACAAGGTATTTCTCAAATCCTTTATATTAGTTGCCTTAACACTATTAGATGAGGAGGAATTTAAAGTTAGTTGAGTTAGAGAATTGAAAATTGTCCAAAAATAGCTGATAAAGAAAATATAATTTCTTGCAAACATCTTTTACCTCTAAAAATAAAAATTATGAAATAACTTTATGGTCAAATGATTGAATAAAAATACATTTTGCACCAATTTATTGTAAATACTTTAAAAATATTATGTTAAAACATAACATAACATTTTTCTTTTAAGAAAACTTTAGGAAACATAAAAAAGTATGGCTAAAATAAATAATCTTGAAAGTTTTTATAAAAAAATTTAATCATGGACATTTTAGAGTGTAATAATACACAAAAATAAAATATATTTTAAAAAACAAAAAAAAAATTTTCGATATTTTTAATATCTAAAAAATTTTTATGTAATATATTTCAATCTAAAAAGATGGGACTATCAAATTTACTAAAATTATCAGTAAATAGAGAAAATATGATTTATTATTAAAAGGCAAAAATAAAAGCATTTATTAGCATGAAATTGTTGGTAATGGAAGTATGAGTCTTCAAAAATAGAAATAAATCATTTGATAGATGAACGGATAATATTTGAGAAACGTATTCTGACAAAGTGATAGTTTTGCATCTAATGAGATGGTAGAACATCTTTTGAGCAAAAGTTTACCTTATTATATATTTATTAATTAAAACTAATATTTTTCACAAAAACCTTTAAGAATTTTCTTCTACTCACACATACTCGTTCATATTTTTACACCTTACGATACAAAAATGATTTAGCAACATATAATATAAATAACTAAAATCTAAAAATCACGTTTTCATACTGCTACAATTGTCTTAAATTCCACCACTCCACTGATAAAATTAAACTTCTAATTAACTTAATTATTATAGATTACGCTTAATTGGGTAAACGAGAGGGCTCTTTAATTGAATAGAACTCGCTAATTATTATGAAAAACAATCTTTTACAAGTACGTACCCTTTCGGTATTCAACTGGTATTTATAATAGGTATTAAACCAATTAAAAACCTGTCTGAAGATTACCAATAATTACCTTGATTACAATTTTACATATTAATCTCAACCAGTATTCTACAAATTTGGGCAACTCTATATAACACCATATTCTCAACAGTTTATGACATAGTATTCTTTTACCAATCTTACATATCTAATTCACAACACCCTTCATACTAGGTTCATTATTCAATCCTTCAAATTTCACTTCAATCTTAGTATTCAGGATATATCTTTTATGAAATCTTCAGCGAATTTCAACAACCTCCATACCATTTTCTTCTCAGAACTTTATTTTTACTATTACGTTTTCCCAAAACCTTCTCTATTCTTTTTTCAACTCTACTCTCTATTTTCTAACACTAAATCTATATGTGATGAGTTCATATACTCTTTAAACCTTACAACCCCATACATAACAACCATTTTATATTACAGAGTGAAATTATCTAAAACATACTGAAATGCTCAATCCTATCATTCAGATCACAAGGAAAACATTCGTGGCGTCCAAATATCATCTTTCCTTGCTTCTCATAATCTATCCATTTATAAGACTAAAAAAGACTATATTTCTCTAAATTGTTGTAAATGGATTTATCCTATCTCACATCATCTCACCATAACATAAAAATTTAGACAAACCTAATTATTAACTGACACATATCAGACACATAATCTGTTTTAATCCTTTATTACTTTACATTCCAAATAGACTTTACAACTATTTTTAACAAAAACCATTTTTAACATAATTTCAAAAATTTATTTCACGCCTTCTGATAACTACAATTATTTAAATTTTGCCAATTATATAGATGAGAATGCACTCTTTCTTAATGATATTATCTCTTCTTGTAACACGTTCCACTAAATCTAATCATTTCTTAGAAAGACAAAACGTTTAATTAGGGTAACACAATCTTTGTTTCATCAAACATAGACTCCAACACGTTTTAAAATCTTCAAGAAAATTTCTATCACTATAAAACCGCGAATACTATTCTAACATTCGGAAACAATACCTCATCTCCATTAAAAAAAAGATTTCTATATCAGTTTCACCTCCTCTAAATCTAACAATCCCTGAAAAACTATTAATGAGATTTTTAAACCCAATAAAATCTTGTACTGTCCTTAACGGCTTTTCCCACTAATCTTCAAAATGCCCAAGTACTTTCAAAATAACCATATCTATTGCCAATCCTATTTTGCATGCCATCACCATAAAATAACCTAATTTATTTACAACTTTTCTTAGTTCATCAAAACATATAACAATCTTTTTATCTTCTTTATGGTGATTTAATTTCTCTTTACCACGCATATCTAGAACAATCTCCCTTCCACTTTATATAGAAAACTGTGTAATTATTATTTCTCCAATAACTTCACAAATACCCTTCACTATCTTTTCTATCATAAGAAAATCTTGTAAAATATTTTACATAAAAAACTCAGCCACTATACCTCCTGTCTCATTCAAATAAATCCGTCGCAGTTTGCGTACCTTTCTCATCTTAACACAGAAATAGCTCTGTCAAGATATAACAACTAGTGATAATTCTATAACTTCTTCCAAAGTATCCAAGGTTTTATTCTTTCACGTAAATTTAACCTTTGACCATTTTTATTTTAATTTGTTCTATTGAGCAAATTTTTGATACGCAATAGAGAAACATTTAATTTTAAAGGCTATAAATAGATGATCAAAATCAAAGTGTATGCTCAAGATACAAAAATTCGATATATTCTTATGACTGATGAATGAAGAAATAGACAGTTCACTGTGAAAGAAGTAAATACTATTGTTGCACTTAGTGTTAGCGGATGGGATTTTTCAAATAATCTGTTATTTAAAGTTTATAAAAGTAGAAAAATTGCAAGAACTTCAAGGCTTATGATTCATTCAAGTGTTTGGGAAAGAGAAGTTAAAAAGAGGGAAGATTATATGATTATGCATGTTTTGCTAATTTTTCAAGACAAGGATGATCAAAACTTTTTAAACCAACACCTTAACCTTAAAACATACATAGACATGGGTATTCTTGCCGAGAATATTGTTCAAATTTTCCTAAAATATTTTGTGCATTCTTCTTACAATTTCGCATTTGATACCAATTTTTGGTGCCCTACCAACCATAAATAATGACAAAGACTTTCCAAAACAGCTAAAATATTTAAGAGAAGCCAGCTACAAGATGATATTAACAGGTACATGGACATAAAAATTTTCATATATGGAAAATTAATTATTGTAAGAAAAAAATGTCAAGAATTTTTAGATTTTAATAGAAACAATTTTTGAATAAAATTCGAAATCTAAAAAGAAACAATGAATCTCCAAAAAATCCAAACTATTTAATCATTTCCAATAATTAAATAATTTGGTTAAATTTAATAAACCTTCCGTTCACGGACAATTTTGATATAGCGTAGTTCACGGACATATGGCATTTTACTCCATGTATGAATACAAAGTAAATTACCTTAGAATATCCCTCTAATACAAAAACTTAAATTCTTAGGGCATTTTAGAGCTGTAAAAAAATATATTGAATATTATATTTTGTTTTTTTAGTGCACATATTGCCTTAAGATAATTTTATAAAATGATATCAAATGAGGATTGGCACATATGTGGGCATGACAGTGAAAAATGACAAAATGTACTAAAAAATGGTTACAACATAAAACCAGTGAGGATTATCGTTATATCACGACGCTGTTATATTTGTGCTGATACAATAAAAATTTGGGAACGTTTTAGAAATTAGCTGAAGCAATAAAAAATTTCGGAACGTTTTTGAACTTTCCATTTATTGAAAATGTTTTTGTAATTGGTTGTTTTTTCTCTGAATTGGCAATATATATCATAATATGTATTGCATACGCATATTTCAAACCTCTTATAAAAATATTAGATGTACGCAGTATATAGTGTTTGTGACCTTGAAGGTATAGATGTGGCACGCTTATGTTGTTTATCGATTCATTTCACAAATATATAAATTTCAATATTCATTTGCTTTCATTTTCTTCGTTCATTTTCAATGAGTTCAGATCATAGCACATCAACATTTTTGAAGACTCTGAAGAATCTTTTTCTGTAAGTTCTTCTTGTAGTAGTTATTCGCACTCTGATGAAGAAATTGATGAAAATTTGATTTCTTCCGATAGAGTCTATTATAGTTGGGAACCATTCATAGACTTAAGAGGAAGATCATGTTCGGAAAATATTCGAGATGTAGCATCTTTGCCTCCTGGACCAAAAGGTCAAGCCGTGGGTGAAACTGACTTGATGAAAGTTTTTAACTTTTTTTACTCAAGAAATTATTTTTTACATTTTTAATATGACAAAGCTAAAGATGCGCTTAAATTAAGAGTAAGTTTCCATTTTTTGATATTTAACTTCATATCAAAAAGCTAGCTGTTATCCTTATGTTGTTTTTAAGATATTATTTTTAAATCAGCTAACAGTAATTTTAGCTTTAGGGTAAAAAAATTCTTAAGTTAAAAGCGGCAGTGGTGATCTAAAATCAATAGATGGGGGTAAAAATTCTTTTGAAATTTCTATTTCAGTTCAAAATATAATTATTAGGTCATTTATCAAAATGAAGATATTTATTGATATTATATTAAATATTTCAAATATCAAAAAAACAATGAAAATGTGTTAAAATATTTTGAAAAGTTTTCATAGAGGAAAAAGGGAAATTGAATTAGGCCTAGGTCCCCTTCTTCAGATGCCGATGAAAAACGGTTACCTTATCTTAAGACTTTTATTTAGATAAAGATTTCAAAAATTAAAAGCAAATAAACTTTATGCTTTATGTTTAGTCATAAAATAGGCTTCCGTATAGAAAAGCAAGAGGGAGTATATATGGCTTGGTTAGTAAAATAAGCAAAAAACCTTTATTTGAATAGAATGTGAAAAATATAAAGAAAACAACGTTTACAACGGAAAGTGGCAAAGAATATTTTTTAATTTCGGAATAGATAATTTAATTAAATATATTTCATATATATATATATATATATATATATATATATATATCTCCAACCCATATATTACGATGATTCTTTTCCAACCTGTATTCTACGATGATTCATCTCCAAACTATATACTACAATGATTCATCTCCAACCTGTATACTACGATGATTCATCACCAACCTGTATATTACGATGATTCATCTTCAACCTGTATACTACGATGGTTTCTATTCCATGTACAAATAACTAGGGAGACAATGTTCAACTTTCTGTTCACATTCTGCTAGATGTAAGATTTGATATATCTCATTCGGGGAGACGATGCTAGATAAGTTATTACCTATATACCTTATACCTGTATACTACGTTGGTTCATCTCCAACCTGTATACCGCGATAATTCATCTCCAACCTATATAATATATTTTATCAAATAATCAAAATAAAATTCTGTAATCAAAGAATCGAAAAATATTCTTTAAAAAATCAAAAAATATAAAACTTTCTGTTCACATTTTGCTACCTCATACGATGTTACAAAAGTTATTACCTATACTATGCAATTTGCACGATTTTAAATATTATATTTGTCAAATAATCAAAATAAAATTCTGTAATCAAAAAATATTCTTTAAAAAAATCAAAAAATATCAAACTTTCTGTTCATATTTTGCTACCTTATACGATATTACAAAAGTTATTACCTATACTTTGCAATTTGCACGATTTTAAATATTATATTTGTCAAATAATCAAAATAAAATTCTGTAATCAAAGAATATTCTTTAAAAAATCAAAAAATATCAAACTTTCTGTTCATATTTTGCTACCTCATACGATGTTACAAAAGTTATTACCTATACTTTGCAATTTGCACGATTTTAAATATTATATTTGTCGAATAATCAAAGAATCGAAAAATGTTCAAATCAAAAAATATTTATTCTTTTTAAATATATCGTTGGCTCCCCTTACTTTTAAAATTGAAAGATAAACCTAGTCTTTAATAATTAATTTTTATCAAATTATGCACATACGAAACTAAAAGTAAGGGGAGCCAACGATATATTTAAAAAGAATAAATATTTTTTGATTTGAACATTTTTCGATTCTTTGATTATTCGATAATAAATATTTTTTTATTTTAACATTTTTCGATTCTTTGATTATTCGACAAATATAATATTTAAAATTGTTCAAATTGCAATGTATAGGTAATAACTTTTTGTAACATCGTATGAGGTAGCAAAATATGAACATAAACTTTGATATTTTTTGATTTTTAAAGAATATTTTTCGATTCTTTGATTACAGAATTTTATTTTGATTATTTGACAAATATAATATTTAAAATCGTGCAAATTGCAAAGTATAGGTGATAACTTTTGTAACATCGTATGAGGTAGCAAAATATGAACAGAAAGTTTGATATTTTTTGATTTTTTAAAGAATATTTTTCGATTCTTTGATTACAGAATTTATTTTGATTATTTGATAAAATATATTATATAGGTTGGAGATGAATTATCGCGTTATACAGGTTGGAGATGAACCAACGTAGTATACAGGTATAATGTATATAGGTAATAACTTATGTAGCATCGTCTCCCCGAATGAGGTATATCAAATCTTTCATCTAGCAGAATGTGAACAGAAAGTTGAACATTGTCTCCCTAGTTATTTGTACATGGAATAGAAACCATCGTAGTATACAGGTTGAAGATGAATCATCGTAGTATACAGGTTGGAGATGAATTAACGTAGTATACAGGTTGGAGATGAATCATTGTAGTATATAGTTTGGAGATGAATCATCGTAGAATACAGGTTGGAGAAGATATATATTTACTAAAAAATAATGCTTGGAATAAAATTGGAAACCTAGATGAAGCAGTAGAAAACGTTTTGGTGAATAGAGGATGGTCAAACATCTTCACAATTAGTGCGCTTGTCAATGCCATCAAAACTCCGATAAAAATTCTTTATCCGTTTTATGACTCTACTTTCAAGTTTTCACATGAGATTTTTTAATAAGATATTTCTACCTCATGGACAGGTGGTTGCTGAGGAGTACATACACATACTATTTCCCTGTTCCTATTTTTCAGAAAATCGGAACATTAGATTTTATCCAAATCACTTTGTACCCCTGATAAATTATCATTCTGCTATGTATAATGATTTTATCGATATTGTAGATAGGGGTCGTTCACAATTGACCTCAACTAAAACGGGGGGGGGGGGGTATCCAAAGTTGACATAAGACAATTTTGTTAAGTGATGATATATATAAAAGTTGACATGAGGGGGGGAGGGGCTGAAATTTATCAAAAAAAAGGTTGACGTCAATTGTGAACGACCCCATAATTGTTTTGAAAAAAATGATATTGAAGAATCTAAATTTGAGAAAATTAATGCGCTGAACTGTAGGTCCAATCATATTTCTCTAGATCACACATTGCTTTGCAGACTCTTCATCTTGCAATCTTCCTTATTTAGCTTTAAAAAATAAGTTTCTATCCACAAAAGAATGGTACTCTTTTTTAACACGCTCTGTGTCTCCCTTACAAGACACACCAGAAGGTCCCAAAGAACACATGACCTTCTTAGTTACACCTAAATACTTTAAATCGAGAATATACTATCACGACGATTGTGGAAGTTGGCAATCTGACCGTTCAAAATACACCAATTATTTGCTAGATGAAAGCGAAAATTTGTACAGTGCCAAAGGCATTGATCCCGTGTTAATTTTAAAACGATATTATTCAAAGCTAAAGGGTAATCCTAGTTACGTAAGGCGTATCTCTCATTTTGTAAAAGTACCAGAAAAGTTCGATCATAACAACAAAATGACCTATGAATATATTGGTACATATCCTGGTCGTTCTCTTCATGGAAACGCGAAAACAAATGAAATATATATCAAAACAGCGTTGGAAACAAAAAATAAAATTTTACATGAATTAACTAAAGAAAAAACAGTTAGGAAAATTCATACAGTTATTGTTGACGGATTTTGTAATTAGAGACGCTAGATGCATAACAAATATGAAATATAATCTAAAAAAGGATTCTACAACATACCCAAGAAAAAATATGGCTGACGATATACAGAATGTTTTAAATGAAATATCACTTGGTGATAAATATATTAGAATCTCTGTTAATACATCTAATAATCGCCCTTGCTTCATTCTCTACATAGACTTTCAAATGCAACATCTGATTTCGGCCGTGAATAATAAATATATTATAAATACAGACCGTACATTTAACTTGTCTTCTTGTTATTTAACAATAATTGTCTTCCAAGAAAAAAAAATCAAAAGAAAACATACCCTTCATAATCCAATAATCACATGTCCCATATTTTTACACTGGAACGCTACATATGAAACCAACTTCTTGTTTTTCAGTCATTTGGCAATGAAAATAGGCAATGTAAACATAGTCTTTTGTTGCGATGAAGAAAAGGCCATCATAAAAGCGATTAAATCAACTTTTCAAAAGGCAAATATCATTTTATGTTCAAGACATTTTAAACAAACACTTATAAGAAGGAACAATACATTTAAAATTTTGTTTAATAATGAATTTGATGACCTAGAAAATCTTTTTTTGTAATGATGGACTACTGGTGTGCAACAATATCACAAACTTTAACTTAAAAGCAAACTATTTTGAAAAAATATCAAAGCAGGTTTGGTGAATATTTAAAGCACTTTATTAGTCAGATTGAAAAAAATAATCTGAAAGCTAGACTGAACTTTCCAAATATACCTTTCAATTATATGAATAATCTTTGTGAGTCAAAGAATCACGTGATGAAACTTTTTAACTGACTGGAAATGTCAGAGAATAAGCGATCTAATCAGCTTGCTACGCGAAGAAGTTAAAAGAGATGAAATTTTACTCAGATCGGCTGTGGTTGGACAAAGCGAATATTTTATGGATTCATATTTAAAATTTGCAAGAAAAAATGAGTCTCATAAAAGAAATTCTCAAAATATCGCCATTTCTTCAGATGGAATGTTGATTATACCAAAAATGAATACTTGTGCCAAAAAACCTGGATGTAAAGCTATCAAGCCGAGTAAGACAAGGAGTTTAAATAAAAATATTTTAAATTGATTTTACATAACAATAGAGTAGCGAACAAAAATACTAGCTTTAAATATCTTTGACGGGAAAGTACAAAAATATTTTATGAAGTATAATACCAATAATATTATACTTCATCTCATTATTCTGCCGATTCGATTGATCCACTCAAAAGTAAAATTAACAGCCGGGGATCCAATATTTAAAAAGCGGGGGTAGATAAAAACTATATTTTAGAAATCGTATTTTGTCTAGTAATTTTTGGAAATTGGTCTCTGCAATTTATGCTACTCTTAAAATATTTCAGATCATCAAATCTAATAATAATGTCAAAAAAATATAAAAAACGATTTTATATGAGATGGGGGCAAACTGACTTGTTCAAAAAAAAAGAGAGTTCTACTGTGAAAAACGTTTTTAAACCAACGGTATCTAATCATATAACTAAATTAACTTTAAAGTAATTTAACAAACCTGAAACATTCGTCGACAATTTTAAAAAAGATGATGAAAAAATCGTAATTTAATGAAAAAATATCAAGAAATCTTAAAATTTTAGTAAAATATAAGTAAATTGCACATATTTATTTCAAAACTTTTGTTAATAGCAAGTTAATTTATACAGAAAATGATTTTCAAATTTGGCGTTCAACATGTTTTATCTTCTTGAGTTTAATCCTAAATAAAATAAGAAATATAAATATTGCATATAATACTAAAATAAATGTTTCAAGCAAATTTAAGTTATCGTGATTCTAGAAAAGTGTATCAGAAATATATTTAAAATTGAGATTGAGCATTAAGTAGAATTATGTGAATTTATTTTGTGTTGCATATGAAAATATAAAATATGGCATCATTTGAAAAATTCTAGGAAACGAGTATTTTTCAAAAAGAGAAAATAAAACTTACCAAAAAATAAGGGAAAAAGAAAAGGAGCCTTAAACATAAAAATGTATTGAAAATTCTTTGGAGGAACTAAATTTTAGTACACCATTTTGATTTTGGATTTAAAAATGGTGGAGGGGGATTTAAAAATAAAATTATAAAACGGTGTACATTTTAGTCGACCATTTTGATGTATATTTTATACTGACCCCGAAAACTTAAAACTACATGAAAACTTGGAGCTCATCAAAAATAAAAAGCTGATCTCTTTTGATAATTTTACAATATCAAAATAATTTTTGTTTAGGGTACAATAAATTTAACTTACTGAGATCGTTTTTCAGTATTTTAAAATTTTTGAATTTTTTCTAAAAGTTTTCTGATGTTTCTTCGTGTTTTTGTGTGTTTTTGGGTCAAAAGACGCTCCCATTTTTATGTAATAACTCCTGATATGTTTTTCAAATTTTCATTTAAAGTTTCCTACTCGAAAGAATTTTCCTTGATTTTATTAAAAATATCAATTATTAAATTTATATTTTAAGCTTACAAGTTGTGGGAAGTTAAATCAATGAATCAATGTAATGCTGTTTTAAACTAAAAATTTAGTTTTATTTTTTTTTACTTAAATTTAATACAAATTTTGAAATGTCTAAAGAAGGTATTATTGTCAACTTCAATATATTTTAGTTGTACATTAAAAATACAATAACCTTGTTATATATATATATATATATAGTAGAGATCTATATGCATTTTTATATTTAAGATCTATCCATACTCGGTCTATTTATCCTAAAAATCTCTAAAGTTATCCTTTTCGGATTTGATTTTTTGATTAACCCTTTACGTTTTAAAAAACTAGTGAGTTTTAATTTTTTGAGTTAAACACATATATGCTTTAGATGATGTAATAAATATATTAATATTTATTTCATATCATTAATAGTTTTTTTTATAACTGCATTTACACCGTATTTTAACTATCTGTCCTCATTTTTAGACAGATATTTTTTCAAAATTTCATCATTAAAACTTTTTTCTATCTGTTGGATTAATAAGAGTCTTGACCTTACCACAAGTCAGGCGATTAATCATGCTAAATTATCTATCTCAATATATGTATAATATGAGATAGTTTTTCACACATCTTTATTTTATCTGAGTGTCTGCTCTTGTAAATTTCCATATATTTTCATAAAAAGAATATTATTATCCCTTATTTTCTCTGTTTCTTTCTCACGTTTTCGGATATTTTTCAACTAATATTTTTATATTTCTTCTAAAATGGCAGGTTAGTTGAGATGATGGACTCAGCACGGAAGTTTCTGGATTCGATTCCTCATCGATACGAATTTTTTCATAGTTTGACATAAGCGGTACATCAGTGCCTGGTCAATGAAAATACATCCGCTGCACCTAACCTTTTACTCAAAATTGAAAAATTTGCTACATAATTAACATAAGAGAGAAAGGAAACAAAATAAACTAATAAAGCAATTTTCACTATTTTAAAATGGAACCGTCTGTTCTTAGAATAATTTAAAAAATAATAGGAGGCATAAAGAATTAGAGTTTATTTGATATTTTGAAATTTTTATAAGCAGCAAAAGCCCAACGTTAAAAATTATTTAAACTAACGGTCGACAGACATTTCGTCCCATAGACAATTTTCCCCCTGACAAATTGTCTCGTAGGCTATTAGTTTCATCCATCTTTGCTTATTATATGTGTAAAATTATTAAAAAAAATTTTATATTCTTGTTTATTTTATCTCTATTAAATTATTTCAAATTAATCAATTTATCTCTTAATCTAAGTACACCAAAGTTAGTAATTCACTTTGATTGCCGGTTCACAGTCTTTTCGTGTGTTTTATATGGTGCGAGTTTTTATATGTGTGGAACGTCTTGAAGTATTCTGATTGGTTGAAATATTATATACTCCTATGTGCTTTTTAGATGTGCATATACCGGTGTAATAGAAAATACACAGAAAAAGCACAAAACATTCTAAAAACCGACACAATACCATATAACACTATTAGCAACCTCCAATATTTTGTTTCGAGCGTCTGAAACAAAAAAACTGTTTTAAATTCGCGTCGTTTTGAGCTTTGTGCTTAAATTTTAAAGCAACTCAATACACACTACCCAGAATCCTCTATACCAACAAAATTTTCCGAATTTATGGTTTCGGGCAAAAATAAATTATACTATAATAGCTATTTTCTTTCTGTCCCTTCCGAAATTCATATACCCTTTCTCCATCTATGCAAGTCGCTTATCTGATTGGTCTATAGATACCCTGCTCCAATCCATACTAGCTATTTGACTGTTCAAATGATTTATGGCTATACGCTCTGCGTACGCAAGTCTGAAGCTTTCGCTGATTGGTTAAAATTAGATTATATGTTCTTTACTCCAAGTAGCAAAAAGTGATGAAAGCTCACAATCTGGGAATCTTGACATTTACTATTGTTTGTATGTATTTATAGAAAATAGAAAAATACATAAAAAGGGCCAAATATTCTAAAAATCGATCACCATAACATATACAACACTAGCTAGCACCAAAACATACCACTACCCAGAATCCTATATTGAGCGTAGCTCAAACAATGTTTTCGAGCGAAGCCCTAATTACAACCAATATACAATACTGGCTCAGAACGAGTTCTTCGAGCGGCCTAAACAATAAAAAACTAGCCGGTCCCGTGGTCGCCTTGAGCGAAGAATTTGAATTAGCACCAATATAAATTGTGAACTATATGTTTCTGGCGTGTTTTAGAAACACTGTTTTCGAGCGAAGCGAGAAATTTATCACGGGACGGCTTCGTCTATATTATCGCTTCGCAAGTCCGTGCGCTCATCTCAAAAAAGTGTCGCTGGAGTTTATTTTTTGATTGGCCAATTGATATAGCGTTTTGTCTGTATTTTATGTGATGAAATTATGGCGTGGATTGTTTGAAGCATTGGTTGAAATTAAAGTATAATATTTTGTTTGTATATTTGTTTGAGTGATTTGACGCTTGAAATTTTTTGCATGTATTTTATATGGTGTAATAGAAAAATCACACAGAAAATATAATAAAATATCTTCAAAACTGATCAACATGCAATATTATAATGATTTATTACAACTTAAATACACACTAAAGAATTCTATACTGAGCTGCGCTTCCCCAAACAATAAAAAATCAGTCCTCCGCGAATGTTTTTGAGCGAAGTTTAATTTTCGGAATTAGCAACTCAATATAATAATACCGTTTCAGAACTTATACTCGAGCGCAAAGAGAACACGTTCTGAGCAGCTTGCTTAATCACGGGACCGCTAGCTTTTTTAGAATTGCCGGAGAGATAAAATGTCTTACGCAGTTAACGGGGCGAAATTCCATGAAATAAAATATCATTATGAAAAGGTAATGAAGCGAATTATCCATGGGAATGAAGCTCGTCTTGTTAAAAGGGGCGAGTGTCTCATGGGGACGAACGTCTTATGAAACCAAAGGGGCGAAATGTCCGACATCAAATCTAACATAAATTAGAATAATATATGAGAGAGAAAATCATTGCGTTTCTTTTTTCACAGACAGATTTTTTGAATATATTTCTAAAATACAAATGAATTCTGAAAGCTGTCATGGTAGTTCAAGTACATTTTTACAACTGAAACATATTTTGTTCGATATTACCTATTTCTATTATAATTAATCAACAAATTCTCTTAAAAAAGGGTTTGATTATGTAGTTAGTTCATAAAATTAAATAATCGAACATTGCTAAAATATCTCTGCTCAAATATTAAAGTAAAAGGAGAGAAATTTCTTGCTTTTAAACTTAGGGGCCAGACAATCAAAAAACATTCATTTCAAGAATAACTATTGAAAAAAAATTACTGACTTGAAAAAATTCAAGTTTTTCAAATGTTAAAAATGCTTTGCATTTACGTAGTGATAAAGATTTGGTGCACTTTTTGTTGAAAAAATATTTCTTAGTGCGAGTCTAACAATATTCATTGATATGAAATTGTAACGATTGAAAACTATTTTAATTTGACTCTAAATGGGGGTTTAGACAGGTATCAGATGGGTGTAGCCAAAAAAAAGTTGATAGAGGGAACAATTTAAAGAAAATAAAAAAACTTGCGCAACATTATTTATACTTTCTTGTCCTTTGACGTTGGGAGAAATTTCAAAAACTGATATCGCATAAAATTCATGGGGGCACCATGCAATAAATAGTGTGTGGGCACGGCCCCTTATGCCAGCCTAGCTTCAAGCTCCTGGGAGAGAGGCTGAATGAGATAGAGAAAGTTCTTAACAAGAGAAGAGGGCGTTGAATGAAACAAGAGAGGCTTGAATGAGCTGAGTGACTGATTGAGTTTTAACAGAGAAAGCGGAGAGAAAAAGCAGAGGAGAGAAAAGAGAAACACTGTGACAAAAGATGAGAAAATCTAGGGGATCATCAATATGTGTTTGCTCAAAAATACTACAAGACACTGTGATAAACATTGCTTACTTATTGTGTGCACATTGAAGCAATGGATTATTAATATATAGCTCTTCTACGCATCGTCTGCCAAAATATGTTCGGATAGAAAAAATGCGATCATCATACATGTTTGATAAACGCAGCAACTCTTACTTCTAAAAAAAACCAGAATAGGAGATGGAAAATAATAAAAATATATTTCAATGAAAAATTTGTGGCTAAACTATATTTTTTTTAATAGGTCTATTGTTGTGATATCTGTTGATGTAGTTTGATAGACCTGAAAATTTAATAGCATGAAAAAGTCGTGCTCTTGAAAGGGCAACATAAAGTTGTCCATGACTGAAACATGGTTTTCATACAGAAATACTAACTTTTCAAAAGTTTGTCCCTGACTTTTATTGATAGTGAGTGGCATACACAATCTGAGAAACTGAATAAGCTTCTTAATTTGAAAGGGGAAGATTTGTATCGTTAGGCAACAGTGAAATTCTAGTAATCAGAACATTCTTTCCACAGTTAACACCAGTAAATTTGACATTCAATTGTACTATCCAATAATTCTAGATATTCTAAACGTGTTCCATTACAGAGACCATCCTTAAGACTAAGATGTCGAAGTAGCATTACGATACATCCTACTTCTCTTTAAAAAGAGTTTATGTTGTGGCATACCAGATGGTGTTAAAGGAATTGACAAATTCCATTAGGGATAAAGATCAATTTCTTCTTGATTATCCGTAACAACAGAGTCAAGTAGCTGTAATATGTTTAGATTCCCCGAAGTTGATGTAGTGCTTGGTTGTTAATTTCTGGCAAGAGTCTTCATTGGTAAGTTAAGATGACTTGGTCTGCAACGTTAATATCATCATTAAAAACAGAAGCAATGATGTTATCACTTTTAGTTAATAAACATTGAAGTTGGTATCTCAATACAATCTTTGAAAGGATCGTTATAGTTAACAAGCAATTGTCCATTTTCTCAGAGAAGAAGGAAATTCTGAAAGAGGTGGTCTTATTGAGCTGCCCTCTTCTATAGGTGTGAAGCATGAAAGACTTTAACTAATGGTCATATATGAACTTTTCAAGCATGTTTCAATGATTAGCGGGGTTTCCTTTTTTTACAACTAGTAATGACGCAGTCCTCCCACTTAGAAGAAGAATTTTCCAGCAATGGTATGGTTTTGTTGCAAATATCTCCCTGAAAGCATTTTATCAATGGCTTCAAGCGCGTATTTGGGAATCATGCTTGCTTCGTCACAAAATTATAATATCTTGTTTACGGATAAATTCCTTCTGCATGTTTACTGTTTGGTTTAATATTACATGTTGAATATCTAAAACAGGAACAGGTAACTTAAAAACGTAATGAACAGTTCTGCCTTCTTTCGAATAAAGTGAGCAACAATTCCTGTCCAAGCCAAGTAAAGAACATTCAAATTACGACCAATTAGTTCTTTAATAATGTAGTTATATGTGAAAGTCTTACTGGTGCCACCTGGACTAATCAATAAAGAAAACTTTAGCTGAAGATTTACCTTTTTTTCTAATGAACCAATTTTGAATTGGCAACAGAAATCTGTTCAGGGTTAATCATATTTCTTAAATTAGAAGCTTCTTGTCTAGCTTGCTTGGATATTGGGTGGATCTTCAATTAATGTTTCACTTCCAAGTCTGCAAGTCCAAAATCAATAAGTGTCTTACATAATTGTTCGAGAAAACTTTGAATTTCTGCAAGTGCCAGATTGTTCAGCTTTTAAAATCTCGACTCATACTGGAGATAATCCTCTATCATATCGTAACGAAAGGTTTGCCACAAATGAGAAGGATTACTTGGCTCACCATGAATTAAAATAAAAGAAAATGAGTTCCTCTGATTTCTGAGGAGATGCCGTTTCAACTAATTCTGTGATTGTGCGAACTCACAAACTGTCATCTAATAATAAATTACTTACAATACATGCTTCCCTAAAAGTTGAATATAAAGTTCCATTATATGTTTTAGATACTCATAAGATATGGCACCAGGTACGTGCAAAGAAGAATGCGTGAAGTATCGCTCACCTTCTCTAATACTGGCGTTATACATCCTATTTACTACTTTTGAGCCCCCTCTGTCTAATTACCCATTTTTTCCGAACTTTTGAAGACATAATGATAAGGAATATCGGTGTATAAGTACTGCCTGGCGTTTTCATCATTTTGATTTAGGTATAACTAAGTAATTAACATTGTATGATGGGCCTTGGGAAGGGCGGGATTTTCTTCCGCTTTTTCTAAAATAGGTTGTTTGTTGATTAGGAAGATGTAATGGGAGTCTAATAATATTATGGCTTTGTGTATGCATGGGGAATGTAAATAAGCGCCAGGATGCTTCAGGCGGAGAAACATATCATCTAAATATGTTTTAATTTCATCATGATCAATGCGTTCATTAATTTCAACATGAGCTGTGTCATGGCCTTTGTAGACATATTTGTAAAGATATTTAACACTTTTGATACTAACACAGGCCTCTAAATTTATATGCGCGCTGTATTTTTTACATAGAAAAGGGTTATAAGGGACAACCCATCTGTTATCTAATTCAACATTTCTGATAGTGACTGTGCGGCCGTTGTCAGGTCTAAAATATAAAGGATAGCCATTATTATTAAGTATAGTGCGCTGATTAAATTGTTTAGGATAGTCTTTAATGCAAGTTCCATCTTGCATACATTGTGATGAATTGTTCAAATGTCCACATGGACTATGGATCATGCAAGATTTAATTATTTCATATAGTTCTGGGTTTTCTTCAGGATCAGGAATTTGTGCAGAAATGAGGGTGTCAATGTCGTCTGCATTATACAATTTAAAAACATTACTTATATGTAAGAGCATGTGAACATGAGGAAGTCCTCTTTTTTGGAACTCAATTACATCCACGTAGCCACAAATAACACCAAGAACACCATTCTTTAAGGCTTCAACTTTTAATTTGAAAACGCGTGAAACCAAGTCGGGTCTATCTGAAGGTGTTTGATCTGGCAATAAATTTTCAACAATTTCTCGCCATTTTGGATTACATGTAAATGTTAAAAAAAGATTAAGTTTTCCATTTTTAGCTACAAGAGCCATTGCATCAAGATATAATTGATGCATTTGACGTGAAGACCCCTTAAAAGTGGATGGAAGAACTTCAATATTACCGGTGCGTAAATTACGATCATCAGCAGTACTTTGAATTTTGAAGCAGTATCTGTATTGAGCTTCAATTGTTGCGAGGTTGTATCCGCGGAAGTCTGCATTCTTCTCATTTGAAGGCCTCTTTAGTGAATCCAAAGGAAGCGATGAATCTAACTTTGTTATCGCTTTTGGGAACGAGGAAGATTGGCGAGGTAATACATGGATTGATTGCTGCTTCAATAATGTCCGCTTTAAGGAGCTCCGAAATAACCTTGTTTTTGATGAAGGATTCCTGGCTGGCTGGAACGGGTTTGAAAGTGTTGAAGCTTGATGGTTCGCAAGTAGAAATGTAATCTGAGATGTATCCTTGTTGAAGAATTTTGCGTATTCTTTTCGCTCTCAAGTTACAAGGAGGGTCCAGACAGAGGCGTTGCAGGAGAATTCATGATGTTCTTCCATCTTCATGACGTTCGAGGATTTTTGTTACCAGGTGCTTGACATCTTCCAGCAAGTTGGCTTGCTCATTGGAGACGTGTTCTTTCGTGATAGCGTCCTCGTCATCTGTGCCGGAGGATTCGTCTTCGGAAGAGGAATCTTCAGGAGGGAGTTTACTTGTTTTCCTGATGTTCTTTCTGTTCTTGTTTTGACGCTTGCTGCCGTGCAAACCACTTTCCGCTGGGAGCGACTCGGTGGTGCGTGGAGGGCTGAGAATTTGGCCAAAAACAAACCTCTATGTCTCCGCATTGAATAGGCCTTTATTGGGCAGGTATTGTAAGCTGGTCGGAGTTTCACGCCAAATAAGCCGGTGTCTTCGTTTTGCTTGATGAACTGGACAAATTGATCCGGTGTTATGGGATCTTCATCGGTGATCTTGTCGATCTCCAGTCCACCTATAATTTCTTTGAGAAGTCTTTACGGCTGAAACTTTCTGGAATGACAATACCTTCGTTCTCAATAATAGCTTCTTCAATGACAGAGATAGGAGACCAGTCTTCTTGCTCCGGGAAGAACTCCCTGGCTGCGTCTAGCACAGGGGTTGACGCGACGACAGGCTGAGAGCTGCGAGGAAGTCCCCAACAGGGTCTTCCTTATTAGATTCTAGGCCGCTGTCAAAGATATTAGACCCGAGGAGCGAAACCTCTCTCGGGTTTTTCTTCTTCTGATACCTTCTGAGATTTCATTGAAGGAACTGCTTGAAGGATTCTTTGAATGTCCACCCGAAGGTCATCAAATTTATCTTCGATAGCAGCTATTCTATCTGACATTGCATGCGAGAATTCTCCGGCGAACGACGTTGAGGACTTGTTGCCGGGAGTCCCATGTCTCTGGATAGGTAATAGATGAGAGTAAAAAAGTTGACAGAGGTTAGGAGAGAAAAAATTGAGTGAATAGTGAACACTACATGTGCTATATAGTTCTATGTATGTATTTTTTATTAAATAAAAAATAGTAAATATTATTTGAACATACAAGGTTATGTTCAACTCTGCTCAAATATTAAACAAATAGAGCATTTTTTGGTTTTAAACTGAATAACTAGTCAAAATATTCATTCCCAAATAGCTATTCAAAAAAATTCCTTAACTAGAAAAATTAAAGTTTTCAAATGCTACAAAATGTAACAAACGTAGTGGTAAAGATTAAAAGTGACTTTTTAAAAAAAAATTTTAACGCGAGTCTGACAATATTCATTGGTATAAAATTGTAACGATTGAAACTATTTTTCTCTCATTTAAAAACAAACAAATTTTCATTGGAAAATGTTTGGTGTATTGATGGAACAAAATTTTTACCAAAAATCTTTGTTATTAGTTTGAATAGCTGAATTTTGGTATCATGAAAAAAGGTTCTGAAAATATTGAACTTATATTCCGCTAAAAACTAATTTCTAATGAGATAAAATAGAATTATTTTTAATTTAACTCTAAATACAAATTAGAGAGAGAGAGCTGAATGAAATAGGAGTTAAACAAGAAGAGAGCTTGGATGAGATAAGAGAGATTGAATGAAATGAGAGCTTGAGTTTTAGCAAGAGAAACGGAAGAGAAAAACAGAAGGAGACAGAAAGAGGAATAGAATCACTGTGACAGAAGAAGAAGATGAGAAAATCTAGTGGATCATCAACATGTGTTTGCTCAAAAATACTACAAGGATACACTGTGATAAACATTGCTTACTTATTGTGTGCATTTTGAAACAATGGATTATTATTATTATATAGCTATCACATCGCTTGTAAAATATTTTTGATAGGAATTTTAGAGCAGCTTGACATGATGTTTGACTCGAAGGTCTGCATTCCCTCTTTTATTCTCTTATCTTACATTATCATATATTCTAATGATCATTACATCCTATAATGCGATCATCATACATGTTTTATAAACAAGCACGTACTCTTACTTATAGAAAAAGAAAGGTAGCCCCTGCTCTACATCGCTAAACATATAGCTGATTTGAAAAATAAGCTTTTGCAACATCACTTTATAAATAACACGTACAATTTTGTTTGGATTTATATTTTAGTATCGTTGCAATTATTTTTGTTCAGTTGTATTTTTTTATTGAAATGTAACACTACCAAATACAACTAATTACAGATACTTTAAATATATATTAAAAAAGCATGTAACGATGAAGCCTAATTATTATTGTCTAAAATTACTGTGTGCGTTCTTTGTATAGTATATTTTTTGACACACTATCTCTGGAGCAGGCTTCTATTATTAGCGGATATCTACAGTTATGAACCTTGAACTAAAGAAAGCTTTCTGACAATACCCACTTCCACGAACTTGAAAAGGATCTTAGATGGCCTTCTTTTTATGGTTCAAATATATCAGTTTTTTTACTAATATTCATTTGTATAAGTATCTCCAATACATTAATTACCAATAATGCTAGCATTCTATCCCAAATATCATATATACCAGAAACATCCCTAATTAATCATAGTTTTTATTTAGATTTGGTATAATGTCGTTAACAAGTATATTATCGCATCCTGTACACACAAAAGCTTGAAAAAAAGTGAAGTTGATTTAAAAGTTAGTAATTTTAAGGCAATAAAAAGAACCTCCACCTTATGGTCAACGCCAAAATTGGGTTCCCAGGCTTGCCGAAGATTTCGGGGATGGTGGAGCATTTCCCGAAATAAAAGTTGCTCAGTATCCATTGGGATTGGGAAAAATAAGTGGAGAGTATTCAAACAATAAAGTCATACCTTTGCAAATTGATGCTTCTGGTCAAATTGATTATGGCGTTATATCGAAACAAGGTCAGAGAAAGGATAAAATAGTGCATACAAAGTTTAACGACCTCTTGCCCAAAGTTATATACGAAGATGATGAAAGTTTTCAGCGGCCAGGGGAAGAAGAGATTCAAGCAAATACAGAGAAAACGCGCTTGGCTTTGGAAAAATTGATATCAGGTAAAATCACGGCTGCTCTTCCAAGTCTCTGTGCTAAAGAACGTGAGCAGGCACAGTACATCAAGTATACTCCTTCTCAACAAGGCATTGCTTTCAATTCAGGATCTAAGCAGCGAATCATTAAAATGATTGAGCTACAAGAGGACCCACTTGAGCCCCCCAAATTTAAGACAAACACCAAAATTCCGGGAGAGGTCCTCCATCTCCCCCTGCCCCCGTTTTGCACTCCTCCGCCTCGCAAGGTCACTGTGAAAGAGCAACAAGATTGGAAAATTCCTCCCTGCATTTCGAATTGGAAAAATTCAAAGGGATACACAATTCCTTTGGATAAGAGAATAGCTGCTGATGGTTCAAGGTGTCAAGACGTGTCAATAAATTCCAACTTTTCAAAATTGGCAGAAGCTCTCTATATAGCGGATAGAAAAGCTAGAGAAGCTGTAAACATCAGATCGGAGTTAGAAAAGGCGATATCGGTGAAAGTAAGGAGAAGAATGAAGAGCATCTACGAGCTTTGGCGCAAAGAGCTCGAAGCCAGGGCGGGCATACGATCTTAAGCGAGTGAAGCAGACCTATTTACCTTAATGAGAGAAATGAGCTGAGGTATGAAAGACACCGCGAGCGACAGCGAGAACGTAATTTCAGCTAGAGCGGGTCATTTAACTAGAAGCACGCTAGATAAAGACAGGGATGTAAAGTGAGAATATTGCTATTGGCTTGCCGAATCCCGTGCTAAGTGTCTCTTGCGGATGCGCAATTGGGTCAAAGATTGTTTTCCAATCGCTGAGTAATTCTGGATTTGGCGGAGCAGGGCCATACTTATAATGTGTATGATAAGCCGTGGAGAGAGCGCAATCTCTCTCCTCAAAATATTTATAGGCCATCTAAGAATATTGACAAAGAATTATATGGAGGGGACTTGGATGAAACCATTAAAACAAATCGTTTTAATCCTTCGACAAAGAGTTCAAAGGTACGTCTAGTAGTGCTTCAAGGAGAGATGGTCCTGTTCAGTTTGAAAAAGCAAGAAAAAAGGCGACTCCATTTAATTGGGACCAGTTTTGGGCTCTGTTAAAAAAGCTACTAAACGCCCTACCGGTTCCTATGACAAAGCCCTGTCGAGCCTTTTAAGCGATAATATATATGATATTTTCATCATGATATTAGATAGCCTTCTTTTTATGGTTCATATAAATCAGTTTCTTTTTTTTTTACTAATATCTATTTGTATAAGTATCTCCAATACATTACTAAATTAAACTTTAATTTGAATTTTTTTTTGGATGATTGAAAACTTTCAATTTGAAATTTTTTTTAGAAGATTGAATTCTTTCAGGAGACATTAATAAAAAATAAATAAAAAACGAAAAAAACAATGTTGTCTCGATCATTATTTATATAGTTTTCTAACGCCTTCTTTTCATGATGATATACTTGAAACTCATGATTATTTTTCAATGTTATATTTATACAAGTTTTCTATCTTTCAAAAACTTTAATTTGAAATTTTTTTAGAAGATTGAATTCTTTCAAGAGACATTAATAAAAAATAAATAACGAAAAAAACAATGTTGTCTCATGATTTATATAGTTTTCTTCGCCTTCTTTGCTTGAAACTCATGATTATTTTTCAATGTTATATTTATACAGTTTTCTATCTTTCAAAAACTTTAATTTGAAATTTTTTAGAAGATTGAATTCTTTCAGGAGACATTAATAAAAAATAAATAAAAAACGAAAAAAACAATGTTGTCTCGATCATTATTTATATAGTTTTCTTAACGCCTTCTTTTCATGATGATATACTTGAAACTCATGATTATTTTTCAATGTTATATTTATACAGTTTTCTATCTTTCAAAAACTTTAATTTGAAATTTTTTTAGAAGATTGAATTCTTTCAAGAGACATTAATAAAAAATAAATAAAAAAACGAAAAAAACAATGTCTCATGTTATATTGAAACTCATGATTATTTTTCAATGTTATATTTATACAGTTTTCTATCTTTCAAAAACTTTAATTTGAAATTTTTTTAGAAGATTGAATTCTTTCAAGAGACATTAATAAAAAATAAATAACAAAAAAACAATGTTGTCTCGAAAATTTATATAGTTTTCTTAACGCCTTCTTTTCATGATGATATACTTGAAACTCATGATTATTTTTCAATGTTATATTTATACAGTTTTCTATCTTTCAAAAACTTTAATTTGAAATTTTTTTAGAAGATTAAATTCTTTCAAGAGACATTAATAAAAAATAAATAAAAAAACGAAAAAAACAATGTCCTTCCTTTTCATGATATATACTTGAAACTCATGATTATTTTTCAATGTTATATTTATACAGTTTTCTATCTTTCAAAAACTTTAATTTTAAATTTTTTTAGAAGATTGAATTCTTTCAAGAAACATTAATAAAAAATAAATAACGAAAAAAACAATGTTGTCTCGATCATTATTTATATAGTTTTCTTAACGCCTTCTTTTCATGATGATATACTTGAAACTCATGATTATTTTTCAATGTTATATTTATACAGTTTTCAAAAACTTTAATTTGAAATTTTTTTAGAAGATTGAATTCTTTCAGGAGACATTAATAAAAAATAAATAAAAAACGAAAAAACAATGTTGTCTCGATCATTATTTATATAGTTTTCTTAACGCCTTCTTTTCATGATGATATACTTGAAACTCATGATTATTTTTCAATGTTATATTTATACAGTTTTCTATCTTTCAAAAACTTTAATTTGAAATTTTTTTAGAAGATTAAATTCTTTCAAGAGACATTAATAAAAAATAAATAACGAAAAAAACAATGTTGTCTCGATCATTATTTATATAGTTTTCTTAACGCCTTCTTTTCATGATAATATACTTGAAACTCATGATTATTTTTCAATGTTATATTTATACAGTTTTCTATCTTTCAAAAACTTTAATTTGAAATTTTTTTAGAAGATTGAATTCTTTCAAGAGACATTAATAAAAAATAAATAACGAAAAAAACAATGTTGTCTCGATCATTATTTATATAGTTTTCTTAACGCCTTCTTTTCATGATGATATACTTGAAACTCATGAGTATTTTTCAATGTTATATTTATACAGTTTTCTATCTTTAAATAACATTAATTTGAAATTTTTTTAGAAGATTGAATTCTTTCAGGAGACATTAATAAAAAATAAATAAAAAACGAAAAAACAATGTTGTCTCGATCATTATTTATATAGTTTTCTTAACGCCTTCTTTTCATGATGATATACTTGAAACTCATGATTATTTTTCAATGTTATATTTATACAGTTTTCTATCTTTCAAAGACTTTAATTTGAAATTTTTTTAGAAGATTGAATTCTTTCAAGAGACATTAATAAAAAATAAATAACGAAAAAAACAATGTTGTCTCGATCATTATTTATATAGTTTTCTTAACGCCTTCTTTTCATGATAATATACTTGAAACTCATGATTATTTTTCAATGTTATATTTATACAGTTTTCTATCTTTCAAAAACTTTAATTTGAAATTTTTTTAGAAGATTGAATTCTTTCAAGAGACATTAATAAAAAATAAATAACGAAAAAAACAATGTTGTCTCGATCATTATTTATATAGTTTCCTTAACGCCTTCTTTTCATGATAATATACTTGAAACTCATGATTATTTTTCAATGTTATATTTATACAGTTTTCTATTAATTTGATTTTTTTAGAATTCTTTCAAGAAACATTAATAAAAAATAAATAACGAAAAAAACAATGTTGTCTCGATCATTATTTATATAGTTTTCTTAACGCCTTCTTTTCATGATAATATACTTGAAACTCATGATTATTTTTCAATGTTATATTTATACAGTTTTCTATCTTTCAAAAACTTTAATTTGAAATTTTTTTAGAAGATTGAATTCTTTCAAGAAACATTAATAAAAAATAAATAACAAAAAAAACAATGTTGTCTCGATCATTATTTATATAGTTTTCTTAACGCCTTCTTTTCATGATGATATACTTGAAACTCATGATTATTTTTCAATGTTATATTTATACAGTTTTCTATCTTTCAAAGACTTTAATTTGAAATTTTTTTAGAAGATTGAATTCTTTCAAGAGACATTAATAAAAAATAAATAACGAAAAAAACAATGTTGTCTCGATCATTATTTATATAGTTTCCTTAACGCCTTCTTTTCATGATAATATACTTGAAACTCATGATTATTTTTCAATGTTATATTTATACAGTTTTCTATCTTTCAAAAACTTTAATTTGAAATTTTTTTAGAAGATTGAATTCTTTCAAGAGACATTAATAAAAAATAAATAACGAAAAAAACAATGTTGTCTCGATCATTATTTATATAGTTTTCTTAACGCCTTCTTTTCATGATGATATACTTGAAACTCATGATTATTTTTCAATGTTATATTTATACAGTTTTCTATCTTTGAAAAACTTTAATTTGAAATTTTTTTTGAAGATTGAATTCTTTCAAGTGACATTAATAAAAAATAAATAACGAAAAAAACAATGTTGTCTCGATCATTATTTATATAGTTTTCTTAACGCCTTCTTTTCATGATGATATACTTGAAACTCATGATTATTTTTCAATGTTATATTTATACAGTTTTCTATCTTTCAAAAACTTTAATTTGAAATTTTTTTAGAAGATTGAATTCTTTCAAGAGACATTAATAAAAAATAAATAACGAAAAAAACAATGTTGTCTCGATCATTATTTATATAGTTTTCTTAACGCCTTCTTTTCATGATGATATACTTGAAACTCATGATTATTTTTCAATGTTATATTTATACAGTTTTCTATCTTTCAAAAACTTTAATTTGAAATTTTTTTAGAAGATTGAATTCTTTCAAGAGACATTAATAAAAAAAATAAAAAAACGAAAAAAACAATGTTGTCTCGATCATTATTTATATAGTTTTCTTAACGCCTTCTTTTCATGATGATATACTTGAAACTCATGATTATTTTTCAATGTTATATTTATACAGTTTTCTATCTTTCAAAACTTTAATTTGAAATTTTTTTAGAAGATTGAATTCTTTCAAGAGACATTAATAAAAAATAAATAACGAAAAAAACAATGTTGTCTCGATCATTATTTATATAGTTTTCTTAACGCCTTCTTTTCATGATAATATACTTGAAACTCATGATTATTTTTCAATGTTATATTTATACAGTTTTCTATCTTTCAAAAACTTTAATTTGAAATTTTTTTAGAAGATTGAATTCTTTCAAGAGACATTAATAAAAAATAAATAACGAAAAAAACAATGTTGTCTCGATCATTATTTATATAGTTTTCTTAACGCCTTCTTTTCATGATAATATACTTGAAACTCATGATTATTTTTCAATGTTATATTTATACAGTTTTCTATCTTTCAAAAACTTTAATTTGAAATTTTTTAGAAGATTGAATTCTTTCAAGTGACATTAATAAAAAATAAATAACGAAAAAAACAATGTTGTCTCGATCATTATTTATATAGTTTCCTTAACGCCTTCTTTTCATGATGATATACTTGAAACTCATGATTATTTTTCAAAGTTATATTTATACAGTTTTCTATCTTTCAAAGACTTTAATTTGAAATTTTTTTAGAAGATTGAATTCTTTCAAGAGACATTAATAAAAAATAAATAACGAAAAAAACAATGTTGTCTCGATCATTATTTATATAGTTTTCTTAACGCCTTCTTTTCATGATGATATACTTGAAACTCATGAGTATTTTTCAATGTTATATTTATACAGTTTTCTATCTTTCAAAGACTTTAATTTGAAATTTTTTCAGAAGATTGAATTCTTTCAAGAGACATTAATAAAAAATAAATAACGAAAAAAACAATGTTGTCTCGATCATTATTTATATAGTTTTCTTAACGCCTTCTTTTCATGATGATATACTTGAAACTCATGATTATTTTTCAATGTTATATTTATACAGTTTTCTATCTTTCAAAAACTTTAATTTGAAATTTTTTAGAAGATTGAATTCTTTCAAGAGACATTAATAAAAAATAAATAACGAAAAAAACAATGTTGTCTCGATCATTATTTATATAGTTTTCTTAACGTCTTCTTTTCATGATGATATACTTGAAACTCATGATTATTTTTCAAAGTTATATTTATACAGTTTTCTATCTTTCAAAGACTTTAATTTGAAATTTTTTTAGAAGATTGAATTCTTTCAAGAGACATTAATAAAAAATAAATAACGAAAAAAACAATGTTGTCTCGATCATTATTTATATAGTTTTCTTAACGCCTTCTTTTCATGATGATATACTTGAAACTCATGAGTATTTTTCAATGTTATATTTATACAGTTTTCTATCTTTCAAAAACTTTAATTTGAAATTTTTTAGAAGATTGAATTCTTTCAAGAGACATTAATAAAAAATAAATAACGAAAAAAACAATGTTGTCTCGATCATTATTTATATAGTTTTCTTAACGCCTTCTTTTCATGATGATATACTTGAAACTCATGAGTATTTTTCAATGTTATATTTATACAGTTTTCTATCTTTCAAAAACTTTAATTTGAAATTTTTTTAGAAGATTGAATTCTTTCAAGAGACATTAATAAAAAATAAATAAAACGAAAAAAACAATGTTGTCTCGATCATTATTTATATAGTTTTCTTAACGCCTTCTTTTCATGATGATATACTTGAAACTCATGATTATTTTTCAATGTTATATTTATACAGTTTTCTATCTTTCAAAAACTTTAATTTGAAATTTTTTTAGAAGATTGAATTCTTTCAAGAGACATTAATAAAAAATAAATAACGAAAAAAACAATGTTGTCTCGATCATTATTTATATAGTTTTCTTAACGCCTTCTTTTCATGATGATATACTTGAAACTCATGATTATTTTTCAATGTTATATTTATACAGTTTTCTATCTTTCAAAAACTTTAATTTGAAATTTTTTTAGAAGATTGAATTCTTTCAAGAGACATTAATAAAAAATAAATAACGAAAAAAACAATGTTGTCTCGATCATTATTTATATAGTTTTCTTAACGCCTTCTTTTCATGATGATATACTTGAAACTCATGATTATTTTTCAATGTTATATTTATACAGTTTTCTATCTTTCAAAAACTTTAATTTGAAATTTTTTTAGAAGATTGAATTCTTTCAAGAGACATTAATAAAAAATAAATAACGAAAAAAACAATGTTGTCTCGATCATTATTTATATAGTTTTCTTAACGCCTTCTTTTTCATGATGATATACTTGAAACTCATGATTATTTTTCAATGTTATATTTATACAGTTTTCTATCTTTCAAAAACTTTAATTTGAAATTTTTTTAGAAGATTGAATTCTTTCAAGAGACATTAATAAAAAATAAATAACGAAAAAAACAATGTTGTCTCGATCATTATTTATATAGTTTTCTTAACGCCTTCTTTTCATGATGATATACTTGAAACTCATGAGTATTTTTCAATGTTATATTTATACAGTTTTCTATCTTTCAAAAACTTTAATTTGAAATTTTTTTAGAAGATTGAATTCTTTCAAGAGACATTAATAAAAAATAAATAACGAAAAAAACAATGTTGTCTCGATCATTATTTATATAGTTTTCTTAACGCCTTCTTTTCATGATGATATACTTGAAACTCATGATTATTTTTCAATGTTATATTTATACAGTTTTCTATCTTTCAAAAACTTTAATTTGAAATTTTTTTAGAAGATTGAATTCTTTCAAGAGACATTAATAAAAAATAAATAACGAAAAAAACAATGTTGTCTCGATCATTATTTATATAGTTTTCTTAACGCCTTCTTTTCATGATGATATACTTGAAACTCATGATTATTTTTCAATGTTATATTTATACAGTTTTCTATCTTTCAAAGACTTTAATTTGAAATTTTTTTAGAAGATTGAATTCTTTCAAGAGACATTAATAAAAAATAAATAACGAAAAAAACAATGTTGTCTCGATCATTATTTATATAGTTTTCTTAACGCCTTCTTTTCATGATGATATACTTGAAACTCATGATTATTTTTCAATGTTATATTTATACAGTTTTCTATCTTTAAATAACTTTAATTTGAAATTTTTTTAGAAGATTGAATTCTTTCAGGAGACATTAATAAAAAATAAATAACGAAAAAAACAATGTTGTCTCGATCATTATTTATATAGTTTTTCTTAACGCCTTCTTTTCATGATGATATACTTGAAACTCATGATTATTTTTCAATGTTATATTTATACAGTTTTCTATCTTTCAAAAACTTTAATTTGAAATTTTTTTAGAAGATTGAATTCTTTCAAGAGACATTAATAAAAAATAAATAACGAAAAAAACAATGTTGTCTCGATCATTATTTATATAGTTTTCTTAACGCCTTCTTTTCATGATGATATACTTGAAACTCATGAGTATTTTTCAATGTTATATTTATACAGTTTTCTATTTTTCAAAACTTTAATTTGAAATTTTTTTAGAAGATTGAATTCTTTCAGGAGACATTAATAAAAAATAAATAACGAAAAAAACAATGTTGTCTCGATCATTATTTATATAGTTTTCTTAACGCCTTCTTTTCATGATGATATACTTGAAACTCATGATTATTTTTCAATGTTATATTTATACAGTTTTCTATCTTTCAAAAACTTTAATTTGAAATTTTTTTAGAAGATTGAATTCTTTCAAGAGACATTAATAAAAAATAAATAACGAAAAAAACAATGTTGTCTCGATCATTATTTATATAGTTTTCTTAACGCCTTCTTTTCATGATGATATACTTGAAACTCATGATTATTTTTCAATGTTATATTTATACAGTTTTCTATCTTTCAAAAACTTTAATTTGAAATTTTTTTAGAAGATTGAATTCTTTCAAGAGACATTAATAAAAAATAAATAACGAAAAAAAAAACAATGTTGTCTCGATCATTATTTATATAGTTTTCTTAACGCCTTCTTTTCATGATGATATACTTGAAACTCATGATTATTTTTCAATGTTATATTTATACAGTTTTCTATCTTTCAAAAACTTTAATTTGAAATTTTTTTAGAAGATTGAATTCTTTCAAGAGACATTAATAAAAAATAAATAAACGAAAAAAACAATGTTGTCTCGATCATTATTTATATAGTTTTCTTAACGCCTTCTTTTCATGATGATATACTTGAAACTCATGATTATTTTTCAATGTTATATTTATACAGTTTTCTATCTTTCAAAAACTTTAATTTGAAATTTTTTTAGAAGATTGAATTCTTTCAAGAGACATTAATAAAAAATAAATAACGAAAAAAACAATGTTGTCTCGATCATTATTTATATAGTTTTCTTAACGCCTTCTTTTCATGATGATATACTTGAAACTCATGATTATTTTTCAATGTTATATTTATACAGTTTTCTATCTTTCAAAAACTTTAATTTGAAATTTTTTTAGAAGATTGAATTCTTTCAAGAGACATTAATAAAAAATAAATAACGAAAAAAACAATGTTGTCTCGATCATTATTTATATAGTTTTCTTAACGCCTTCTTTTCATGATGATATACTTGAAACTCATGATTATTTTTCAATGTTATATTTATACAGTTTTCTATCTTTCAAAAACTTTAATTTGAAATTTTTTTAGAAGATTGAATTCTTTCAAGAGACATTAATAAAAAATAAATAACGAAAAAAACAATGTTGTCTCGATCATTATTTATATAGTTTTCTTAACGCCTTCTTTTCATGATGATATACTTGAAACTCATGATTATTTTTCAATGTTATATTTATACAGTTTTCTATCTTTCAAAAACTTTAATTTGAAATTTTTTTAGAAGATTGAATTCTTTCAAGAGACATTAATAAAAAATAAATAACGAAAAAAAAACAATGTTGTCTCGATCATTATTTATATAGTTTTCTTAACGCCTTCTTTTCATGATGATATACTTGAAACTCATGATTATTTTTCAATGTTATATTTATACAGTTTTCTATCTTTCAAAAACTTTAATTTGAAATTTTTTTAGAAGATTGAATTCTTTCAAGAGACATTAATAAAAAATAAATAACGAAAAAAACAATGTTGTCTCGATCATTATTTATATAGTTTTCTTAACGCCTTCTTTTCATGATGATATACTTGAAACTCATGATTATTTTTCAATGTTATATTTATACAGTTTTCTATCTTTCAAAAACTTTAATTTGAAATTTTTTTAGAAGATTGAATTCTTTCAAGAGACATTAATAAAAAATAAATAACGAAAAAAAAACAATGTTGTCTCGATCATTATTTATATAGTTTTCTTAACGCCTTCTTTTCATGATATATCTTAAACTCATGATTATTTTTCAATGTTATATTTATACAGTTTTCTATCTTTCAAAAACTTTAATTTGAAATTTTTTTAGAAGATTGAATTCTTTCAAGAGACATTAATAAAAAATAAATAACGAAAAAAACAATGTTGTCTCGATCATTATTTATATAGTTTTCTTAACGCCTTCTTTTCATGATGATATACTTGAAACTCATGATTATTTTTCAATGTTATATTTATACAGTTTTCTATCTTTCAAAAACTTTAATTTGAAATTTTTTTAGAAGATTGAATTCTTTCAAGAGACATTAATAAAAAATAAATAACGAAAAAAACAATGTTGTCTCGATCATTATTTATATAGTTTTCTTAACGCCTTCTTTTCATGATGATATACTTGAAACTCATGAGTATTTTTCAATGTTATATTTATACAGTTTTCTATCTTTCAAAAACTTTAATTTGAAATTTTTTTAGAAGATTGAATTCTTTCAAGAGACATTAATAAAAAATAAATAACGAAAAAAACAATGTTGTCTCGATCATTATTTATATAGTTTTCTTAACGCCTTCTTTTCATGATGATATACTTGAAACTCATGATTATTTTTCAATGTTATATTTATACAGTTTTCTATCTTTCAAAAACTTTAATTTGAAATTTTTTTAGAAGATTGAATTCTTTCAAGAGACATTAATAAAAAATAAATAACGAAAAAAACAATGTTGTCTCGATCATTATTTATATAGTTTTCTTAACGCCTTCTTTTCATGATGATATACTTGAAACTCATGATTATTTTTCAATGTTATATTTATACAGTTTTCTATCTTTCAAAAACTTTAATTTGAAATTTTTTTAGAAGATTGAATTCTTTCAAGAGACATTAATAAAAAAATAAATAACGAAAAAAACAATGTTGTCTCGATCATTATTTATATAGTTTTCTTAACGCCTTCTTTTCATGATGATATACTTGAAACTCATGATTATTTTTCAATGTTATATTTATACAGTTTTCTATCTTTCAAAACTTTAATTTGAAATTTTTTTTTAGAAGATTGAATTCTTTCAAGAGACATTAATAAAAAATAAATAACGAAAAAAACAATGTTGTCTCGATCATTATTTATATAGTTTTCTTAACGCCTTCTTTTCATGATGATATACTTGAAACTCATGATTATTTTTCAATGTTATATTTATACAGTTTTCTATCTTTCAAAAACTTTAATTTGAAATTTTTTTAGAAGATTGAATTCTTTCAAGAGACATTAATAAAAAATAAATAACGAAAAAAACAATGTTGTCTCGATCATTATTTATATAGTTTTCTTAACGCCTTCTTTTCATGATGATATACTTGAAACTCATGATTATTTTTCAATGTTATATTTATACAGTTTTCTATCTTTCAAAAACTTTAATTTGAAATTTTTTTAGAAGATTGAATTCTTTCAAGAGACATTAATAAAAAATAAATAACGAAAAAAACAATGTTGTCTCGATCATTATTTATATAGTTTTCTTAACGCTTCTTTTCATTTTATACATGAAACTCATGATTATTTTTCAATGTTATATTTATACAGTTTTCTATCTTTCAAAAACTTTAATTTGAAATTTTTTTAGAAGATTGAATTCTTTCAAGAGACATTAATAAAAAATAAATAACGAAAAAAACAATGTTGTCTCGATCATTATTTATATAGTTTTCTTAACGCCTTCTTTTCATGATGATATACTTGAAACTCATGAGTATTTTTCAATGTTATATTTATACAGTTTTCTATCTTTCAAAGAACTTTAATTTGAAATTTTTTTAGAAGATTGAATTCTTTCAGGAGACATTAATAAAAAATAAATAAAAAACGAAAAAATGTTGTCTCGATCATTATTTATATAGTTTTCTTAACGCCTTCTTTTCATGATAATATACTTGAAACTCATGATTATTTTTCAATGTTATATTTATACAGTTTTCTATCTTTCAAAAACTTTAATTTGAAATTTTTTTTAGAAGATTGAATTCTTTCAAGAGACATTAATAAAAAATAAATAACGAAAAAACAATGTTGTCTCGATCATTATTTATATAGTTTTCTTAACGCCTTCTTTTCATGATGATATACTTGAAACTCATGATTATTTTTATTTATACAGTTTTCTATCTTTCAAAAACTTTAATTTGAAATTTTTTTAGAAGATTGAATTCTTTCAAGAGACATTAATAAAAAATAAATAACGAAAAAAAAACAATGTTGTCTCGATCATTATTTATATAGTTTTCTTAACGCCTTCTTTTCATGATGATATACTTGAAACTCATGATTATTTTTCAATGTTATATTTATACAGTTTTCTATCTTTCAAAAACTTTAATTTGAAATTTTTTTAGAAGATTGAATTCTTTCAAGAGACATTAATAAAAAATAAATAACGAAAAAAACAATGTTGTCTCGATCATTATTTATATAGTTTTCTTAACGCCTTCTTTTCATGATGATATACTTGAAACTCATGATTATTTTTCAATGTTATATTTATACAGTTTTCTATCTTTCAAAAACTTTAATTTGAAATTTTTTTAGAAGATTGAATTCTTTCAAGAGACATTAATAAAAAATAAATAACGAAAAAAAAAACAATGTTGTCTCGATCATTATTTATATAGTTTTCTTAACGCCTTCTTTTCATGATGATATACTTGAAACTCATGATTATTTTTCAATGTTATATTTATACAGTTTTCTATCTTTCAAAAACTTTAATTTGAAATTTTTTTAGAAGATTGAATTCTTTCAAGAGACATTAATAAAAAATAAATAACGAAAAAAACAATGTTGTCTCGATCATTATTTATATATTTTCTTAACGCCTTCTTTTCATGATGATATACTTGAAACTCATGATTATTTTTCAATGTTATATTTATACAGTTTTCTATCTTTCAAAGAAAACTTTAAATTGAAATTTTTTTATTAATTTTTCAAGTCATGAAAAAAAAGGCGTTAAGAAAACTATATAAATAATGATCGAGACAACATTGTTTTTTTCGTTATTTATTTTTTATTAATGTCTCTTGAAAGAATTCAATCTTCCTATAAAAAATTTCAAATTAAAGTTTTTGAAAGATAGAAAACTGTATAAATATAACATTGAAAAATAATCATGAGTTTCAAGTATATCATCATGAAAAGAAGGCGTTAAGAAAACTATATAAATAATGATCGAGACAACATTGTTTTTTTCGTTATTTATTTTTTATTAATGTCTCTTGAAAGAATTCAATCTTCTAAAAAAATTTCAAATTAAAGTCTTTGAAAGATAGAAAACTGTATAAATATAACATTGAAAAATAATCATGAGTTTCAAGTATATCATCATGAAAAGAAGGCGTTAAGAAAACTATATAAATAATGATCGAGACAACATTGTTTTTTTCGTTATTTATTTTTTATTAATGTCTCTTGAAAGAATTCAATCTTCTAAAAAAATTTCAAATTAAAGTTTTTGAAAGATAGAAAACTGTATAAATATAACATTGAAAAATAATCATGAGTTTCAAGTATATCATCATGAAAAGAAGGCGTTAAGAAAACTATATAAATAATGATCGAGACAACATTGTTTTTTTCGTTATTTATTTTTTATTAATGTCTCTTGAAAGAATTCAATCTTCTAAAAAAATTTCAAATTAAAGTTTTTGAAAGATAGAAAACTGTATAAATATAACATTGAAAAATAATCATGAGTTTCAAGTATATCATCATGAAAAGAAGGCGTTAAGAAAACTATATAAATAATGATCGAGACAACATTGTTTTTTTCGTTATTTATTTTTTATTAATGTCTCTTGAAAGAATTCAATCTTCTAAAAAAATTTCAAATTAAAGTTTTTGAAAGATAGAAAACTGTATAAATATAACATTGAAAAATACTCATGAGTTTCAAGTATATCATCATGAAAAGAAGGCGTTAAGAAAACTATATAAATAATGATCGAGACAACATTGTTTTTTTCGTTATTTATTTTTTATTAATGTCTCTTGAAAGAATTCAATCTTCTAAAAAAATTTCAAATTAAAGTTTTTGAAAGATAGAAAACTGTATAAATATAACATTGAAAAATAATCATGAGTTTCAAGTATATCATCATGAAAAGAAGGCGTTAAGAAAACTATATAAATAATGATCGAGACAACATTGTTTTTTTCGTTATTTATTTTTTATTAATGTCTCTTGAAAGAATTCAATCTTCTAAAAAAATTTCAAATTAAAGTTTTTGAAAGATAGAAAACTGTATAAATATAACATTGAAAAATAATCATGAGTTTCAAGTATATCATCATGAAAAGAAGGCGTTAAGAAAACTATATAAATAATGATCGAGACAACATTGTTTTTTTCGTTATTTATTTTTTATTAATGTCTCTTGAAAGAATTCAATCTTCTAAAAAAATTTCAAATTAAAGTCTTTGAAAGATAGAAAACTGTATAAATATAACTTTGAAAAATACTCATGAGTTTCAAGTATATCATCATGAAAAGAAGGCGTTAAGAAAACTATATAAATAATGATCGAGACAACATTGTTTTTTTCGTTATTTATTTTTTATTAATGTCTCTTGAAAGAATTCAATCTTCTAAAAAAATTTCAAATTAAAGTTTTGAAAGATAGAAAACTGTATAAATATAACATTGAAAAATAATCATGAGTTTCAAGTATATCATCATGAAAAGAAGGCGTTAAGAAAACTATATAAATAATGATCGAGACAACATTGTTTTTTTCGTTATTTATTTTTTATTAATGTCTCTTGAAAGAATTCAATCTTCTAAAAAAATTTCAAATTAAAGTTTTTGAAAGATAGAAAACTGTATAAATATAACATTGAAAAATAATCATGAGTTTCAAGTATATCATCATGAAAAGAAGGCGTTAAGAAAACTATATAAATAATGATCGAGACAACATTGTTTTTTTCGTTATTTATTTTTTATTAATGTCTCTTGAAAGAATTCAATCTTCTAAAAAAATTTCAAATTAAAGTCTTTGAAAGATAGAAAACTGTATAAATATAACATTGAAAAATAATCATGAGTTTCAAGTATATCATCATGAAAAGAAGGCGTTAAGAAAACTATATAAATAATGATCGAGACAACATTGTTTTTTTCGTTATTTATTTTTTATTAATGTCTCTTGAAAGAATTCAATCTTCTAAAAAAATTTCAAATTAAAGTTTTTGAAAGATAGAAAACTGTATAAATATAACATTGAAAAATAATCATGAGTTTCAAGTATATCATCATGAAAAGAAGGCGTTAAGAAAACTATATAAATAATGATCGAGACAACATTGTTTTTTTCGTTTTTTATTTATTTTTTATTAATGTCTCCTGAAAGAATTCAATCTTCTAAAAAAATTTCAAATTAATGTTATTTAAAGATAGAAAACTGTATAAATATAACATTGAAAAATACTCATGAGTTTCAAGTATATCATCATGAAAAGAAGGCGTTAAGAAAACTATATAAATAATGATCGAGACAACATTGTTTTTTTCGTTATTTATTTTTTATTAATGTCTCTTGAAAGAATTCAATCTTCTAAAAAAATTTCAAATTAAAGTCTTTGAAAGATAGAAAACTGTATAAATATAACATTGAAAAATAATCATGAGTTTCAAGTATATCATCATGAAAAGAAGGCGTTAAGAAAACTATATAAATAATGATCGAGACAACATTGTTTTTTTCGTTATTTATTTTTTATTAATGTCTCTTGAAAGAATTCAATCTTCTAAAAAAATTTCAAATTAAAGTTTTTGAAAGATAGAAAACTGTATAAATATAACATTGAAAAATAATCATGAGTTTCAAGTATATCATCATGAAAAGAAGGCGTTAAGAAAACTATATAAATAATGATCGAGACAACATTGTTTTTTTCGTTATTTATTTTTTATTAATGTCTCTTGAAAGAATTCAATCTTCTAAAAAAATTTCAAATTAAAGTCTTTGAAAGATAGAAAACTGTATAAATATAACATTGAAAAATAATCATGAGTTTCAAGTATATCATCATGAAAAGAAGGCGTTAAGAAAACTATATAAATAATGATCGAGACAACATTGTTTTTTTCGTTATTTATTTTTTATTAATGTCTCTTGAAAGAATTCAATCTTCTAAAAAAATTTCAAATTAAAGTTTTTGAAAGATAGAAAACTGTATAAATATAACATTGAAAAATAATCATGAGTTTCAAGTATATCATCATGAAAAGAAGGCGTTAAGAAAACTATATAAATAATGATCGAGACAACATTGTTTTTTTCGTTATTTATTTTTTATTAATGTCTCTTGAAAGAATTCAATCTTCTAAAAAAATTTCAAATTAAAGTTTTTGAAAGATAGAAAACTGTATAAATATAACATTGAAAAATACTCATGAGTTTCAAGTATATCATCATGAAAAGAAGGCGTTAAGAAAACTATATAAATAATGATCGAGACAACATTGTTTTTTTCGTTATTTATTTTTTATTAATGTCTCTTGAAAGAATTCAATCTTCTAAAAAAATTTCAAATTAAAGTCTTTGAAAGATAGAAAACTGTATAAATATAACATTGAAAAATAATCATGAGTTTCAAGTATATCATCATGAAAAGAAGGCGTTAAGAAAACTATATAAATAATGATCGAGACAACATTGTTTTTTTCGTTATTTATTTTTTATTAATGTCTCTTGAAAGAATTCAATCTTCTAAAAAAATTTCAAATTAAAGTTTTTGAAAGATAGAAAACTGTATAAATATAACATTGAAAAATACTCATGAGTTTCAAGTATATCATCATGAAAAGAAGGCGTTAAGAAAACTATATAAATAATGATCGAGACAACATTGTTTTTTTCGTTATTTATTTTTTATTAATGTCTCTTGAAAGAATTCAATCTTCTAAAAAAATTTCAAATTAAAGTTTTTGAAAGATAGAAAACTGTATAAATATAACATTGAAAAATACTCATGAGTTTCAAGTATATCATCATGAAAAGAAGGCGTTAAGAAAACTATATAAATAATGATCGAGACAACATTGTTTTTTTCGTTATTTATTTTTTATTAATGTCTCTTGAAAGAATTCAATCTTCTAAAAAAATTTCAAATTAAAGTTTTTGAAAGATAGAAAACTGTATAAATATAACATTGAAAAATAATCATGAGTTTCAAGTATATCATCATGAAAAGAAGGCGTTAAGAAAACTATATAAATAATGATCGAGACAACATTGTTTTTTTCGTTATTTATTTTTTATTAATGTCTCTTGAAAGAATTCAATCTTCTAAAAAAATTTCAAATTAAAGTTTTTGAAAGATAGAAAACTGTATAAATATAACATTGAAAAATAATCATGAGTTTCAAGTATATCATCATGAAAAGAAGGCGTTAAGAAAACTATATAAATAATGATCGAGACAACATTGTTTTTTTCGTTATTTATTTTTTATTAATGTCTCTTGAAAGAATTCAATCTTCTAAAAAAATTTCAAATTAAAGTTTTTGAAAGATAGAAAACTGTATAAATATAACATTGAAAAATACTCATGAGTTTCAAGTATATCATCATGAAAAGAAGGCGTTAAGAAAACTATATAAATAATGATCGAGACAACATTGTTTTTTTCGTTATTTATTTTTTATTAATGTCTCTTGAAAGAATTCAATCTTCTAAAAAAATTTCAAATTAAAGTCTTTGAAAGATAGAAAACTGTATAAATATAACATTGAAAAATAATCATGAGTTTCAAGTATATCATCATGAAAAGAAGGCGTTAAGAAAACTATATAAATAATGATCGAGACAACATTGTTTTTTTCGTTATTTATTTTTTATTAATGTCTCTTGAAAGAATTCAATCTTCTAAAAAAATTTCAAATTAAAGTCTTTGAAAGATAGAAAACTGTATAAATATAACATTGAAAAATACTCATGAGTTTCAAGTATATCATCATGAAAAGAAGGCGTTAAGAAAACTATATAAATAATGATCGAGACAACATTGTTTTTTTCGTTATTTATTTTTTATTAATGTCTCTTGAAAGAATTCAATCTTCTAAAAAAATTTTAAATTAAAGTTTTTGAAAGATAGAAAACTGTATAAATATAACATTGAAAAATACTCATGAGTTTCAAGTATATCATCATGAAAAGAAGGCGTTAAGAAAACTATATAAATAATGATCGAGACAACATTGTTTTTTTCGTTATTTATTTTTTATTAATGTCTCTTGAAAGAATTCAATCTTCTAAAAAAATTTTAAATTAAAGATTTTGAAAGATAGAAAACTGTATAAATATAACATTGAAAAATAATCATGAGTTTTAAGTATATCATCATGAAAAGAAGGCGTTAAGAAAACTATATAATTAATGATCGAGACAACATTGTTTTTTTCGTTATTTATTTTTTATTAATGTCTCCTGAAAGAATTCAATCTTCTAAAAAAATTTCAAATTAATGCTATTTAAAGATAGAAAACTGTATAAATATAACATTGAAAAATACTCATGAGTTTCAAGTATATTATCATGAAAAGAAGGCGTTAAGAAAACTATATAAATAATGATCGAGACAACATTGTTTTTTTCGTTATTTATTTTTTATTAATGTCTCTTGAAAGAATTCAATCTTCTAAAAAAATTTCAAATTAAAGTCTTTGAAAGATAGAAAACTGTATAAATATAACATTGAAAAATACTCATGAGTTTCAAGTATATCATCATGAAAAGAAGGCGTTAAGAAAACTATATAAATAATGATCGAGACAACATTGTTTTTTTCGTTATTTATTTTTTATTAATGTCTCTTGAAAGAATTCAATCTTCTAAAAAAATTTCAAATTAAAGTCTTTGAAAGATAGAAAACTGTATAAATATAACTTTGAAAAATAATCATGAGTTTCAAGTATATCATCATGAAAAGAAGATGTTAAGAAAACTATATAAATAATGATCGAGACAACATTGTTTTTTTCGTTATTTATTTTTTATTAATGTCTCTTGAAAGAATTCAATCTTCTAAAAAAATTTCAAATTAAAGTTTTTGAAAGATAGAAAACTGTATAAATATAACATTGAAAAATACTCATGAGTTTCAAGTATATCATCATGAAAAGAAGGCGTTAAGAAAACTATATAAATAATGATCGAGACAACATTGTTTTTTTCGTTATTTATTTTTTATTAATGTCTCTTGAAAGAATTCAATCTTCTAAAAAAATTTCAAATTAAAGTTTTTGAAAGATAGAAAACTGTATAAATATAACATTGAAAAATAATCATGAGTTTCAAGTATATCATCATGAAAAGAAGGCGTTAAGAAAACTATATAAATAATGATCGAGACAACATTGTTTTTTTTTTTTTTTATTTTTTATTAATGTCTCTTGAAAGAATTCAATCTTCTAAAAAAATTTCAAATTAAAGTTTTTGAAAGATAGAAAACTGTATAAATATAACATTGAAAAATAATCATGAGTTTCAAGTATATCATCATGAAAAGAAGGCGTTAAGAAAACTATATAAATAATGATCGAGACAACATTGTTTTTTTCGTTATTTATTTTTTATTAATGTCTCTTGAAAGAATTCAATCTTCTAAAAAAATTTCAAATTAAAGTTTTTGAAAGATAGAAAACTGTATAAATATAACATTGAAAAATACTCATGAGTTTCAAGTATATCATCATGAAAAGAAGGCGTTAAGAAAACTATATAAATAATGATCGAGACAACATTGTTTTTTTCGTTATTTATTTTTTATTAATGTCTCTTGAAAGAATTCAATCTTCTAAAAAAATTTCAAATTAAAGTTTTTGAAAGATAGAAAACTGTATAAATATAACATTGAAAAATAATCATGAGTTTCAAGTATATCATCATGAAAAGAAGGCGTTAAGAAAACTATATAAATAATGATCGAGACAACATTGTTTTTTTCGTTTTTTATTTATTTTTTATTAATGTCTCCTGAAAGAATTCAATCTTCTAAAAAAATTTCAAATTAATGTTATTTAAAGATAGAAAACTGTATAAATATAACATTGAAAAATACTCATGAGTTTCAAGTATATCATCATGAAAAGAAGGCGTTAAGAAAACTATATAAATAATGATCGAGACAACATTGTTTTTTTCGTTATTTATTTTTTATTAATGTCTCTTGAAAGAATTCAATCTTCTAAAAAAATTTCAAATTAAAGTTTTTGAAAGATAGAAAACTGTATAAATATAACATTGAAAAATAATCATGAAAAGAAGGCGTTAAGAAAACTATATAAATAATGATCGAGACAACATTGTTTTTTTCGTTATTTATTTTTTATTAATGTCTCTTGAAAGAATTCAATCTTCTAAAAAAATTTCAAATTAAAGTCTTTGAAAGATAGAAAACTGTATAAATATAACATTGAAAAATACTCATGAGTTTCAAGTATATCATCATGAAAAGAAGGCGTTAAGAAAACTATATAAATAATGATCGAGACAACATTGTTTTTTTCGTTATTTATTTTTTATTAATGTCTCTTGAAAGAATTCAATCTTCTAAAAAAATTTCAAATTAAAGTTTTTGAAAGATAGAAAACTGTATAAATATAACTTTGAAAAATAATCATGAGTTTCAAGTATATCATCATGAAAAGAAGACGTTAAGATAACTATATAAATAATGATCGAGACAACATTGTTTTTTTCGTTATTTATTTTTTATTAATGTCTCTTGAAAGAATTCAATCTTCTAAAAAAATTTCAAATTAAAGTTTTTGAAAGATAGAAAACTGTATAAATATAACATTGAAAAATACTCATGAGTTTCAAGTATATCATCATGAAAAGAAGGCGTTAAGAAAACTATATAAATAATGATCGAGACAACATTGTTTTTTTCGTTATTTATTTTTTATTAATGTCTCTTGAAAGAATTCAATCTTCTAAAAAAATTTCAAATTAAAGTCTTTGAAAGATAGAAAACTGTATAAATATAACATTGAAAAATACTCATGAGTTTCAAGTATATCATCATGAAAAGAAGGCGTTAAGAAAACTATATAAATAATGATCGAGACAACATTGTTTTTTTCGTTATTTATTTTTTATTAATGTCTCTTGAAAGAATTCAATCTTCTAAAAAAATTTCAAATTAAAGTTTTTGAAAGATAGAAAACTGTATAAATATAACATTGAAAAATAATCATGAGTTTCAAGTATATCATCATGAAAAGAAGGCGTTAAGAAAACTATATAAATAATGATCGAGACAACATTGTTTTTTTCGTTATTTATTTTTTATTAATGTCTCTTGAAAGAATTCAATCTTCTAAAAAAATTTCAAATTAAAGTTTTTGAAAGATAGAAAACTGTATAAATATAACATTGAAAAATACTCATGAGTTTCAAGTATATTATCATGAAAAGAAGGCGTTAAGAAAACTATATAAATAATGATCGAGACAACATTGTTTTTTTCGTTATTTATTTTTTATTAATGTCTCTTGAAAGAATTCAATCTTCTAAAAAAATTTCAAATTAAAGTCTTTGAAAGATAGAAAACTGTATAAATATAACTTTGAAAAATAATCATGAGTTTCAAGTATATCATCATGAAAAGAAGGCGTTAAGAAAACTATATAAATAATGATCGAGACAACATTGTTTTTTTCGTTATTTATTTTTTATTAATGTCTCCTGAAAGAATTCAATCTTCTAAAAAAATTTCAAATTAAAGTCTTTGAAAGATAGAAAACTGTATAAATATAACTTTGAAAAATAATCATGAGTTTCAAGTATATCATCATGAAAAGAAGGCGTTAAGAAAACTATATAAATAATGATCGAGACAACATTGTTTTTTTCGTTATTTATTTTTTATTAATGTCTCTTGAAAGAATTCAATCTTCTAAAAAAATTTCAAATTAAAGTTTTTGAAAGATAGAAAACTGTATAAATATAACATTTAAAAATACTCATGAGTTTCAAGTATATCATCATGAAAAGAAGGCGTTAAGAAAACTATATAAATAATGATCGAGACAACATTGTTTTTTTCGTTATTTATTTTTTATTAATGTCTCTTGAAAGAATTCAATCTTCTAAAAAAATTTCAAATTAAAGTCTTTGAAAGATAGAAAACTGTATAAATATAACATTGAAAAATAATCATGAGTTTCAATATAACATGAGACATTGTTTTTTTCGTTTTTTTTATTTATTTTTTATTAATGTCTCTTGAAAGAATTCAATCTTCTAAAAAAATTTCAAATTAAAGTTTTTGAAAGATAGAAAACTGTATAAATATAACATTGAAAAATAATCATGAGTTTCAAGTATATCATCATGAAAAGAAGGCGTTAAGAAAACTATATAAATAATGATCGAGACAACATTGTTTTTTTCGTTATTTATTTTTTATTAATGTCTCTTGAAAGAATTCAATCTTCTAAAAAAATTTCAAATTAAAGTTTTTGAAAGATAGAAAACTGTATAAATATAACATTGAAAAATAATCATGAGTTTCAAGTATATCATCATGAAAAGAAGGCGTTAAGAAAACTATATAAATAATGATCGAGACAACATTGTTTTTTTCGTTATTTATTTTTTATTAATGTCTCTTGAAAGAATTCAATCTTCTAAAAAAATTTCAAATTAAAGTCTTTGAAAGATAGAAAACTGTATAAATATAACTTTGAAAAATAATCATGAGTTTCAAGTATATCATGAAGAGCATTAAGAAAACTATATAATAAGCGAGACAACATTGTTTTTTTCTATTTATTTTTTATTAATGTCTCTTGAAAGAATTCAATCTTCTAAAAAAATTTCAAATTAAAGTTTTTGAAAGATAGAAAACTGTATAAATATAACATTGAAAAATAATCATGAAAATAAGGCGTTAAGAAAACTATATAAATAATGATCGAGACAACATTGTTTTTTTCTTTATTTATTTTTTATTAATGTCTCCTGAAAGAATTCAATCTTCTAAAAAAATTTCAAATTAATGTTATTTAAAGATAGAAAACTGTATAAATATAACATTGAAAAATACTCATGAGTTTCAAGTATATTATCATGAAAAGAAGGCGTTAAGAAAACTATATAAATAATGATCGAGACAACATTGTTTTTTTCGTTATTTATTTTTTATTAATGTCTCTTGAAAGAATTCAATCTTCTAAAAAAATTTCAAATTAAAGTTTTTGAAAGATAGAAAACTGTATAAATATAACATTGAAAAATAATCATGAGTTTCAAGTATATTATCATGAAAAGAAGGCGTTAAGAAAACTATATAAATAATGATCGAGACAACATTGTTTTTTTCGTTATTTATTTTTTATTAATGTTTCTTGAAAGAATTCAATCTTCTAAAAAAATTTCAAATTAAAGTCTTTGAAAGATAGAAAACTGTATAAATATAACTTTGAAAAATAATCATGAGTTTCAAGTATATCATCATGAAAAGAAGGCGTTAAGAAAACTATATAAATAATGATCGAGACAACATTGTTTTTTTCGTTTTTTATTTATTTTTTATTAATGTCTCCTGAAAGAATTCAATCTTCTAAAAAAATTTCAAATTAATGTTATTTAAAGATAGAAAACTGTATAAATATAACATTGAAAAATACTCATGAGTTTCAAGTATATCATCATGAAAAGAAGGCGTTAAGAAAACTATATAAATAATGATCGAGACAACATTGTTTTTTTCGTTATTTATTTTTTATTAATGTCTCTTGAAAGAATTCAATCTTCTAAAAAAATTTCAAATTAAAGTTTTTGAAAGATAGAAAACTGTATAAATATAACATTGAAAAATAATCATGAGTTTCAAGTATATTATCATGAAAAGAAGGCGTTAAGAAAACTATATAAATAATGATCGAGACAACATTGTTTTTTTCGTTATTTATTTTTTATTAATGTCTCTTGAAAGAATTCAATCTTCTAAAAAAATTTCAAATTAAAGTCTTTGAAAGATAGAAAACTGTATAAATTTAACTTTGAAAAATAATCATGAGTTTCAAGTATATCATCATGAAAAGAAGGCGTTAAGAAAACTATATAAATAATGATCGAGACAACATTATTTTTTTCGTTTTTTTATTTATTTTTTATTAATGTCTCCTGAAAGAATTCAATCTTCTAAAAAAATTTCAAATTAATGTTATTTAAAGATAGAAAACTGTATAAATATAACATTGAAAAATACTCATGAGTTTCAAGTATATCATCATGAAAAGAAGGCGTTAAGAAAACTATATAAATAATGATCGAGACAACATTGTTTTTTTCGTTATTTATTTTTTATTAATGTCACTTGAAAGAATTCAATCTTCTAAAAAAATTTCAAATTAAAGTTTTTGAAAGATAGAAAACTGTATAAATATAACATTGAAAAATAATCATGAGTTTCAAGTATATCATGAGACATTGTTTTTTTCGTTTTTTATTTTATTTTTTATTAATGTCTCCTGAAAGAACTCAATCGTCTAAAAAAATTTAAATTAAAGTTTTTGAAAGATAGAAAACTGTATAAATATAACATTGAAAAATAATCATGAGTTTCAAGTATATCATGAGACATTGTTTTTTTCGTTTTTTTATTTATTTTTTATTAATGTTTCCTGAAAAACTTCAATCTTCTAAAAAAATTTCAAATTAAAGTTTTTAAAAGATAGAAAACTGTATAAATATAACATTGAAAAATAATCATGAGTTTCAAGTATATCATGAGACATTGTTTTTTTCGTTTTTTTATTTATTTTTTATTAATGTCTCTTGAAAGAATTCAATCTTCTAAAAAAATTTCAAATTAAAGTTTTTGAAAGATAGAAAACTGTATAAATATAACATTGAAAAATAATCATTAGTTTCAAGTATATCATGAGACATTGTTTTTTTCGTTTCGTTATTTATTTTTTATTAATGTCTCCTGAAAGAATTCAATCTTCTAAAAAGATTTTAAATTAAAGTTTTTGAAAGATAGAAAACTGTATAAATATAACATTGGAAAATAATCATTAGTTTCAAGTATATCATGAGACATTGTTTTTTTCGTTTTTTTATTTATTTTTTATTAATGTCTCTTGAAAGAATTCAATCTTCTAAAAAAATTTCAAATTAAAGTTTTTGAAAGATAGAAAACTGTATAAATATAACATTGAAAAATAATCATGAGTTTCAAGTATATCATCATGAAAAGAAGGCGTTAAGAAAACTATATAAATAATGATCGAGACAACATTGTTTTTTTCATTTTTTTATTTATTTTTTATTAATATCTCCTGAAAGAATTCAATCTTCTAAAAAAATTTCAAATTACCTGAAAGAATTCAATCTTCTAAAAAAAAATTCAAATTAAAGTTTAATTTAATGTATTGGAGATACTTATACAAATAGATATTAGTAAAAAAAACTGATTTATATGAACCATAAAAAGAAGGCTATCTAATATCATGATGAAAATATCATATATATTATCGTTTTTTAGAGGTTTCATAGGAATCGGTAGGGCGTTTAGTAGCTTTTTTAACAGAACCCAAAAACTTGTCCAAATTAAATGGATCGTCTTTTTCTTGTTTTTCAAACTGAACAGGACCATCTCTCCTTGAAGCACTACTAGACGTACCTTTGAACTCTTTGTCAGGAACAAAACGATTTGTTTTAATGATTTCATCCAAGTCCCCTCCATATAATTCTTTGTCAATATTCTTAGATGGCCTATAAATATTTTGAGAGAGAGATTGCGCTTCTCTCCACGGCTTATCATACACATTATAAGTATCTTCTCCTCCAAATCCAGAATCTAATCCTTTGCTGTGATTGAATAATCTTTGATCAAATTGCGCATCCGCAGAGACTTTAGCATTGGGATTCGGCAAGCCAAGAGCAATTTTCTCACTCACATCCCTGTCTTTATCTAGCGTGCTTCTAGTTAAATGACCCGCTCTAGCCAAATTACGTTCTCTCTGTCGTTCGCGGTGTCTTTCATACCTCAGCTCATTTCTCTCATTAAGGTCATCGTCTGCTTCACTCGCTTCAGATCGTATGCCCGCCCTGGCTTCTCGAGCTCTTTGCGCCAAAGCTCGTAGATGCTCTTCTTTCTTCTCCTTTTCTTTCACCGATATCGCCTTTTCTAACTCCGATCTGATGTTTACAGCTTCTCTAGCTTTTCTATCCGCTATATAGAGAGCTTCTGCCAATTTTGAAAAGTTGGAATTTATTGACACGTCTTGACACCTTGAACCATCAGCAGCTATTCTCTTATCCAAAGGAATTGTGTATCCCTTTGAATTTTTCCAATTCGAAATGCAGGGAGGAATTTTCCAATCTTGTTGCTCTTTCACAGTGACCTTGCGAGGCGGAGAGTGCAAAACGGGGGCAGGGGGAGATGGAGGACCTCTCGGAATTTTGGTGTTTGTCTTAAATTTGGGGGGCTCAAGTGGGTCCTCTTGTAGCTCAATCATTTTAATGATTCGCTGCTTAGATCCTGAATTGAAAGCAATGCCTTGTTGAGAAGGAGTATACTTGATGTACTGTGCCTGCTCACGTTCTTTAGCACAGAGACTTGGAAGAGCAGCCGTGATTTTACCTGATATCAATTTTTCCAAAGCCAAGCGCGTTTTCTCTGTATTTGCTTGAATCTCTTCTTCCCCTGGCCGCTGAAAACTTTCATCATCTTCGTATATAACTTTGGGCAAGAGGTCGTTAAACTTTGTATGCACTATTTTATCCTTTCTCTGACCTTGTTTCGATATAACGCCATAATCAATTTGACCAGAAGCATCAATTTGCAAAGGTATGACTTTATTGTTTGAATACTCTCCACTTATTTTTCCCAATCCCAATGGATACTGAGCAACTTTTATTTCGGGAAATGCTCCACCATCCCCGAAATCTTCGGCAAGCCTGGGAACCCAATTTTGGCGTTGACCATAAGGTGGAGGTTCTTTTATTGCCTTAAAATTACTAACTTTTAAATCAACTTCACTTTTTTTCAAGCTTTGTGTGTGTACAGGATGCGATAATATACTTGTTAACGACATTATACCAAATCTAAATAAAAACTATGATTAATTAGGGATGTTTCTGGTATATATGATATTTGGGATAGAATGCTAGCATTATTGGTAATTAATGTATTGGAGATACTTATACAAATGAATATTAGTAAAAAAACTGATATATTTGAACCATAAAAAGAAGGCCATCTAAGATCCTTTTCAAGTTCGTGGAAGTGGGTATTGTCAGAAAGCTTTCTTTAGTTCAAGGTTCATAACTGTAGATATCCGCTAATAATAGAAGCCTGCTCCAGAGATAGTGTGTCAAAAAATATACTATACAAAGAACGCACACAGTAATTTTAGACAATAATAATTAGGCTTCATCGTTACATGCTTTTTTAATATATATTTAAAGTATCTGTAATTAGTTGTATTTGGTAGTGTTACATTTCAATAAAAAATACAACTGAACAAAAATAATTGCAACGATACTAAAATATAAATCCAAACAAAATTGTACGTGTTATTTATAAAGTGATGTTGCAAAAGCTTATTTTTCAAATCAGCTATATGTTTAGCGATGTAGAGCAGGGGCTACCTTTCTTTTTCTATAAGTAAGAGTACGTGCTTGTTTATAAAACATGTATGATGATCGCATTATAGGATGTAATGATCATTAGAATATATGATAATGTAAGATAAGAGAATAAAAGAGGGAATGCAGACCTTCGAGTCAAACATCATGTCAAGCTGCTCTAAAATTCCTATCAAAAATATTTTACAAGCGATGTGATAGCTATATAATAATAATAATCCATTGTTTCAAAATGCACACAATAAGTAAGCAATGTTTATCACAGTGTATCCTTGTAGTATTTTTGAGCAAACACATGTTGATGATCCACTAGATTTTCTCATCTTCTTCTTCTGTCACAGTGATTCTATTCCTCTTTCTGTCTCCTTCTCTGTTTTTCTCTTCCGTTTCTCTGCTAAAACTCAAGCTCTCATTTCATTCAATCTCTCTTATCTCATCCAAGCTCTCTTCTCTTGTTTAACTCCTATTTCATTCAGCTCTCTTCTCTCTAATTTGTATTTAGAGTTAAATTAAAAATAATTCTATTTTATCTCATTAGAAATTAGTTTTTAGCGGAATATAAGTTCAATATTTTCAGAACCTTTTTTCATGATACCAAAATTCAGCTATTCAAACTAATAACAAAGATTTTTGGTAAAAATTTTGTTCCATCAATACACCAAACATTTTACAATGAAAATTTGTTTGTTTTTAAATGAGAGAAAAATAGTTTCAATCGTTACAATTTTATACCAATGAATATTGTCAGACTCGCGTTAAAATTTTTTTTTAAAAAGTCACTTTTAATCTTTACCACTACGTTTGTTACATTTTGTAGCATTTGAAAACTTTAATTTTTCTAGTTAAGGAATTTTTTGAATAGCTATTTGGGAATGAATATTTTGACTAGTTATTCAGTTTAAAACCAAAAATGCTCTATTTGTTTAATATTTGAGCAGAGTTGAACATAACCTTGTATGTTCAAATAATATTTACTATTTTTTATTTAATAAAAAATACATACATAGAACTATATAAGCACATGTAGTGTTCACTATTCACTCAATTTTTTCTCTCCTAACCTCTGTCAAATTTTTACTCTCATCTATTACCTATCCAGAGACATGGGACTCCCGGCAACAAGTCTTCAACGTCGTTCGCCGGAGAATTCTCGCATGCAATGTCAGATAGAATAGCTGCTATCGAAGATAAATTTGATGACCTTCGGGTGGACATTCAAAGAATCCTTCAAGCAGTTCCTTCAATGAAATCTCAGAAGGTATCAGAAGAAGAAAAACCCGAGAGAGGTTTCGCTCCTCGGGTCTAATATCTTTGACAGCGGCCTAGAATCTAATAAGGAAGACCCTGTTGGGGACTTCCTCGCTAGCTCTCAGCCTGTCGACGCGTCAACCCCTGTGCTAGACGCAGCCAGGGAGTTCTTCCCGGAGCAAGAAGACTGGCCTCCTATCTCTGTCATTGAAGAAGCTATTATTGAGAACGAAGGTATTGTCATTCCAGAAAGTTTCAGCCGTAAAGACTTCTCAAAGAAATTATAGGTGGACTGGAGATCGACAAGATCACCGATGAAGATCCCATAACACCGGATCAATTTGTCCAGTTCATCAAGCAAAACGAAGACACCGGCTTATTTGGCGTGAAACTCCGACCAGCTTACAATACCTGCCCAATAAAGGCCTATTCAATGCGGAGACATAGAGGTTTGTTTTTGGCCAAATTCTCAGCCCTCCACGCACCACCGAGTCGCTCCCAGCGGAAAGTGGTTTGCACGGCAGCAAGCGTCAAAACAAGAACAGAAAGAACATCAGGAAAACAAGTAAACTCCCTCCTGAAGATTCCTCTTCCGAAGACGAATCCTCCGGCACAGATGACGAGGACGCTATCACGAAAGAATACGTCTCCAATGAGCAAGCCAACTTGCTGGAAGATGTCAAGCACCTGGTAACAAAATCCTCGAACGTCATGAAGATGGAAGAACATCATGAATTCTCCTGCAACGCCTCTGTCTGGACTCCTCCTTGTAACTTGAGAGCGAAAAGAATACGCAAAATTCTTCAACAAGGATACATCTCAGATTACATTTCTACTTGCGAACCATCAAGCTTCAACACTTTCAAACCCGTTCCAGCCAGCCAGGAATCCTTCATCAAAAACAAGGTTATTTCGGAGCTCCTTAAAGCGGACATTATTGAAGCAGCAATCAATCCATGTATTACCTCGCCAATCTTCCTCGTTCCCAAAAGCGATAACAAAGTTAGATTCATCGCTTCCTTTGGATTCACTAAAGAGGCCTTCAAATGAGAAGAATGCAGACTTCCGCGGGATACAACCTCGCAACAATTGAAGCTCAATACAGATACTGCTTCAAAATTCAAAGTACTGCTGATGATCGTAATTTACGCACCGGTAATATTGAAGTTCTTCCATCCACTTTTAAGGGGTCTTCACGTCAAATGCATCAATTATATCTTGATGCAATGGCTCTTGTAGCTAAAAATGGAAAACTTAATCTTTTTTTAACATTTACATGTAATCCAAAATGGCCAGAAATTGTTGAAAATTTATTGCCAGATCAAACACCTTCAGATAGACCCGACTTGGTTTCACGGGTTTTCAAACTAAAAGTTGAAGCCTTAAAGAATGACTTAAAGAATGGTGTTCTTGGTGTTATTTGTGGCTACGTGGATGTAATTGAGTTCCAAAAAAGAGGACTTCCTCATGTTCACATGCTCTTACATATAAGTAATGATTTTAAATTGTATAATGCAGACCACATTGACACCCTCATTTCGGCACAAATTCCTGATCCTGAAGAAAACCTAGAACTATATGAAATAATTAAATCTTGCATGATCCATGGTCCATGTGGACATTTGATCAATTCATCACAATGTATGCAAGATGGAACTTGCATGAAAGAGTATCCTAAACAATTTAATCAGCGCGCTATCCTTAATAGTAATGGCTATCCTTTATATTTTAGACCTGACAACGGCCGCACAGTCACTATCAGAAATGTTAAATTAGTAATGGCTATCCTTTATATTTTAGACCTGACAACGGCCGCACAGTCACTATCAGAAATGTTGAATTAGATAACAGATGGGTTGTCCCTTATAACCCTTTTCTATGTAAAAAATACAGCGCGCATATAAATTTAGAGGCCTGTGTTAGTATCAAAAGTGTTAAATATCTTTACAAATATGTCTACAAAGGCCATGACACAGCTCATGTTGAAATTAATGAACGCATTGATCATGATGAAATTAAAACATATTTAGATGCCAGATATGTTTCTCCGCCTGAAGCATCCTGGCGCTTATTTACATTCCCCATGCATACACAAAGCCATAATATTATTAGACTCCCATTACATCTTCCTAATCAACAAACAATTTATTTTAGAAAAAGCGAAGAAAATCCCGCCCTTTCTAAGGCCCATCATACAATGTTAATTACTTAGTTATACCTAAATCAAAATGATGAAAACGCCAGGCAGTACTTATACACCGATATTCCTTATCATTATGTCTTCAAAAGTTCGGAAAAAAAATGGGTAATTAGACAGAGGGGGCTCAAAAAGTAGTAAATAGGATGTATAACGCCAGTATTAGAGAAGGTGAGCGATACTTTCTACGCATTCTTCTTTTGCACATACCTGGTGCCATATCTTATGAGTATTTAAAAACATATAATGGAACTTTATATTCAACTTTTAGGGAAGCATGTATTGTAAGTAATTTATTATTAGATGACAGTTTGTGAGTTCGCACAATCACAGAATTAGTTGAAACGGCATCTCCTTCACAAATAAGAACTCATTTTCTTTTATTTTAATTCATGGTGAGCCAAGTAATCCTTCTCATTTGTGGCAAACCTTTCGTTACGATATGATAGAGGATTATCTCCAGTATGAGTCGGATTTTAAAGCTGAACAATCTGCACTTGCAGAAATTCAAAGTATTCTCGAACAATTTGGTAAGACACTTATTGATTTTGGACTTCCAGAATTGAAAGAAACATTAATTGAAGATCCACCCAATATCCAACAAGCTAGACAAGAAGCTTCTAATTTAAGAAATATGATTAACCCTGAACAGATTTCTGTTGCCAATTCAGTAATTGGTTCATTAGAAAAAAATGACAAATCTTCAGCTAAAGTTTTCTTTATTGATGGTCCAGGTGGCACCGGTAAGACTTTCACATATAACTACATTATTAAAGAAATAATTGGTCGTAATTTGAATGTTCTTACTTGTGCTTGGACAGGAATTGCTGCCACTTTATTGGAAAAAGGCAGAACTGTTCATTGCGTTTTTAAGTTACCTGTTCCTGTTTTAGATAATTCAACATGTAATATTAAACCAAACAGTAAACATGCAGAATTTATCCGTAAACAAGATATTATAATTTTTGACGAAGCAAGCATGATTCCTAAATACGCCCTTGAAGCCATTGATAAAATGCTTAGAGATATCTGCAACACAAGTATACCATTTGCTGGAAAAATTCTTCTTCTTGGCGGAGACTTGCGTCATTACCAGTTGTAAAAAAAGGAAACCCCGCTCAAATCATTGAAACATGCTTGAAAAGTTCATATATATGACCATTAGTTAAAGTCTTTCATCTTCACACCAACATGAGGGCAGCTCAACAAGACCACCTCTTTCAGAATTTCTTCTTTCTCTGAGAAATGGACAATTGCCTGTTAACTATAACGATCCTTTCAAAGATTGTATTGAGATACCAAATCAATGTGTATTAACTAAAAGTGATAACATCATTGCTTCTGTTTTTAATGATGATATTAACGTTGCAGACAAAGTCATCTTAACTCCTACCAATGAAGACTCTTTAGAAATTAACAACCAAGTACTACATCAACTTTCGGGGGAATCTAAAACATATTACAGTACTGACTCTGTTGTTACAGATAATCAAGAAGAAATTGATCTTTATCCAATGGAATTTGTCAATTCCTTAACACCATCTGGTATGCCACAACATAAACTCATTTTAAAAGTAGGATGTATCGTAATGCTTCTTCGAAATCTTAGTCTTAAGGATGGTCTCTGTAATGGAACACGTCTTAGAATATCTAAATTATTGGATAATACAATTGAATGTCAAATTCTTACTGGTGTTAACTGTGGAAAGAATGTTCTGATTACTAGAATTTCACTGTCTCCTAACGATACAAATCTTCCCTTTCAAATTAAGCGTATTCAGTTTCCTCTCAGATTGTCGTATGCCCTCACTATCAATAAAAGTCAGGGACAAACTTTTGAAAAGTTGGTATTTTTTTAAGAAAACCATGTTTCAGTCATGGACAACTTTATGTTGCCCTTTCAAGAGCAAGATCTTTTCATGCCATTAAATTTCAGGTCTATCAAACACATCAACAAGGATATCACAACAATAATTTATATACAAAAAATATAGTTTAGCCACAAATTTTTCATTGAAATATATTTTTATTATTTTCCATCTCTTATTCTGGTTTTTTTTATAAGTAAGAGTTGCTGCTTGTTTATAAAACATGTATGATGATCGCATTTTTCCTATCGAACATATTTTACAGACGATGCGTGAGAGCTATATAATAATAATCCATTGCTTCAATGTGCACACAATAAGTAAGCAATGTTTATCACAGTGTCTTGTAGTATTTTTGAGCAAACACATATTGATGATCCACTAGATTTTCTCATCTTTTGTCACAGTGTTTCTCTTTCTCTCTCCTCTGTTTTTCTCTTCCGCTTTCTCTGCTAAAACTCAATCATTCACTCAAGCTCATTCAAGCTCTCTTGTTTCATTCAAGCCCTCTTCTCTTGTTAAGCTCTCCTATCTCATTCAGCTCTCTTCTCTCCAGTGAGCTAGCTAGGCTGGCATAAGGGGCCGTGCCCACACTCCTATGTACCGCATGGTGCCCCCATGAATCTTATGCGATATCAGTTTTTGAAAATTTCTCCAATAAAAGGATCAAGAAAGTATAAATAATGTTGCGCAAGTTTTTTGTTTTTAAATTGTGCCCTTTCTATCAACTTTTTTTTGGCTACACCACTGCTTCTGTCTAATTTGCATTTAGAGTTAAATTAAAATAGTTTTCAATCGTTACAATTTTATATCAATGAATATTGTTAGACTCGCACTAAGAATATTTTTTCAACAAAAGTCACCAAATCTTTATCACTACGTTTGCTACATTTTTTAACATTTGAAAACTTTAATTTTTTCAAGTCAAGAATTTTTTTTCAATAGTTATTTGGAAATGAATGTTTTGATTATCTATTCAGTTTAAAAGCAAGAATACTCTTTTTGCTTAATATTTGAGCAGAGATATTTTTTATAATGTTCGATTGTTAAATTTTATAACTAACACTGTACATAATCAAACCGCTTTTTTTAAGAAAATTTGTTGATTATTATAATAAAAATATAATATCGAAACAAAATGTTTCAGTTGTTAAAAATGTACTTGATCTATTTATGACAGCTGTCAGAATTTTATTTGTAGACAGAAATATTCAAAAAAAACGCAATGATTTTCTTTTCTCGTATACTTTGATTTATGTTAGTTTGATGCTCGGACATTTCGCCCCTTTATTTTCATAAGACAGTTCGTCCCATGGACAATTCGCCCCTTTTTTAATAAGACAGTTCGTCCCATGGACAATTCGCCCCATTATTTTCATAATACATTTTGTTTCATGGACAATTCGCCCCGTTATTTTCATAAGACATTTTGTCTCATGGACAATTCTAAAAAACTAGCCGGTCCCGTGGTCGTTTCTCGCTTCGCTCGAAACAGTGTTTCTCGCTGCGCTCGAAACATAGGATTCTGGGTAGTGTGTATATTGAGTTGCTAATTCAAATTCGCTTCGCTCAAAACGACCACGGGACCGGCTAGTTTTTTATTGTTTAGGCTACGCTCGAAACATAGAATTCTTGTAGTGTGTATTTTGAGTTGCTAATAGTGTTATATGGTATGGTGATCAGTTTTTAGAATATTTGTACCTTTTCTGTGTATTTTTCTATTACACCATATAAAATACATACAAAAGGTATTTCAACCAATCAGAATGCTTCAAACAAATATATACACAAAACATATATAAATAATTTCAACCAATCAGAATGCTTCAAACAAATACACACATACAAACTCATCACACCATATAAAAATACACACAAAACATATAATAAATTCAACCAATCAAAATGCTTCCAGCGACACACACACAGACACACAGACGCTAGCTTATTATAATATAGACTAGCCGGTCCCGTGGTCGTTTCTCGCTTCGCTCGAAACAGTGTTTCTCGCTGCGCTCGAAACATAGGATTCTGGGTAGTGTGTATATTGAGTTGCTAATTCAAATTCGCTTCGCTCAAAACGACCACGGGACCGGCTAGTTTTTTATTGTTTAGGCTACGCTCGAAACATAGGATTCTGGGTAGTGTGTATATTGAGTTGCTAATTTAAATTCGCTTCGCTCAAAACGACCACGGGACCGGCTAGTTTTTATTGTTTAGGCTACGCTCGAAACATAGGATTCTGGGTAGTGTGTATTTTGAGTTGCTAATAGTGTTATATGGTATGGTGATCAGTTTTTAGAATATTTGTACCTTTTCTATGTATTTTTCTATTACACCATATAAAAATACATACAAAATATATTTCAACCAATCAGAATGCTTCAAGCGACACTCAGACTACAGATATATGAACTCATCACACATATAAAAATACAAATAGAACATATAATAATTTTAACCAATCAGAATGCTTCAAACACATACATACACAAAACATATATATAAATAATTTGAACCAATCAAAATGCTTCAAACATATAGATAGACACAACGTATCTATAAATAATTTCAACCAATCAGAATGCTTCAAACACATAGATAGACAAAACGTATATAGATAAATAATTTCAACCAATGAGAATGCTTCCAGCGACACACACACACACAGACGCTAGCTTATTATAATATAGACTAGCCGGTCCCGTGGTCGTTTCTCGCTTCGCTCGAAACAGTGTTTCTCGCTGCGCTCGAAACATAGGATTCTGGGTAGTGTGTATATTGAGTTGCTAACTAAAATTCGCTTCGCTCAAAACGACCACGGGACCGGCTAGTTTTTTTTTGTTTAGACTACGCTCGAAACATAGGATTCTGGGTAGTGTGTATATTGAGTTGCTAATAGTGTTATATGGTATTGTGGTCAGTTTTTAGAATATTTGTACCTTTTCTGTGTATTTTTCTATTACACCATTAACTCATCACACATATAAAAATACACATAGAACATATAATAATTTCAACCAATCAGAATACTTCAAGCGACATTCACACATATAAACTCATCACACCATATAAAAATACACACAAAACATTTAATAATTTCAACCAATCAAAATGCTTCCAGCGACACACAGACACACACACACACACACGCTAGCTTATTATAATATAGATTAAGAGATAAATTGATTAATTTGAAATAATTTAATAGAGATAAAATAAACAAGAATATAAAATTTTTTAATAATTTTACACATATAATAAGCAAAGATGGATGAAACTAATAGCCTACGAGACAATTTGTCAGGGGGAAAATTGTCTATGGGACGAAATGTCTGTCGACCGTTAGTTTAAATAATTTTTAACGTTGGCTTTTGCTGCTTATAAAAATTTCAAAATATCAAATAAACTCTAATTCTTTATGCCTCCTATTATTTTTAAATTATTCTAAGAACAGACGGTTCCATTTTAAAATAGTGAAAATTGCTTTATTAGTTTATTTTGTTTCCTTTCTCTCTTATGTTAATTATGTAGCAAATTTTTCAATTTTGAGTAAAAGGTTAGGTGCAGCGGATGTATTTTCATTGACCAGGCACTGATGTACCGCTTATGTCAAACTATGAACAAATTCGTATCGATGAGGAATCGAATCCAGAAACTTCCGTGCTGAGTCCATCATCTCAACTAACCTGCCATTTTAGAAGAAATATAAAAATATTAGTTGAAAAATATCCGAAAACGTGAGAAAGAAACAGAGAAAATAAGGGATAATAATATTCTTTTTATGAAAATATATGGAAATTTACAAGAGCAGACACTCAGATAAAATAAAGATGTGTGAAAAACTATCTCATATTATACATATATTGAGATAGATAATTTAGCATGATTAATCGCCTGACTTGTGGTAAGGTCAAGACTCTTATTAATCCAACAGATAGAAAAAAGTTTTAATGATGAAATTTTGAAAAAATATCTGTCTAAAAATGAGGACAGATAGTTAAAATACGGTGTAAATGCAGTTATAAAAAAAACTATTAATGATATGAAATAAATATTAATATATTTATTACATCATCTAAAGCATATATGTGTTTAACTCAAAAAATTAAAACTCACTAGTTTTTTAAAACGTAAAGGGTTAATCAAAAAATCAAATCCGAAAAGGATAACTTTAGAGATTTTTAGGATAAATAGACCGAGTATGGATAGATCTTAAATATAAAAATGCATATAGATCTCTACTATATATATATATATATATAACAAGGTTATTGTATTTTTAATGTACAACTAAAATATATTGAAGTTGACAATAATACCTTCTTTAGACATTTCAAAATTTGTATTAAATTTAAGTAAAAAAAAATAAAACTAAATTTTTAGTTTAAAACAGCATTACATTGATTCATTGATTTAACTTCCCACAACTTGTAAGCTTAAAATATAAATTTAATAATTGATATTTTTAATAAAATCAAGGAAAATTCTTTCGAGTAGGAAACTTTAAATGAAAATTTGAAAAACATATCAGGAGTTATTACATAAAAATGGGAGCGTCTTTTGACCCAAAAACACACAAAAACACGAAGAAACATCAGAAAACTTTTAGAAAAAATTCAAAAATTTTAAAATACTGAAAAACGATCTCAGTAAGTTAAATTTATTGTACCCTACACAAAAATTATTTTGATATTGTAAAATTATCAAAAGAGATCAGCTTTTTATTTTTGATGAGCTCCAAGTTTTCATGTAGTTTTAAGTTTTCGGGGTCAGTATAAAATATACATCAAAATGGTCGACTAAAATGTACACCGTTTTATAATTTTATTTTTAAATCCCCCTCCACCATTTTTAAATCCAAAATCAAAATGGTGTACTAAAATTTAGTTCCTCCAAAGAATTTTCAATACATTTTTATGTTTAAGGCTCCTTTTCTTTTTCCCTTATTTTTTGGTAAGTTTTATTTTCTCTTTTTGAAAAATACTCGTTTCCTAGAATTTTTCAAATGATGCCATATTTTATATTTTCATATGCAACACAAAATAAATTCACATAATTCTACTTAATGCTCAATCTCAATTTTAAATATATTTCTGATACACTTTTCTAGAATCACGATAACTTAAATTTGCTTGAAACATTTATTTTAGTATTATATGCAATATTTATATTTCTTATTTTATTTAGGATTAAACTCAAGAAGATAAAACATGTTGAACGCCAAATTTGAAAATCATTTTCTGTATAAATTAACTTGCTATTAACAAAAGTTTTGAAATAAATATGTGCAATTTACTTATATTTTACTAAAATTTTAAGATTTCTTGATATTTTTTTCATTAAATTACGATTTTTTCATCATCTTTTTTAAAATTGTCGACGAATGTTTCAGGTTTGTTAAATTACTTTAAAGTTAATTTAGTTATATGATTAGATACCGTTGGTTTAAAAACGTTTTTCACAGTAGAACTCTCTTTTTTTTGAACAAGTCAGTTTGCCCCCATCTCATATAAAATCGTTTTTTATATTTTTTTGACATTATTATTAGATTTGATGATCTGAAATATTTTAAGAGTAGCATAAATTGCAGAGACCAATTTCCAAAAATTACTAGACAAAATACGATTTCTAAAATATAGTTTTTATCTACCCCCGCTTTTTAAATATTGGATCCCCGGCTGTTAATTTTACTTTTGAGTGGATCAATCGAATCGGCAGAATAATGAGATGAAGTATAATATTATTGGTATTATACTTCATAAAATATTTTTGTACTTTCCCGTCAAAGATATTTAAAGCTAGTATTTTTGTTCGCTACTCTATTGTTATGTAAAATCAATTTAAAATATTTTTATTTAAACTCCTTGTCTTACTCGGCTTGATAGCTTTACATCCAGGTTTTTTGGCACAAGTATTCATTTTTGGTATAATCAACATTCCATCTGAAGAAATGGCGATATTTTGAGAATTTCTTTTATGAGACTCATTTTTTCTTGCAAATTTTAAATATGAATCCATAAAATATTCGCTTTGTCCAACCACAGCCGATCTGAGTAAAATTTCATCTCTTTTAACTTCTTCGCGTAGCAAGCTGATTAGATCGCTTATTCTCTGACATTTCCAGTCAGTTAAAAGTTTCATCACGTGATTCTTTGACTCACAAAGATTATTCATATAATTGAAAGGTATATTTGGAAAGTTCAGTCTAGCTTTCAGATTATTTTTTTCAATCTGACTAATAAAGTGCTTTAAATATTCACCAAACCTGCTTTGATATTTTTTCAAAATAGTTTGCTTTTAAGTTAAAGTTTGTGATATTGTTGCACACCAGTAGTCCATCATTACAAAAAAAAGATTTTCTAGGTCATCAAATTCATTATTAAACAAAATTTTAAATGTATTGTTCCTTCTTATAAGTGTTTGTTTAAAATGTCTTGAACATAAAATGATATTTGCCTTTTGAAAAGTTGATTTAATCGCTTTTATGATGGCCTTTTCTTCATCGCAACAAAAGACTATGTTTACATTGCCTATTTTCATTGCCAAATGACTGAAAAACAAGAAGTTGGTTTCATATGTAGCGTTCCAGTGTAAAAATATGGGACATGTGATTATTGGATTATGAAGGGTATGTTTTCTTTTGATTTTTTTTTTCTTGGAAGACAATTATTGTTAAATAACAAGAAGACAAGTTAAATGTACGGTCTGTATTTATAATATATTTATTATTCACGGCCGAAATCAGATGTTGCATTTGAAAGTCTATGTAGAGAATGAAGCAAGGGCGATTATTAGATGTATTAACAGAGATTCTAATATATTTATCACCAAGTGATATTTCATTTAAAACATTCTGTATATCGTCAGCCATATTTTTTCTTGGGTATGTTGTAGAATCCTTTTTTAGATTATATTTCATATTTGTTATGCATCTAGCGTCTCTAATTACAAAATCCGTCAACAATAACTGTATGAATTTTCCTAACTGTTTTTTCTTTAGTTAATTCATGTAAAATTTTATTTTTTGTTTCCAACGCTGTTTTGATATATATTTCATTTGTTTTCGCGTTTCCATGAAGAGAACGACCAGGATATGTACCAATATATTCATAGGTCATTTTGTTGTTATGATCGAACTTTTCTGGTACTTTTACAAAATGAGAGATACGCCTTACGTAACTAGGATTACCCTTTAGCTTTGAATAATATCGTTTTAAAATTAACACGGGATCAATGCCTTTGGCACTGTACAAATTTTCGCTTTCATCTAGCAAATAATTGGTGTATTTTGAACGGTCAGATTGCCAACTTCCACAATCGTCGTGATAGTATATTCTCGATTTAAAGTATTTAGGTGTAACTAAGAAGGTCATGTGTTCTTTGGGACCTTCTGGTGTGTCTTGTAAGGGAGACACAGAGCGTGTTAAAAAAGAGTACCATTCTTTTGTGGATAGAAACTTATTTTTTAAAGCTAAATAAGGAAGATTGCAAGATGAAGAGTCTGCAAAGCAATGTGTGATCTAGAGAAATATGATTGGACCTACAGTTCAGCGCATTAATTTTCTCAAATTTAGATTCTTCAATATCATTTTTTTCAAAACAATTATGGGGTCGTTCACAATTGACGTCAACCTTTTTTTTGATAAATTTCAGCCCCCTCCCCCCCCCCCTCATGTCAACTTTTAGATATATCATCACTTAACAAAATTGACTTATGTCAACTTTGGATACCCCCCCCCCCCGTTTTAGTTGAGGTCAATTGTGAACGACCCCTATCTACAATATCGATAAAATCATTATACATAGCAGAATGATAATTTATCAGGGGTACAAAGTGATTTGGATAAAATCTAATGTTCCGATTTTCTGAAAAATAGGAACAGGTAAATAGTATGTGTATGTACTCCTCAGCAACCACCTGTCCATGAGGTAGAAATATCTTATTAAAAAATCTCATGTGAAAACTTGAAAGTAGAGTCATAAAACGGATAAAGAATTTTTATCGGAGTTTTGATGGCATTGACAAGCGCACTAATTGTGAAGATGTTTGACCATCCTCTATTCACCAAAACGTTTTCTACTGCTTCATCTAGGTTTCCAATTTTATTCCAAGCATTATTTTTTAGTAAATATATATCTTCTCCAACCTGTATTCTACGATGATTCATCTCCAAACTATATACTACAATGATTCATCTCCAACCTGTATACTACGTTAATTCATCTCCAACCTGTATACTACGATGATTCATCTTCAACCTGTATACTACGATGGTTTCTATTCCATGTACAAATAACTAGGGAGACAATGTTCAACTTTCTGTTCACATTCTGCTAGATGAAAGATTTGATATACCTCATTCGGGGAGACGATGCTACATAAGTTATTACCTATATACATTATACCTGTATACTACGTTGGTTCATCTCCAACCTGTATAACGCGATAATTCATCTCCAACCTATATAATATATTTTATCAAATAATCAAAATAAATTCTGTAATCAAAGAATCGAAAAATATTCTTTAAAAAATCAAAAAATATCAAACTTTCTGTTCATATTTTGCTACCTCATACGATGTTACAAAAGTTATCACCTATACTTTGCAATTTGCACGATTTTAAATATTATATTTGTCAAATAATCAAAATAAAATTCTGTAATCAAAGAATCGAAAAATATTCTTTAAAAATCAAAAAATATCAAAGTTTATGTTCATATTTTGCTACCTCATACGATGTTACAAAAGTTATTACCTATACATTGCAATTTGAACAATTTTAAATATTATATTTGTCGAATAATCAAAGAATCGAAAAATGTTAAAATAAAAAAATATTTATTATCGAATAATCAAAGAATCGAAAAATGTTCAAATCAAAAAATATTTATTCTTTTTAAATATATCGTTGGCTCCCCTTACTTTTAGTTTCGTATGTGCATAATTTGATAAAAATTAATTATTAAAGACTAGGTTTATCTTTCAATTTTAAAAGTAAGGGGAGCCAACGATATATTTAAAAAGAATAAATATTTTTTGATTTGAACATTTTTCGATTCTTTGATTATTCGACAAATATAATATTTAAAATCGTGCAAATTGCAAAGTATAGGTAATAACTTTTGTAACATCGTATGAGGTAGCAAAATATGAACAGAAAGTTTGATATTTTTTGATTTTTTAAAGAATATTCTTTGATTACAGAATTTTATTTTGATTATTTGACAAATATAATATTTAAAATCGTGCAAATTGCAAAGTATAGGTAATAACTTTTGTAATATCGTATAAGGTAGCAAAATATGAACAGAAAGTTTGATATTTTTTGATTTTTTTAAAGAATATTTTTTGATTACAGAATTTTATTTTGATTATTTGACAAATATAATATTTAAAATTGTGCAAATTGCATAGTATAGGTAATAACTTTTGTAACATCGTATGAGGTAGCAAAATGTGAACAGAAAGTTTTATATTTTTTGATTTTTTAAAGAATATTTTTCGATTCTTTGATTACAGAATTTTATTTTGATTATTTGATAAAATATATTATATAGGTTGGAGATGAATTATCGCGGTATACAGGTTGGAGATGAACCAACGTAGTATACAGGTATAAGGTATATAGGTAATAACTTATCTAGCATCGTCTCCCCGAATGAGGTATATCAAATCTTACATCTAGCAGAATGTGAACAGAAAGTTGAACATTGTCTCCCTAGTTATTTGTACATGGAATAGAAACCATCGTAGTATACAGGTTGAAGATGAATCATCGTAATATACAGGTTGGTGATGAATCATCGTAGTATACAGGTTGGAGATGAATCATTGTAGTATATAGTTTGGAGATGAATCATCGTAGAATACAGGTTGGAGAAGAATCATCGTAATATACGGGTTGGAGATATATATATATATATTTATGAAATATATTTAATTAAATTATCTATTCCGAAATTAAAAAATATTCTTTGCCACTTTCCGTTGTAAACGTTGTTTTCTTTATATTTTTCACATTCTATTCAAATAAAGGTTTTTTGCTTATTTTACTAACCAAGCCATATATACTCCCTCTTGCTTTTCTATACGGAAGCCTATTTTATGACTAAACATAAAGCATAAAGTTTATTTGCTTTTAATTTTTGAAATCTTTATCTAAATAAAAGTCTTAAGATAAGGTAACCGTTTTTCATCGGCATCTGAAGAAGGGGACCTAGGCCTAACTCAATTTCCCTTTTTCCTCTATGAAAACTTTTCAAAATATTTTAACACATTTTCATTGTTTTTTTGATATTTGAAAGTATTTAATATAATATCAATAAATATCTTCATTTTGATAAATGACCTAATAATTATATTTTGAACTGAAATAGAAATTTCAAAAGAATTTTTACCCCCATCTATTGATTTTAGATCACCACTGCCGCTTTTAACTTAAGAATTTTTTTACCCTAAAGCTAAAATTACTGTTAGCTGATTTAAAAATAATATCTTAAAAACAACATAAGGATAACAGCTAGCTTTTTGATATGAAGTTAAATATCAAAAAATGGAAACTTACTCTTAATTTAAGCGCATCTTTAGCTTTGTCATATTAAAAATGTAAAAAATAATTTCTTGAGTAAAAAAAGTTAAAAACTTTCATCAAGTCAGTTTCACCCACGGCTTGACCTTTTGGTCCAGGAGGCAAAGATGCTACATCTCGAATATTTTCCGAACATGATCTTCCTCTTAAGTCTATGAATGGTTCCCAACTATAATAGACTCTATCGGAAGAAATCAAATTTTCATCAATTTCTTCATCAGAGTGCGAATAACTACTACAAGAAGAACTTACAGAAAAAGATTCTTCAGAGTCTTCAAAAAATGTTGATGTGCTATGATCTGAACTCATTGAAAATGAACGAAGAAAATGAAAGCAAATGAATATTGAAATTTATATATTTGTGAAATGAATCGATAAACAACATAAGCGTGCCACATCTATACCTTCAAGGTCACAAACACTATATACTGCGTACATCTAATATTTTTATAAGAGGTTTGAAATATGCGTATGCAATACATATTATGATATATATTGCCAATTCAGAGAAAAAACAACCAATTACAAAAACATTTTCAATAAATGGAAAGTTCAAAAACGTTCCGAAATTTTTTATTGCTTCAGCTAATTTCTAAAACGTTCCCAAATTTTTATTGTATCAGCACAAATATAACAGCGTCGTGATATAACGATAATCCTCACTGGTTTTATGTTGTAACCATTTTTTAGTACATTTTGTCATTTTTCACTGTCATGCCCACATATGTGCCAATCCTCATTTGATATCATTTTATAAAATTATCTTAAGGCAATATGTGCACTAAAAAAACAAAATATAATATTCAATATATTTTTTTACAGCTCTAAAATGCCCTAAGAATTTAAGTTTTTGTATTAGAGGGATATTCTAAGGTAATTTACTTCGTATTCATACATGGAGTAAAATGCCATATGTCCGTGAACTACGCTATATCAAAATTGTCCGTGAACGGAAGGTTTATTAAATTTAACCAAATTATTTAATTATTGGAAATGATTAAATAGTTTGGATTTTTTGGAGATTCATTGTTTCTTTTTAGATTTCGAATTTTATTCAAAAATTGTTTCTATTAAAATCTAAAAATTCTTGACATTTTTTTCTTACAATAATTAATCTTCCATATATGAAAATTTTTATGTCCATGTACCTGTTAATATCATCTTGTAGCTGGCTTCTCTTAAATATTTTAGCTGTTTTGGAAAGTCTTTGTCATTATTTATGGTTGGTAGGGCACCAAAAATTGGTATCAAATGCGAAATTGTAAGAAGAATGCACAAAATATTTTAGGAAAATTTGAACAATATTCTCGGCAAGAATACCCATGTCTATGTATGTTTTAAGGTTAAGGTGTTGGTTTAAAAAGTTTTGATCATCCTTGTCTTGAAAAATTAGCAAAACATGCATAATCATATAATCTTCCCTCTTTTTAACTTCTCTTTCCCAAACACTTGAATGAATCATAAGCCTTGAAGTTCTTGCAATTTTTCTACTTTTATAAACTTTAAATAACAGATTATTTGAAAAATCCCATCCGCTAACACTAAGTGCAACAATAGTATTTACTTCTTTCACAGTGAACTGTCTATTTCTTCATTCATCAGTCATAAGAATATATCGAATTTTTGTATCTTGAGCATACACTTTGATTTTGATCATCTATTTATAGCCTTTAAAATTAAATGTTTCTCCATTGCGTATCAAAAATTTGCTCAATAGAACAAATTAAAATAAAAATGGTCAAAGGTTAAATTTACGTGAAAGAATAAAACCTTGGATACTTTGGAAGAAGTTATAGAATTATCACTAGTTGTTATATCTTGACAGAGCTATTTCTGTGTTAAGATGAGAAAGGTACGCAAACTGCGACGGATTTATTTGAATGAGACAGGAGGTATAGTGGCTGAGTTTTTTATGTAAAATATTTTACAAGATTTTCTTATGATAGAAAAGATAGTGAAGGGTATTTGTGAAGTTATTGGAGAAATAATAATTACACAGTTTTCTATATAAAGTGGAAGGGAGATTGTTCTAGATATGCGTTGTAAAGAGAAATTAAATCACCATAAAGAAGATAAAAAGATTGTTATATGTTTTGATGAACTGAGAAAAGTTGTAAATAAATTAGGTTATTTTATGGTGATGGCATGCAAAATAGGATTGGCAATAGATATGGTTATTTTGAAAGTACTTGGGCATTTTGAAGATTAGTGGGAAAAGCCGTTAAGGACAGTACAAGATTTTATTGGGTTTAAAAATCTCATTAATAGTTTTTCAGGGATTGTTAGATTTAGAGGAGGTGAAACTGATATAGAAATCTTTTTTTTAATGGAGATGAGGTATTGTTTCCGAATGTTAGAATAGTATTTGCGGTTTTATAGTGATAGAAATTTTCTTGAAGATTTTAAAACGTGTTGGAGTCTATGTTTGATGAAACAAAGATTGTGTTACCCTAATTAAACGTTTTGTCTTTCTAAGAAATGATTAGATTTAGTGGAACGTGTTACAAGAAGAGATAATATCATTAAGAAAGAGTGCATTCTCATCTATATAATTGGCAAAATTTAAATAATTGTAGTTATCAGAAGGCGTGAAATAAATTTTTGAAATTATGTTAAAAATGGTTTTTGTTAAAAATAGTTGTAAAGTCTATTTGGAATGTAAAGTAATAAAGGATTAAAACAGATTATGTGTCTGATATGTGTCAGTTAATAATTAGGTTTGTCTAAATTTTTATGTTATGGTGAGATGATGTGAGATAGGATAAATCCATTTACAACAATTTAGAGAAATATAGTCTTTTTTAGTCTTATAAATGGATAGATTATGAGAAGCAAGGAAAGATGATATTTGGACGCCACGAATGTTTTCCTTGTGATCTGAATGATAGGATTGAGCATTTCAGTATGTTTTAGATAATTTCACTCTGTAATATAAAATGGTTGTTATGTATGGGGTTGTAAGGTTTAAAGAGTATATGAACTCATCACATATAGATTTAGTGTTAGAAAATAGAGAGTAGAGTTGAAAAAAGAATAGAGAAGGTTTTGGGAAAACGTAATAGTAAAAATAAAGTTCTGAGAAGAAAATGGTATGGAGGTTGTTGAAATTCGCTGAAGATTTCATAAAAGATATATCCTGAATACTAAGATTGAAGTGAAATTTGAAGGATTGAATAATGAACCTAGTATGAAGGGTGTTGTGAATTAGATATGTAAGATTGGTAAAAGAATACTATGTCATAAACTGTTGAGAATATGGTGTTATATAGAGTTGCCCAAATTTGTAGAATACTGGTTGAGATTAATATGTAAAATTGTAATCAAGGTAATTATTGGTAATCTTCAGACAGGTTTTTAATTGGTTTAATACCTATTATAAATACCAGTTGAATACCGAAAGGGTACGTACTTGTAAAAGATTGTTTTTCATAATAATTAGCGAGTTCTATTCAATTAAAGAGCCCTCTCGTTTACCCAATTAAGCGTAATCTATAATAATTAAGTTAATTAGAAGTTTAATTTTATCAGTGGAGTGGTGGAATTTAAGACAATTGTAGCAGTATGAAAACGTGATTTTTAGATTTTAGTTATTTATATTATATGTTGCTAAATCATTTTTGTATCGTAAGGTGTAAAAATATGAACGAGTATGTGTGAGTAGAAGAAAATTCTTAAAGGTTTTTGTGAAAAATATTAGTTTTAATTAATAAATATATAATAAGGTAAACTTTTGCTCAAAAGATGTTCTACCATCTCATTAGATGCAAAACTATCACTTTGTCAGAATACGTTTCTCAAATATTATCCGTTCATCTATCAAATGATTTATTTCTATTTTTGAAGACTCATACTTCCATTACCAACAATTTCATGCTAATAAATGCTTTTATTTTTGCCTTTTAATAATAAATCATATTTTCTCTATTTACTGATAATTTTAGTAAATTTGATAGTCCCATCTTTTTAGATTGAAATATATTACATAAAAATTTTTTAGATATTAAAAATATCGAAAATTTTTTTTTTGTTTTTTAAAATATATTTTATTTTTGTGTATTATTACACTCTAAAATGTCCATGATTAAATTTTTTTATAAAAACTTTCAAGATTATTTATTTTAGCCATACTTTTTTATGTTTCCTAAAGTTTTTCTTAAAAGAAAAATGTTATGTTATGTTTTAACATAATATTTTTAAAGTATTTACAATAAATTGGTGCAAAATGTATTTTTATTCAATCATTTGACCATAAAGTTATTTCATAATTTTTATTTTTAGAGGTAAAAGATGTTTGCAAGAAATTATATTTTCTTTATCAGCTATTTTTGGACAATTTTCAATTCTCTAACTCAACTAACTTTAAATTCCTCCTCATCTAATAGTGTTAAGGCAACTAATATAAAGGATTTGAGAAATACCTTGTGGTAATTATTTTAATTAACCTATTTTTTTCATTATTATTATGGCATCCATGAATGTATTCATCTAGAATAAGGAATTGAACCAAAAATCATTGTCACCTTGTCTATCAGTAATTGGCAATTTTCCTAAACCCCTAGCAGTAGAAATGAATAAGAATCAGGGATTATATCGTCATAATTTTTGAAAGAGTAGAAAGTGAATTTTTTTTTATAATTTTAAAAATTTATCAAAGCATTTTTGTTTCTCTGAACGCACCGGCATTATTACACGAAATTACACTTTTCTAACATTTATTATTCCTTTTCAACAAGAGAAAAAATCCTTATAATTACAAAGGATATTGATAATTCATGCCCTCTATTGTTTCTACACACATCTGATTGAGTTTATTATATTTCTATTTAATCGCTAATATCTTGAATAAATATTTGATCCAGAAATTTTATAAATTATTTATAAGATCTTGAAACAAATAATATGTAGAGTAATGTCTTTTCACAACCTCATGCATTTCGTTTGAAAGTAGGGCTTATAGCTAGCACGAGCTTGATGAATTTATTTGATTTATCCTAATTTGATGAATGAACACTCTTATGCTCTGAATATGGTATCTCACATTTAAAAAATATTATATCTTTCTGTAGCAACATTTTCAACTGGTACATTTTTTTGACGAAAACGCTCAATATTGTCCAAAATTTAATGAATAGAACATGTTACGCGACATTTTTGTTTGAGAGAGACAGTCACTAATACAAACCCCATTAATAGAGGATTTATCACTCACTATTGCTTTTGGCCAGTTATTGAGACTAATAGTCACCAATGTCTCTTCAGATTTGAATATTCTTGTATTGTTAAAACGATAGAGATAACAAGTCGCCTTATTCTAGCACTCTAACAAAGGTTTTATAATAGGATCTAGAACTTTGTCTAGTCCTTTGTTCGGGCCTGTTGTTTATTTGTTGTTCCAACGTCAAAAATATCTCGTTCTTCTGAAGACCGAATAGAATGGCATGCATAGGAAGACACTTTGGTAAAAGTACTACAACATAGTGGAGACGATTCTGGCTCTAATATTTGTCGAATTTTTTCGTTGCTTTTCTGTATGATGGCTTAAGACTTCTGCTTTTTCAAGAGCAATTTTTTTCCTATAAATAAAAATCTCAGAATGAGGTTCACATGTACTTTCCCGATTAAAACATCCAATAGATCATTACCCTCACCTATGGAAACTAACAATTATGAAGTCAGAGTCCGAGTTGAATCTTCATAAATGGTGTAGTGATAGTCAATCACTAAATCTTCCAATTCATCATCCTTAAAAGAAATATGCTATGATATTTTTAAAATTGAATATATGGATTTTACTCTACCTTTTCTAATTTCTGTAAACAAGTGAAGTCTCATTTTTATTTTCTACTATTTAGGCCACCGGAAAAATCAAAAATCGTTTCCAATGAAAAAATATTGAAAAGAAATCGAGTTCATCAGGTTTGTATTTTTTCCCTTTTTAAATTTTATTTTTAAAGTGATTTCTTTTGTAAGCTGTTGTGAAGCTTATTTAACAGTTTGGATCCAAATGTCATCTTAGACGATTTCTATGATTTTTAAATCAAATTGCAGTGGTAATCAGATTAACCTATAGCTGAATACCCATATATGGGCCATCATATATCCAAACATATTGACTATTTTATCCTTCGATATATGATATATTCGAAGAAATATTCATATGCATTATGTAATATATAAAATAATAAAAATTTAAAATTAGCAAACCAATTAAAAGCCATTAAGTTTTTGAAATTTCAATCAATAGGCATTAAGTAGAATATGCATCTAATTATTATTTTAATGCCTTTAAGTTGTTTTTTTACTATATAGAAACAGAGAGAAGGTTTTGCAAAATACTTTCAGTAGTCATGTAATTAATTATAATGATTTATTTTCTTTTTCATATAAGTTTTAAAATTGTAACTTTTCTGGGTAAAATTATTCAAATGATATAAATTCCGTTCAAATAAATATAACATCTGTACTGAAATAAATTCTCTTGTAATATTCACAATATGCATATAAGTGGAGAAAACTTTCAAAACTGTAATGTAGTGAGACATTATTTGAGAATTATCTTTTTTACAAACATATATTAAATATATTGCTTTTTCTATCCAAATTATTATAATGCATATAAGCTTAGCCGTTACGCTTATATACAAGGCAGATATATCGTCAAACAGGCTTAATATCATCTGATTTTTTGGTATCAAATGTTAAAAGAGTTAATTTTACTCTTTTTTCATTTACTCATCATACTTCTCATGATATTTCAAGACTTTTACATTTGGAATGGATTTTTTTCAAAAAAATCGTGAAACTTTTTTTTTATAAAATTAAAAAGTTTTGCTAATAACCCTTTCAGGCAAAATGGGACACTAGTGTCCTAAAAAATCGTCTTCTAAAGTTATTTAAAAACTTATTGAGAACGAAAGCAAATGATAGAAAACCAATCCATGAAAGAGTTAAAGTAATTTTTTTTAATTAGGTTGTTATTTAATGAAATAAAATTACTCTGAGTATCCATCTCTTCTTTGAGTTGATGGGTTTTCATATTTCTTTCTTATACTATATTTTAGCAAAGCTTCAAATTTATTTATGCATGTTTTTAAGATTTTTGAATCATGTTATTTTTACTGTTTGTCTTCATTTTTAGGATCGTAGAGATAAAGAGATCATTTTCGAGACCGTGAATCAAATACTAATCATAAAATGTAAAACAATTCCAAATAATTATAAATCTTTATTTAAAATAATTATTCAGCCATTTTCAAAGTAGAGTTTTTCAGCATCAAACAGTTATTTAGATTTTTTTTTTCATTAGATTTGTTATTCAGTTAATGTGTATCATTAAAATAAATACCATTTGACTTTAAATTTTCTCTTTTTCAATTTAAGTTTGTCTTTTTTCAATTTAAATTGTTCCTTCTTTAATTTTAGTTCGTACTTTTCCAATTTAATTTCCTTTTTTTACGAAATTTTGTTCGTCATTTTTCAAGTTACGTTTTTTTTACTTAAAGTGTGATATTTAAGTAAATTTAAGTGATGATCCTTTTGATTAAACTCAATTGAAAAAGGATGAACTTAAACAAAAATGGACACACTCAAACTAAAAATGGTATCATTTATTCAATAATACAAACTAAATGGCTAATAGTGCGAAATATATACAAAATAGAATTGTCCTATGACACAGCTTTGAAAAAGTAGGGATAAACGTGAACTTTGAAGAGATGAAACAATGATTTGAAATAGGAATGGAAATTAGATGCTTAAAATCAAGGATATTCATGAAAAAGAGCTAAAACATGGGAAACACTTTAAGTATCTTGGCTCTTTAATTGTAGTGGATGGAGACTGAAAAAGAGATAAAAGCAAGAATAAACTTCTTTTGGAACAAGTGGAAAGAAGATAAACTAGTAAACAAATAATAATTAAATTGAAGGCTAAAATTTACACACCAATCATTAGATCCTTGATGACAATGGAGCTAAATGTTGGAGTTTGAAGAAAAAGATGAAAGGAAGAATGTATCGTCTAAAATGGGTTTATTATGAAAGAAATTAAGAGTGTCAGGACAAAATTAGCAATGAAGCGATAAGAAGTACCTTTAAAACTAATGTGATACGTTTGATTGAACGAAGCAAAAATCACTGATATGAGAAAAGAGAAGAGCGATGCTTTGCGCACAATAATGGAACATTCTTTTATTGGGAAGAGAAGAAGAGGTCGACCTTCCGAAAATTCAAAGGCAAAATGAACGAAAAACCGAAGAAAATTGGTCTAATGGAATATGTGCGGAAGATAGGAAAAATCAAGACTTGGGATCATTCCTCAGACTCTCAATTTGGGGATATTATGCTAAGAAGAAGAAAAGTCGAACAAAATAACAAATTATCTTAATTAAAATCCACAGTATGCACACTTGTCTGTCTACCCACCATTAGGAATTAAAGTTTATTGCAGATTATTTTTTATTATTAAATTCGAATCCATATCCATGACAAATTTTATTTAGTTTTTCTTTCCTCCCTCCCTCCCTCCCTCCCTCCCTCCCTCCCTCCCTCCCTCCCTCCCTCCCTCCCTCCCTCCCTCCCTCCCTCCCTCCCTCCCTCCCTCCCTCCCTCCCTCCCTCCCTCCCTCCCTCCCTCCTCTTTTGTAAGGAAGTGAATGTGGTTGCTCTGTTTGCAACTTTTGCACTTGTTGCGTGCTATAAAATATCAATTAATTTGTACACACTCACATCATCAATCTTCAAGCTTTATATATTCTCTCTTTGAGCACAGATTTAGTTTCAGATTTAGTTTCCCTTTTCTCTCCTCTCTCTATCTCGGTGTATGTAAGTGTGGTGTATTCGCTCCTACACTACGTGAACACACAAGCTTTAGTGATATTGTATTTCTATTATTATTATTTACTTTGTTGTTGTGGTGAATTGTTTTTGTGTACTAAAATGCCTTATATTCTTTAAGTTTCCTTACACGCATACTCTTCTTTTCAATTACTTATTTTGATTATCGATCATCATTTTACATGGTTATAATACAGCTTCATCATCATCCCTTCATCAATATTAAACTGAACATCATCATTCAGATGATCACATTATAATCATAAACATCATCATGATCCATTCCACGGCTGCTCATAGTTGGGCTAATCGCTAATTTCTCTGCGAAAATAAGATTCTGATGGACAAGAATATATTGGGCGTGACACATATATTATAAGTAAAGTTAGAATAATCTCAACAATAATATGAATATTCTCTATATTTTTTAAGTATGATTTGATATTTTTTCTTTCCATTGATTTAAAATTTTATTTGTTATTTTTCTGGCGTAATCAGATCAATTCAGCCTCATAACATTTCGGCCCCAACACACTACTACTCAAAAGGCCGAATTGTCTAAACCTTTCTGACGATATGGTGCGATTTAGAAAGTATTAGAAGTGTTTCTTTTTGGGAGCGATGGAAACATAGGCTGAGAAACACTTTAATACTTTCAAGCATTGGTTTACGAAAATTAATCGTCTGATTACACTATGTAACAAATTTTTTTTTTGTTCCCAACTTTTAGTTTTTTTTTTTAATTGTTTAGTTTTATTAGCTTGTAAAAAAATAAATATTTAAATAAAAATTTTGGGTTTGAGAAAATTACAAGATATTTTACACATATTTTTTATATACTTATTTTTTTCCATTTAATCAATTAGTTGTATGGCACTCATTTATGTCTTATTTTTAAATAAGTAAAATAAATTTAATTTTTATATTAAATTCTCTTGTCAATTTTTTTGTGATATATTGTATATTATAATTCCTTGCGTGTTTTTACCATGTTTTCACATTTTTATTTAGATTAAATTTTTTAAACAATTCCAACTCGTTATAAAATGAATTCAAGAGCATGTAAGGATAAAACAGATTCTTTTTGTTTTATATGTGGTGATTTCATAGCAAAAAGAGGAAAAAAGTTTCACTTAAAGTCTTCTTTAAAAGTCTGCGAAGCCTACTATAAATATTTTGGAATTCACGTGGCGGATCAGAATAAACCTTGGGCTCCACATTATTGTTGTCAAAATTGTAAGAAAACTCCTGAAGGCTGGCTTCGTGGTGAAAGTAGATCCATGAAATTCTCTTTTCCTCGTGTATGGTTTGAACCAACAGATCACTCAACAAACTGTTTTTTTTGTTTGGTGGATGTGAGTAAAAAACGAAGAGGAAAAAAACCAACAGCAATAGAGTATCCAGACATACCATCATCACGAGCATCTATTCCACATTGCTCTCAGTATCCTGTACCGATATTGAATAAATCTTATCAAGAAAAAAATGACGACGATAGCGAAGAACTAACGAGTTTAGAAGATGACGAATATATACCTGATAAAAACGATAAAACGCCATATTTTCCAAATCAGAATGAAATAAATGACTTGATAAATGACATTGGTCTTACTAAAACAAATGCAGAAATATTTCTTTCTAGAATGAAGCAATAGAATTTAGTCAAAGAACAAGTTCGGATCACAAGCCAACGATCTAGGCATAAGCCTTTTTCTGATTTTTATACAATTAAAAATGATCTTTGTTTTTGTCATGATGTAAGAGGACTTTTTTTCGATTGGCGTAAATTTTGATTGCTATGAATGGAGACTTTTTATAGACAGTTCCCACTACAAGTTTGAAAACAGTTTTTCTTCATAATCAAAACAAACTCCCAACGATACTTCTAACTCATTCTGTATACCTAAAAGAAGATTATTATAGTATCAAAATTCTTTTAGAATCATTACAATATCATAAGTACAATTGGGAAATCATTAGCGATTTTAAGATAATTGCGTTCCTTTCTGGATTACAAGGCGGGTTTATAAAGTACCAGTGCTTTCCTTGTCTTTGGGACAGCAGGGCTACTACTGACCACTATAAAAAAAGTTTTGGGAACAAAGAGAAACTTTTGTTGTGGGTCAAAGAAACATCATGTGGAATCCATTAATTGATCCTAAAAATGTTTTGATGCCTCCTCTTCACATCAAATTAGGCTTAATGAAGTAGTTTGTGAAGGCTTTAAGTCAAAGTTCACTAGCTTTTAAGTATCTACTTAATTTTTTCCCAAACTATCTGAAGCAAAAATTAAAGGTGGTATTTTTATTGGACCACAAATTAAGAGGATTTTAATTTCGATGATTTTTCAAATCTTCTTACAGAAACAGAAAAAGAGGCTTGGTTTTGCATGAAAGCTGTTGAAGGTTTTTTGGGTAAACCAAGAGCAGAAAATTACCAAGCTGTAGAATGTCATTAAAAATGCACAGGTTGAATTCTCATTTGCAAAGATTTAAAAACAACATGAATTTCTTTTCTGAAGAACAAGGAGAGAGATTTCATCAAGATTTAAAAGAGATTGAATGAAGATATCAGGGTCATTGTGATAAAAATATGATGGGAGATTATACATGGAGTTTAGGCAGAGAATCAAATTTGAAATATAGAAGAAAAACTAGAAAATTAACATATTTTTGAATTTTTTTAAAGTTTTAATAAAAATTACTTTTTTTATATAATGAAATATATAACACTATTATATATATAAATAATGAAATAATTTTTAAAATATTATTTATCAAAAAGGTAAAAATAGCTATCAAAAATCGATGTTCTGATCCTAAACCCGAAATTTAGCTTTAAAAGTTAAGTTTTTTAGAATTAGTATAACATACGAAAATAGGAAAACACCATTAGAACCTGGAAACAAAAATTGTGTTACATTGTGTTATCTTTTTCAATGAGTTTTTATATAACTTGAGTGAACAATTTTTATTCTTATGGACGCCCGTGCCAGATTGGACCTGAATGGTTTAAAACATTTTTGTTCTATGCTTCCAGGACATTTTAAACAATCACCATTTAATGTTAATGTGTGAAGGATTACAAATAATTTTAAATGCTGCATAAAATTTTTTTTGCCTAGAGCCATTTTTTCATTATAAGTTATTGTGATTGTCTTGAATTTTGGCCGTTTTTGTTGATTTTATATATCAAAAATTATAACAAATATGCAACGTTTTATTAAAAAATTAAGCATAAAAAATCTCATTCATTTATAAAATGAAATTAGAAAAATATAATTTATATAAATATAAATTTCATAAAATACAAAAGGTTAATTATTTGAAAGAAAGTGCTTCCATAGAGACACATGACACCGTTAGATTGCTTTTATTGTTTCAAGATTAATTATCCTTCAGGGAGACAAAAATATAATTGTATAATTTTCTTTTTGTGTGTATGTGCATCACCGGTTAACATGCAAGCCAGTATTATATTTTCACAGGCATAAATTAACCTGTATAAAAGGTATGTCCTTTTGTATGTATGTAGACTATATAGTGATACGAGTCGTCTATGTCATGTAGCAATCTTGCAGAATTTACGAAGGCCTATATGAGACTATTCGCCTGCGTTAGGATCAGATTGTGACTTTCATCGGTCATTTTTGTCAAGACTTTGCTATGATTGGTGCAAAATTTAGAAGTTTTTTATGCAATTTTTCTAATTCACGCCAATAAAAGAGTATTTCGGATGATTATATTTGTGTATCCTTTCAATCCTAAAAAAAAATTTGTCTAGCAAAAAGCGTAGGGATAATTTTTGAAGTATTTGGCTAAATAAGAGTGTGTAGTGGTGCCGCTACTTTTCAAAGCTTTTGGGAAAATACTGTTAACCCATGCCTATAATTAAAGTAATTAATCAATGAAAGATGGACAAGCGTAAGAAAAATCGTGTCCAGTACCAAATATACTCTTTCACTTTTGTGAGTTTGGACGTTACGTATCACCATTTTCAGGTTTAGCATCTTATGGAATGTTAAGTCAGTGTTATTTGTTTGAAAGTTCTTGATAATAACTCCTATTACTCAATGATTTTAGAAGTACCTTCTTAATATCTTTTTATTTGTTTCAATATTAGGATAAACAGTTGCGACACAACAACGAACATGATCACCTGCCAAAATCCAAGAAGGAAACCTTTATGGTAGATGGTGGAGGTGGTGTGGAATCATCGATCGCCATTTATGAGTCCTTCAGGATTTCTCTCAAGTATGGTGATTTTTTCATTGTATATCCTTCATTAACCCATCTTGTGCATTTTTGGAAAATCCTTCAATTTTAAAATTTTTGCAAAACTTGAAATAATTAATCAATTTTTTTTATATTTTTTAAAGTTTTCACTTAGTTTCAAAGAATTTTTAGGGTGTCGGTTGTGTGTGAGGTTTTGAGGGGGGGGCTGTTTAGAGAGGAAATCATTATGTTGAATAGGTGTTTGCGCCGATTTTAGTGGTTTAAGAGCTCTGTGGAGAAGTTTTGGTGGTCATCGTTTGTGTAGTTCATATCTTTACTGAGTGGTATGTAAATAGTAGCTTAGCTATGTAGCAGGGGTTGTTGAGTATGATTTGAATGATTTGATCTGTGAATGTATTTGTATATTCTTGTGTGAGTGCTGTTTACTTGGTGTTTTCGTGGATCTATGTTATTAGGCCCTCACCTATTGAATCGCTGTTTTACTCGGTTCTTATGTGCGAGGTCTTTTGGAGTTTGGGTTGAGTTTAGTTTTTTGAATAGTTACATCTTGGGATTGAATTGGTTTGTGAGGGGTGTGTTAATTCTGTGATTTTGTTTGAGATGCCGTTTAGTCTAATTTGTAGTATTTTAAATGTGTTATTCGGACATTTTTATATTTTAGAATTCAATAATTCTTTTACTATTCATTTAAAGCAAATATATGTGCTTTTCAAAAGTGAAGCAAAAAATGATGAAAGCAATTGAGATAATATTGATGTGTTTGACAAGCACTTATACATGTTGAATATGTTTGAGATTTATCATAACTATAAGAAAATATTTCATACATGTAGAACTGTTCACTGTCCGGTTAAAACGAGTCCCAGTGTTTCTGTTTTGTCTGCTCCTTAATTTTTTAGTCCGCTCCGATCATATAAATACATGTGATAGGTGATAGCTTTCAAATATTTACAATATAAAATTATAGAAAATAATTATGAAGTCAAATGAATTAATTAAAGAAACAATATACATTTTCCACCACTAAATATTGATGACGTTAATTTATATGTAAACCATTAATAAAATGTAGTATCTTGTTAAAATTAAAAATCCAAATCAAAGAACATTTCATTTACAAAGTATTTGTATTATCTTTAAAAAAACTATAACTGTTCAAACGCTCATGTGTACATTTTTTACACCAAAATGTTTTGAGGGTTAAATTTATAATATTGGTAAAATATCAAAAATTTTAATTCATATAATCATTTTTCTTAACTCAATCAAAGAAGAAAAAATCACAAAATGTTAAAAATAGAGCCCATAACTTTTCTTAAAAACATACCTCTTTATTTTTTAGTATTTTAATATTAAAAAAACTCAATATAGGGATGATTCAAATGCTTATTAGTATTTCTAAATTCGATTCAAAACAGACTTGGCATATATCTTACGCTGAGTTTTTAAATTACTCTTAATTTATGAGTCGATTAAGTTCTCCTTTGAATATTTATTTCTTGTAAGCTCTCTATATCTGATTATTGCGCCTTTTTTGCTTGCCTTAAACTAGATCAAATTTTCATCATATATATCATTTGCTAATTTTTAGAGAATTTGAGGAAGAAGTAATTGAAGATAGTTATAAATCTCCTTACCTTATCATCGCGTATTCTGACTGGTGCTACTCCTGTGAACATTATGAGCCTTTGATCGAAGAATTATTCCAAGATTTCCAATATAAAGGCATGCTAGTCTCTTTATTCATCATATCTTCATATTGAATCAAGAATCTTTTAAAAGCGTGATTATCCCTTGATCGTTTTAGATCTATATTAGTTAAAAACATTCTGGATTATCTTTAATGATCCTTGGTTATTCTAGAAAAACATTTTTTGAATTTCTTGTATTTCATACTAAATAATACTTTCTCTAACTTCGTGCAATTTTTTTTTTATTTAGGTATTTATTATTTGAAACAAGAAAAAAACAATATGTTTATATGTTCTATAATATAATAAATCCTTAAACATTATAAGCTTGCAAATTTGTTAAAATGAGGATAATAATTTAAGTATACAATTTTTACAAAGTAGCGATTACATGTGATGAACAATTAAATAAAAAATTAAATAAATTAGAAATATTAACGTGAAAGTAAAAAGCAGCATTAAATGAGAATTGTGAGAATTTGAGTAAAGTTTGACTAGAAGAAAAGTAAAATAGGAGTGAGAAGAAATCAAGAATGCGTGACTGGATTGGTTCTAAACAAAAAGAAAAGCAAAACCACCCAAAATAATAGGAACAAACGAAAATCAATAAATCATTATATCAAACGGAAATTGATCAGCTAATCCAATCCACATAAGTGTGTTTTAAGTTTTTTTTTAAGGATTTTATATTTTGTAAATATCTTATGTGCAAAGTTAAACAATTCCAATAAGTTTTTTTAATATTTTTACATTCTCCTTTACTCCAATTTAAAAAGATTATTCACTCTTTTTTCGAATTATCTTTTGTAATTGTGTTCGCATCACTACCTTTTAGCTCGACAAATCATCATTATCATTCCATCTTAACGGTCATGATTGATCCTAGCAACCTGGAGTAGGCCGGTTCACCAAAGATGACAATTAAATAAATTGATTCAAGTAATCTTGACTTTGCGTCTCCAATATAACCTCTCTCTTCATCACGAAGTTTAAGCCCTAAACATTTCATATCCTTCTTAATATTTTCCATCCACGTTAGTTTAGTTCTACCTTTTTCTCTTCTAAGGAAATTTAATTCTAAAGGATCGTTTAAAAGCTCGCCACTATTTCTTCTGGAAGCATGCATGTCCAGCCCACCTGAGTCTTTGCGTTTTTTTAACTTCGTTGATATCAATCACGCCTGTCAAATTTCTAACTTTTTCATTACTTACTTTATCTTTCAAAGTTAGTCCAAAGTTAATTGATCTTAAAAAATAGTTTAAAGAGAACACAATCATTCATATATGATAGAGGCAAAGCAAAAAAAACTCATAATTCTTCATGTCCGCTATTATTTTTACACTCATCTATTAGGATTGAGTTCATTCCCGATTCTTCAATTTCCTTTCTAATCACGTGAATAACGCCTTGGGTTAGAACAAATAAACATTGTATTTCTCTGAAAGTAGGATTTATAGCTATCACGAGCTCAGGGGTGCACATCCTCATAATTATTGGGGGAGGGGGTGATTTTTTTGCAATTTTCAAAATTACTGGTCTAAAAATACTACAGGAGACTAAATATTCAAGCAATCCTTTAAAATACAGTGTATTCAACGCATACCTAAATTTATAAGACTACTTTATATTTTTTTACAAAATTGGCGAAATTTAAATACTAGACTTCCAGCGAAAATTTTTTAATTTAATTTCCCTATCGCATATACACTTGTTTAAAAAATACAAAATTGTTGGAGGGGGGGGGGGGGGGGGGATAGGCTTTTCATTTGAAAATGAAGTAGTCTATCAGGCACACTACAGGAATTGATGAAAGGATATTTGATTGATAGAGAAAACAACTGAAAACAAATAACTGAAGGTTGGAGAGTTTTATATGAGTGAATGTAGCCGGAAATTTGATTACCGACTGACTACACCTATTCGGTGTAAATAAGCCAAAAGACCAATTTTATTTACAAAACAAGGTATTTCTTTATCCTATTTGTGACCAGCTATTCATATGAGAGATACATCAACATTTTTCCTCAAAAACTTTTATACTTTAAGAATTTAGTTAAAATTGAAAGTTTCGTTTTCTGATGATTATGCGAATCTTTTGGATTTTATAAATAAATTTTTGTTTGTTTTTCAGTTCCTAAGCATCGCGTTTAATTTTTGTATAAAAATCGAAGACATATTTAAATTACAAATTAACTCGTAGAACTCCTTTTTCTACACATTTAGATTATATACCATCTTTCGAGTATTTAATTTTTTTTGTATCAAAAATTAGAATCACTTTAGTTTGATTGATCACATTAGTTCAGGTAGCACATATGAATCGCTGGTCATGGCTAGCTATTTCACTATTACTTTTCTATTTCTTTTGGCTTATTTACCTCAATAGGTGTGGTTAGTGGGGAAAATTTTCCAAAATCAACAATACTGGGAATTGAATAACCGAAATCAACATACCTGTCACCAGTGGCGGATCCAGCAATTGATCACAAAGGGGGCCATTTCAACATATTTATTCCTTAATTTTTGAGTGATTTTGCTTTTTTTTTAATTTGGTAATACTTATAATAATAACTTCTTATCATACAATATGTTAGTTATTATAATATGTGCAAATCAAATCATGCATAATTTTAATTTATATTAAATAATTAAATTAATTATTAAAATTGAAAAATATATTTTTATACATGTCAAAATCAAATGGTAAAATCAAAAGACATATAGAGAATTAGATCTACATAGGGATTTTTCTCTGCTCAAGAACAAAAAGTTCAATTATTTTTTCTGTTACCTCTGTGGAGTCAAAATCACGATAGATGTAGGCTAGAGCTAATCCATTGAGACGGTCTGCTCCCATAGTTGTTCGAAGATATGTCTTTAAGTATTTAAGAACTGAAAATGTTCGCTCAGCAGTAGCTGATGAGACTGACAAAGTAGCAAAAATAGTTAAAAGTAAATGGATGTTGGGATAATATGATGTATTGCATAAATTTAATGCTGAGATGCAATCATGAGAATAATCAGGAGCTGATTTACAAAAGGTTTTCCACGTTTCAAATTCCAGTTCAACTTCATCTAAAGAGCAGTTTAACATTCCGCAATATTGAATAATTCCTTCTTTAACTGAACTAAAAATCCAAATTTTTGGCAAATTGCGGTAGTAACCTAGAAAGAAGAAAATAAGTTGAATGATGACTCAAAAAACGATCATCAATTTGACTAATTATGCCATCTAAAAATGGCAAATAAATAGAACGGCGATAGTTCTCTAATGAGGAGGTTACTGGAATATTATTGATTTTCATTTGGCGTCCAACTCTTTTGGGAACGGACAAAGGTTCGTCACCGTATAAATCTTGAGCTTTCTGAAATAATTTTTGAAAATATAGTTCATTGCTTGTCCATTCCTGTAGCTGCTCTTTGATTATGCAGACATGGTTAATGGCTGAAAATAAATCATTTGATACTGACTGCAAAGCAACAGACAGCTTCTTAGTTATTGCCATCAGATCGTTCATTACAGTCAATGATATAACAAACTTTGGTTTAGTTAAAGAGGTAAACAAACTGTACGCATCTGTAGATGATAGAGAGTTTTCCTGACGCATGCCTTCTAAAATCTCCAGTACAACAGAATATAAAGTATATGCTGTGTGAATTGCTTCTTGCTTTTCCACCCAACGTGTTTGGCATGGAACTTTGAGTCTATATTTTGATGAAACGACACTGGCTGACTTGAGAGCTTATTCCAATGCTTTTGTTCTTAAAGCACTCCTAGTGAAGAACCTGGCTAAGCTGTCCACAATTCCAAATGCATTTGTGATCTCAGGGATATTTGAAGCTTTCACAAGAGTTAAATTGAGAGAATGTGCAGCGCAATGCACGTAAATTGCTTGATTTCCACAAAGTCGTTTCATTTCGGCTTGAACTCCATTAAAAGCTCCACTCATTGATGCAGCACCATCATAACCTTGTCCCATGAGGCAAGTTGGATCAAGACCAGCACGTTTAAGCACACTAAGTATTTCATTTGCAAGTGCTACTCCACTCAATGAATCCGGATTCATAAACTCCAAAAAACGATCCATAATCAAATGATCCTTTATGTAACGCACGCTGACGGAAAGCTGAGTTTTGTGAGACCGATCAGTTGTCTCATCAGCGATAACAGAGAAAAACCTTGATTTACAAACATCATCAAATATTTTCCTGCCAATCACTGTTGCTATGCATGAAATCTAAGTCATCAGTAAGTGACAATTCATTAATCATAAAATACAAACAAAAGTTATACCTGAAATAAAATTAAAAGATTAAAAATTATAAATTCTAGCTATAGGCAGATTTTTTGAGTTTCGAACAGAAGACCCCATTTTTAAAAAATGTACTTTTAAACTAAAGTATTTTTATTTAAAAATTTAATTATTTTATTCTACAAATAAATAAATTATTTAATTTTAGTTTAATTAATAAAGACTTTGTTCAAAAATATGTATACTCGACAGGGAGGGGGGGGGGGCGAGGCCCGGTAGTCCCGCCCCTTGTATCCGCCATTGCCTGTCACCATAGAGCAGCGTTTTTCAACCGGTGTTCCGCGAAACACTATGCCTCCATAAAACTCCCTAAGGGTTCCGCGAGAAATAGCAAGGTATTTTTTACGTTTAAGTTTAGATGTTTTCAACGAAAACTTAAATCAGATATAAAGAAGTAGTAAGAATGTTTTCTAGCAATTCTAATAAATATGATACCGAAGTTTTCTCAAAATAAACGCAATTTTTAAAAATTTAATGTTCTCCAATATAATCAAGTGTTCAACCACGAGTACCGAACCTAAAGAGTTAATCGCAAACATTATTTTAGGCATTCACATTGCGAGCATAAATATAAATTTGTCTCCGAACCTTGCACGAAGGCTGGGTCTGACTTCTGCAAACATTCCCACCTTTGTTGGCTTCACCAATGGCAAGTACACTCACATGCCTTCCAGCAACAATCGTCACTTGGGCATTGACATGATACAAGCCTTCATCTACTCTTTGATTCCTTCAGACTCCCTTCAAAGATTCCGAAGTGAGAGGGAGTTGATTTCTTGGCTCGACAATTGGATCATTGACAACAAAGTGCGCTGTCTCTTGTTCTCTCAAGACCATCACCCTTCTCTACAGTTTTTAACGACTTCCTTTGCTCACAAAGAAAAATATTCGTTTGGGTGAGAGCTTTTATTAACTTGATTTTTCCGTTGACAAAAATCAAAATCTTGCACTTAATTTTTTTTTCAATAAAAATAGATTTTTTTCCTGTCAAAAATTATTTCCGAATAAAATTTCAGAAAATAGCGCGAAAATGTTGCAAAATTTATTTCTACTCACTGACCTATGCTCCCAAAATGACAACTTTTTTCGCTTTCTCATTTTCTTAAATAATTCCCGTATCCCTCTCACATTTCAGTCAAAAGATCTATCAGGTATGCTTTTTCCATTTTCACGCTTAAAATAAAAATATTTATATAGCCCACTTAATTTGAAATGTTTTTTCCATCTAGAAAAACAAATCAGAGGACGAATCCTTCCTCCAATAATTTTGGGCCGTAAAAAATATTATAGAATTATATACAGTGGAATTGCAAATGTTTTCGGCCACAGCTAATATTTTTTTTCTTTACAATCTTTTGATCATTGAAATTTATTTGTATTTAATTAATTCATTATAAATACCATCTTAAAATAATTTTTTTTTCATTAATAAAAATTCCTGATTATTTTCTTTTTTAATTTATTCAAAATTATTATTTGTATATTAAATTCAATGCAAAAATTGTCTGCCATTTATTGACTTTTCAGGTAAAAACAATTTTTTTCAAATTTTAATATAAATTTTTATCATTGTTTTTCTAAAATTGAATTCTTTAAATTGTCTGCTTTCTTTAACGATCTTTTCTTTACGTCTTTTTTTGACTGACATGCCTAAAGTATCTCTAGAATTGAGAACTAAAGCTGTACTTCTTTCAATAAACAAAAGTCAAAGTGTAATTTCAAAATTCTTTAATATATCTAGAAGTAATATTTCTCAAATTTTATCAATATATAAAAGTACAGGAACTGTTACCAACAAACCGAAAAGCAGTCGTCCTCAAAAATGACTGATAAGAGATATCCAAAAATTAATGTGAATGTCAAAGAGTAATCCTTATTTTTCTACAAGACAATTAATGGAAGAAAATAATTTATCAAAATATATTTCAATTGATACGAATCCTTAGAAAAAGTCATTTGAATGTTTGCTTGTCTGCTAAAAACCAACTATGGATAAAGTTCAATTAAAAAAATGCTTTGAGTGTGCAAAAGGGAAATTTTATGGATATATAGAGAATATATAGAGAATCTTTATAGCTCTCTTTCAAGAAGAATTGATTCAATTATTCGGGCTAAAGGAAATCAGACAAAGTATTGAAAAGAAGGGCCGAAAACGTTTGCACAGAATTTTTAATAGATAAAATATATAAATTAAAAAAGAAAATAATCAGAAATTTTTATTAATGAAAAAAGAATATTTATAATGAATTAATTTAATATAAATAAATTTGAATGATCAAAGGATTCTAAAGAAAAAAATATTCGCTGTGGCGGAAAACATTTGCACTCCACTGTTTATTATTTTAATTTTTTAGGAATACTAATTAAAAAAGTGTATACAGTAAACCCTTGTTAAGTCGGACTATATGGGGGAGAAGAGTGTCCTCCCCAGGTAGGGATTCGTTGGTGTTGATTCAGCCAATTTTTGTTACTGTTTCATGTCTTTTAAGATTTAAAAGCCTTCATCAAAGATCATTCGTACCTGTCTTTGCCGCGTATTTCATCTCAAGAAGTCTTTGACGATATTTGCCCATTGCCGGATTCCCAACAATCGCCATTTTCTTCTTTAACAAAGTCTCTTTGCGTTGTTTTGGTTTTGTCTTCTAAGCGTCTACAACTTCAACTGCCATCACCCAGAGATAATAAAGAAAGACAGAAGCTGGACTTTTTCAAACATTGCTCTTATTATTTGGGTTTGATTTTTTTTTAATTTTTTTTTATTCTCTTATTTGGTCTATCGTCATTAATCTATTTAGTAGAAGTGTGTTCGTTGTGGGTTTTACAATAAAATTTTGGGTCATGTATCCTATAATGATTTATTAATATTTGGTATCTTTTTTACATTATTCCTAAGTTTAACAATTAAAATTTTATTCCTTTTTGTAAGGTTCTTCAAAACTCATATTTTTCACGTAGAAGAATAATGTCTACATGTATGATATTCAAAGTATTTTTTAAAACATTTTTACTAAAATATAACCATAAATGCAATTAAAAACCAAAAAACCAAGTTTCCTAACTTTACCAGCGTATAACCTTTTTTGAACGTTTTTTGTGATACCTTTTTGATTTCAATTTTAGAAGCTCAAATCCATTAATCTAATATTAACTTATGATAGGTTCTATCGATTTGCCTATCGGTAGACCATACTATGATAAGGCTCCATTAATTGTCCAACACTAGGACACACTTGTCCTCATTTTTTATGTCTTTGGGTATTATAGATTAGTCTTATCGCTACACATTAATATTTATCCTCCCTCTTTCCAGAATTACGGTTACGCAAGAAACACTCTCTGTGAAAAGAAAATTATCTTAGACATTATAAGTAAGAAAAAATTAATACTTCTTCAGACGCGTTGTTTGATGACACTTTTTCGTATTTTGATTTGGTTATTTACTTTGACTCTCTCCTTTTATTTCTAAAATTCTTTAAGTGAATCGTGTCTCGTAATCAACCGAGTAATCATTATCTCCATAAGCCAACAATGCTATACAAATTGATCTAAAGTCTGGCATTTCTATATAAGATATTTCCTTTGGAATCAATACATAGTTCTATAAGCACAGATAATAAATATATATGCTAGTGTATAAATTCTGTTTGAGGTAAATTTTAAGTTATTACCGATGTCTTTAATTCTTCTTTACGAAGGCAATTAGAACGTTCCTTGGTTTCTTTTCTATTCGCAGAGTCTTTTTTAGCTTTGATTTGCATTCCCTATTTTTTGATATCCGCGTTGCCATTGATGATAATACAAGTCAATCTTTTTCAATACACAGATGTCTTCCACTCATTTGTTAATTGATTTTGACATTTTAATACGTCGAACAATGTTGTTATTTTTTAATGTAAAGTACATCATTTGATTAAAATTTTTTTATTGTATTATGTTAAATTTATCTCGCTTTCATGCAAGTACGAAACTACTTGGACATGCAATTTCTTGGAGTCTCATTTTGTAATTAGGATATAAATCATTAGCATCCCTATTATTTAGAAAATTATTTTTTGAAAAGCTTTGAATTGAAATATACTAAAATATTTCTTTTTATTCTACTTGACAATTGCACCTTTTTCTTTTGAAGGTGAGCTAGGGACAAATAAAGAATTAACATTCATGTTACTCTACGCTGATAAGCAGCCACAATTTATCGACTCCTTTCAAGACGCTTCCAACCTTTTCAAAGAGATGAAGAGACGAAAGAAATACGACTCACACTTAAACATCCTCATTATTTCGCGCCATACGAACGCTGATCAGAAGGCCTTCTATCTCTACGACACACACTCCATACCGACTACTCACGATGAAGCTTTCCAAGCTTACTTAAACTCCTTTGAATTCAGAAAGGTATATTTGTTGTTTTTTTATTTTTTCGCTATTGCATTCAATGAAAGTATAATCTGGCTTTGCTTGATAAATTACAAATCCGGTTCAGAAAAAGCACAATCTTTTTCCGAATAAAATTATGCTTGTCTATCAGTTTTTTAAATATTTTGTATAAAAAATTTTTGTTCGTGGCTGCATTTTAAATTATACAGTGAAATCTGTTTATAATGAAGTCAGTTTTAACGAAATTTCGCATATAATGAAACAATTTGCTTGCCTGGTCAAAATCTCTATATTATATCTAAATAAAACCTCCTATAACGAATTCGATTATAAAAAAGTCCGGGTATAGCGTATTAATTTCGTAGCTTTTTAAGCCACCATGACCCGACATTTAGCGGATTCGACATAATCGAGATTTAACCCAAAATGTACATTCAATTTGACCATTTTTGTAGACGCTGCTTTACTTCCAGTAATTTTGCAAGCTTGTGCTCTATACAAATTTCTAATTTTTGTTTCTTATTATTCATAACTTTTATACACAAATTATGTCATGAATAACCTTAACCGCTGGAAGTTATATGACAAATGTGTTAAGATATATAACTATATTTTTATAGTTATGATATTTACTGAGTAAAATCATTTCTCAGACTTCTGCATCCAATAAAATACGATTGTTTTAATGTTTACAAAAATACCAAATTGTATTTACATTTTCGTTTAAATACCCGTCCTTCAAATCTCCGTTTGGTAAACTTTGTTTGGCGAAATACCCGTCCGCTGAATATCCCTTCGCCCAAATGTCTGGGTACCTAAGCTACAACGTCATTATAAATTAACATGATATATTGTAGCTCCCCGAAACCACGGAAGTTTACTGGATATTTAAAAGACTATCGTTTGAGCAAGGGTTTTGATAAACTTTATTTCAATCGTATTGCGGAGTTAACATATGCTATTATGACTACTCGCTACAGCGTTAAGAAGATCACAGACTTTGTTAAGATTCGTATTTTTTTATGTTTATGATTTTTCTATTCACTGAATAATTACAAGTTTCCTATATGTTTTATTGACCACTGTATGAATATCACTTAAATTTTCATGTGTTTAACGTATGTTTATTACACTATGTATGATATAAGGTGTTTGCATTTATTTAAAATAAAAAATGTTTTATTCACAGCTTTTTATGTCCTTCCTGGTATAACGAAATTCGGAAATAACGAACTAAAATTGATCCCTTATGTTAGTTCTTATAACCACATTTTGTTTTAATTGTTGCCTGTTTTTCTTGATTTTTTATATTATTTTAAAAATTTTAACAAATCCATACCTTTTTTTATTATAAAAATAAAATTAAAACATAATTTCTAATAAATTCAAACGGTTTAACATTTTGAAATGAAAGGGTTTTCAAAGAGACACATGATTTTTATAATCTTTTAAGATTAAGCCTCACATAGACAAAAATATAATTGTAGACTATTATTCTTTTCGTGTATATGTTGATCAGCGCTTAGCATACGATTAAAGAATAAGTATGTAGACTACCATGACATGCAACTAGTGATGCGAGTTGTCTACGTATATAGCAATCTTGAAAAAATACGAGGGAGTATGAGAGCCTATTCTTCGCCTACGTCAAGATCAGTGAGTCCTTATCATCTGTCAATTTTGTTAATACGTCGTAATGATTGGTGCAAACTGTGCAAGTTCTCTTTTTTCCCATAATGCTTGTATTGCACATGAATGAAATGATAATTGTATTCATGTATTAGTTCAAAGGAAAAAAAAATTCATAGCGCCAAATTTTTGAAGTGTTGCCTCTCAAAAATGAGGCGTAACGGCACGGCTAAACTCTAAAAAGCCATTACAAAAACACGGGTTTGAGGGGTTATCACTCCAGCCCTATCTATTCTCCATTTTGAGCATTTCTTTGTGCACTTTAATCAAATATAGTATACATTTTGGAAAGAAGAGTTTGAATTCAGATCCGTAAGATGATATGAGTTAATAATTCTTGTGTATCTCGAGTAATGTTATTACAAGCTTTTTATGGCGCGCAGTGCACTTAAAAAATTTGGACTTATGGCTGCATTGTTTTATTTTTTACCTGAGGCAGATAAGTTTGCATCGACCGAAAGTCGAGGAAAAAAATCAGTCATTTTCCTAGGAAGAAAATAAGTAAAAATACAGATTTTTTCCTATAAAATAAGAAAAAATAAAAAAAAATCCCCATAAAGTTATAAAAAATACAGATTTTTCCTATAAAATAATGAAAAATACCATTTTCTTCCTACTAAATTATTTTTTTCTACATAACGACCAGATATTAATAAAATAATTGAGATGGCTATATTTATTTTGGCAGAATAAGCAACTTTATTTTTTGAACATTTCTAAAGGCAATTTAGCAGCAGCTTCTTGCTTCTCACGAAAGTCACCTCCGGACAACTCGTAAGAAAAAAACAGGTACCTTTATGAACGGTCAAGATAAAAATAAGCAAATTTGGATTTTATTTACCCCTGTTTTTTACTAATTTACTATTTATTCTTTATAAACTAGTTCGCTATCGTATAAAGAAAAAATTAAAAATGCATTCTTAAAATATATGATATTTTTATATAAAGCATGAATATTCATCATAAAATAGGTTAAAAATGCTTTGAGATGAGTATTTTGAATACCTAATGTGAAGTGGTGTTCATAAGTGACAACAGTCTTGCTTTATTTCTCGGATTCAAAAGTGGAGACGGGCGTCGTTCGAGATCAAAAACATAAAAAGGAAAAAAACCTTTAAAATTCAATCTTTGCTCGCGTTTCTGTTTGCTTTTTCGCCTACATATGGTTCAATTTCTGCATTTAAAGAAATACAAAATGATAAAAAAGGTATAGTTTATTTTTTATTATTTTTGAATTAAGCGTTAAATCCTCTTGAAAAGCCATGGGATCTCATAGAACCGCTAACTTTTTTTAGTTAGAAAACATTCATGCTAATAATAATTTCATATAAAATGTGAAATCTAACTGAATCCAACAACATAAAGGGTAAAAAATGAGCACTATTAGTTAATACAAGTTACTTATTAACTTTTTGTCTGATTAAAAAATCGGAGTCTTTTAAAAGGTTTTTTGCCTTTAAATAATTTTTTGATTTAGAAATGTCTTAGCTTATGGAATAATCTATACAGCAAGTATCAAGAGCAACCGGATCAATTCTTCACGCGCATGTCTCCAAGTGTTGCGAAGCTGGTTCCCGAAATGCATGGCCCGCTCATCGTCAGATGCTACCTAAAAGTTCACAAATTCGTAACACTGCTCCTCAAGAGTGTGAGCAACAGCGATACCATCACCGTTCTCTCCATCATCTTCTCCTTCTTTTTCGTGCTTTGCGCTGGCTTCTTCATTTCCTATCTCTTGTGCGTGCTGCCTTTCCTTCATTTTAGCTTTATAGGGGATGCAGGGAAACCTCTCTATATTCAAATTCGAATTAACGCTATACCACTGTTTTTGAGATTTAAGTATTTCAATGTATATAAGTAGTATTCAAGTGTCTATGTATAGTATATGTATGTGTGTGTACTGTGTATGTGTGTCTAAATGTTTTTGTGTCAGACGTGTATTAATACAAATAAATACGAAATTTGGTCTCAAGAATGACTAAAAATGTAGATGTAAATGTACGTATCTACCATTTTCGCTAACACTAAACGTAAACTCAATATTAATGCTTATTCTACAGTAATCCTGACCTCTACAATGCGTTTCCAAAATTTTGCACACTAAGACCCGTCTAGAATTTTCTTAAGAACTTGTCAACTATTATGCAAATTAAGAGGAAAATTGAATAGTTAAAATCAGCTGTATAATGAGGCTTTCACTAATAAAGGTTTGGCTGTACGTACTATTTTATATATAAAATTTATCACTAAGTTTGAGGAAATAGAAAAATTCCTCATAATGATCTAATGTTCTCTAACATTAGATAGTCTCTTTTCTTTTAAAAATATTTCAATGTTACACACAGACAAATATATTATTCAGAGCCACGTCTAGAGCAGCGGTTCTCCATCAATATCTCTAGCTCAGATAAAGCGCTCTTAAAAACTACACTGTTTTTAGTGCAGCAGCATTTTATGAATCACTTTACGTAAATGTTTAAAATTCCTCTTTGAATTTCTAAAAAAACTTCTGTAAAATATTAACAATAATAATTTACTAAAAAATAATTTTATACTTCATGTTTTGTCGCTCTTGGACAAGTTTTCTCGTTTTTAATGACATTTTGTAGAATAAATTCTTTTTCATTTTCATCCATTGTTAGAAGATTATTATCATAGTCTTGTATGAATTTTATTCTTCTTTCTGCAACATCAATAGCAACTACCATTTTCTCAAATTTTTCAAAGCCTTCTTTGAAACTTGAAAAATGATTCCAAGTTGAAGTATCCTAATCAACGAAAACACTTAATTGATCACCTTGTGAAAAAGTTTTTTTGTGTAAAAATTTATGAAGTATGAAAAATCAAAGTTTAAAAAAGGCGACAATTTTTTTTGAGAATTTTACTTTTTTAACTTTGATTTTATTATATCTCCATTTTTGCTTTATATGTCAATATGGGCTATCAACTTTTTCGTTTAATTAAAAGTGGTCTGAATCGTCTTCTGAAAATTGATACGTTTCAAGTTTGTGTTCTATTTCTTTGCAAATTTTTGCTTATCTTTTTCTTTCAATTCGATCTTTCTTCTTTTATTTTAGTTTTTGGTCTATTCCTAACATCGAACCTGATCGATCTTTTTACGTTGAAGCAATAAAAAATGTGTCTTCTTCAATTTGTATCTGAAAGCGTTATGCCAAATAAATATCCATGTTTTCAACTAATTTATTATTTTTTATAAAATATATCTTGGAAACATTTTTTGTATTATTTTCCATTCATCATAACACTTAAGCAGGTTTTCACTTCTGATCATTTTTTGTCTGAATCGGCACTTTTTACTAAAAAAAATAAAATTTTCATTTTTTGCTGTAAGATTTGCAACTCCTATGTTGTAAAAATACACTTAAACAGACTCCTACTAATCACGGTATTATTTCAATTTCGGAATCACTTTTACAAAATAATAGGAAATTATTCTGTGAATAGCGGAGATTTATTGGACAAGCTTTGTAACAATATGTGAAAATTTTAACTTGTCTATAACAAACAGGTGATCTGTATTGAAAAATTCCCAATATATCTAAATATAATTAATCCGGCCCATTGGTTTATCGCTTTGCTCGAAACCTACACAACATTGGTAGAAAGAGTTATACGCACAGACAGACACTTGATTACAACCTGTGCAAAAATAAATTTTATAATCTCCAAAGAACTAGGATAACAAATTTAGATTTCAGTTAAATAGTCCTTTTTTTCCCTTAAATGAGTGTACCCTCCAGTGCACTTTTTAGTATTTATGAGCTCTTGGCAAAAACAGTCATTTGCCAATTACTGTCATTGTTTACTCCCAAATGGACAGGTTTTGTAAACAAAATTAATTTTATGATATTTAAAACAAAAATTAATATTTATTTTGTTAAAAAAGCAACTAATTTTAACTCAAAATCAAAATTTCAGATATGTTTACGTTTGGCAAAGGTCATCTTAAATATGTCTAATATGTTGTTTTGTAAAAAGAACAATTTTAGAGATTGGGAGATAAGTTTTCCGAAAGTAAAAAAATAGATGCCACCCTAATAGAATATACTATGGTATTCAATTTTTACTCTTTGAAGATTAGTGTGACACCGGTGTACCAAGAAATAATAATCATCTGCTTAAAACATACAAAATTCAATGCAGACGAGTAGTCTTCAAAATTCCGGTCCTTAAAGGGTTAAAAAAATTTCCCCCATAAATGATAAACATATTTTATTTTCAAAAGTGTGCTTAAATAATCTTTTTATTTTAGTTTTAATACATTTAATTTTTTATTTTGTAGCAAACTCGAGGAAGAAAATGTTTTTAAGAAGAAAAATTATAGAAAATTGCCAAATAGGTATTTCTCTCTTTTTCTATGAAAATATTTTTTAAATTTTCAATACTATTATATATAATAGTTTTGAATTGTAGTCTATGGTAGTTTGTACTTAAAATTTTAGAAAGGAGAAAGCAATTTAATAAATACAGAAATAAAATTTATAATAAGTTTATTATCGTCTTAAAAACAAGAAATTTATTTTTAAAAAGTGTAAACTATAATAATGGAAAATATGAAACCGAAAAGAAATTAACAAGTGAATAGTATAACCACTAAACAAATTTATCAACTTTAATACTCCTAAAAGTTTTTGTTTTTGGTTATTTATTTAATTTTCTCGTTATCCAGTAGTTTGGTTAACAAGTTCAGTTATTTTTTTTACTAACTTAGTCAGTTAGTCAAGTAAGATTGCTAAGTTAGTAGTTAGATGTCTACTGTGTAAGAAGGTGGGTTTCGATGTCTTGGGTTCGATCCCGCATTAAGCCTACTTTCCTCATAGACAAGAGGCGCAATTGTGCTTTCTAGATGAAAACAGCCCAAGGTACATTTACCTTTGTGTAAAACAAACTATATAGTTTATGCGTTTTTGGTAAACTAGCTATTTTTTAAATTAACTGCAGTACATCTTTTTTTAAACCCGCTATTTTTTTCGGGTTTATTTCATAGGATAAAAAATTGTATTATATAATATAATAGAAAAATCTCCAATTAATTCTTCTTCTTGTGTCTTTATTCTTTTTTGTCTTTATGATTCATATTCAATACATGAATGATGGTAACATCCAAATTCCAAATAATATGTTTGAAGGAATAAAATGATTGTACAGTATTGAATCAAATTTTCTCAATGAAATTTTTTTCAGAATGATTTCTGAATTACCTCTTAAGAACCCATTTTAGGTTGTTGTTCCTGTAGAGGAATTCAGACTAACTAGAATTTCCAATGAAATTCAATAGGGATTAATCAAATTGTTCTGCTTTGCGTATAAAAGAGTTTTATGTTGAAAATAGACATTTTAATTGTCTGAGTTTTTTTTAGTTTTATTATATTCATCCGCCTTGAGCTTCAAAGGTTATACTCTGAATTTTCTTGTGTTGTATTCAGAGACAAGAGTTGGAAGGGAAAGGGTGTTGAAAGAAATTCCAAAATTGCAAACAATAGTTAAAAATATTTGGAGTTTTGTTTAATGTTTGTCAACATTATTGTACGGTGAGTGTGCTTATCTAAAACACTCTTTTTTGATTCTTCATGTTCACGGCTTCGATTCATCCTTCCACTGCAATTCTCATGGATCGATAGAAACAGCCCAAATTTTGTCTTCTCACTTAAATTAATCCACGAAATCTTCACATATGCCTTACCATAAAAATTATATAATGAATAAAAGGAAATACAAGAATTTCCATACAAAATGCTAAAATTTTAGACTGTTCATTGAAGAAAATAATTACATTTTAAACTTTGGTAAATAAATACCTGAAAAATCAAATAACGGATGTTGGTTTTAAATTTTTTATAGAAACTCTATCAAAATACATGATAAAAATGGGACTGTCCCGCCTAAAATGGTGCTTCTGGTCAGTTTAAGCCAAAGTTTGATTTTTGTCTTCTTAAAATTTCTTTACACTAGTGATGGGGTGATTAATCGGAATTGGAATCGTAAGAATCCGGCTTTTTTCATGTATCCTAATCGAAATCCCATCGGAAAATTTTACGGATACTTCCGGATATCTTGTCTTCAATTTTTTTGAAATATAATTTTTTATTAAATAATGTATAACAAAGTCTATTGTTGAATTCTTTTCTGATAAACGTTTTTCTTCAAAACTGTCTATAAGCAAAAACTAAAACACGAAGACGTGTTTTGGGACCCAGCGTGTTTGAAATCTAAATGCTATTTAAAATAACCTTTCAGCTGGATTTGTATAATAATATTCTACAATCTATATAATAGTATTATGAACGATTTTTTTAATATGTATGATGTTTTTTGTTGAAACATGGTGTATGTTTGCTAAAAAAGTTGCAAACCCCCTTTCCATGTGGTGTGTATGAAAAGATTATAGAGTTGTGTTCTTCTTTTTGTAGGATCGTGAAGCATGACATTGTATTTTACGAACTCAAAGTAGACACATACAACGCCATGATTTGTTCACTTCGTCCCGGATGCCGAACCATCGTTATTTTTGTAGACGAAAATACCAAAGAAAAGTTGTTGAAAAAGTTCTCAGAAATTGTGTATCCTTATCGCAAGTAAGTTCATCACAATTAATTTCATTCTGTCTCGAGAGGGAAGTAGATGTTTGAGCTTCCTAATGCATTTTTAGTCACGTCTATATTTTAAGATATCACTTAAAGAATTTTTTAAGGTTTCCTATAAAATTTTTCATTATAAATTGCTTTATGTTTGAAATCAACGTTTTATTATAAGCAATTTAACTTATATTCAAATTTTAGTTTTATCCAAAAAAGTATGACTAAAAGCAATTTTAAGTGTATTTGAATTATTTTTTGGACTTACCTAATTTACTTATCTCTTAAAATTATGATTGCTGATTTTCAATCACTACCTTATATATTATTTCATATTGTAAGTAGAACAACATTTGTAATGACATACCGGTTGTCTTTAATCAATACCTGGTGTTTTATATATGGTAACTTGTACACTGCTGCTTAGTCTAGCCGATAACCTATGCGAGTTCTGTATTTTAGATGTCGACTTATACCTCAGATATTAGCAAAAATCATAACAAATTACTCTCATTTTGGGGGTCGACTTATACTCCGAAATATACGGTATTAAGGATTATATAAAAATATTTTATCAATAAATAATAAAACAACTTACTAAAATACAGGGAAATCTGTTTATAACGGAGTTGGTTATAACGAACTTATGCATACAACGAAACAATTTGATTGTCCGGTCAAAATCTCTTTGTTTTAAATAAACCGCTTATAACGAAGTCGGCTACAACGAAATTGCGGGTATAGCGTGCTGATTTCCTATCCCCTTAAGCAAAAAAGTCATTATAAATTGATCTGATATAACGTAGCTCCGCCAAAGCACGGAAGTTTACTGACATGTTGGAAGGCCTCGCATGTTTAAAAGACTAATAAAGTTTGTATGTGTATGTGTTTTAGTCATTTTTTTGTGAATTGTTTTGAGACACATTCAAATCCACTCTGTCCAGTTTGCAATCAACACCCACACAACACTCATCATTTATTTAACTGCCCACATATTTTCACGACACTCAAACCCATTCACTTATGGTAAAAGCCATGCAAAATAGTTAACCTACTTACTTTGTGGGGAAACCGTTTAGCAGAAGCTTGGATCTGACTCATTTACATGTATTATATATCATATTATTATTATAAATATATATATATTATTTCTAGCTATATGTAGAAGCCTTCAAAAAGCCAGCAGTACCTTATTGTGGATTTTTGCGTGTTGGCTGAAATTACACTGGTTTATCGCTGCTGCTGCGAAAGTGTAACAAAATTCTACACTTTTCCCTGAGAGTATTTGCTTTTATGGAAATACTCTCTCAGTTTAAACAAAGCCTTGTTTTCAACTGATAGATTATACTCATATAAAGATAGTATAATCTAGGGGCTAACAACAACAACAACTAATAAAGTTTAACCAAGGATTTTGATGAACCTTTTTTAAATCGTGTGACGCAGTTAACATATGATGTTATGACCAAGCGCTACAGTGGTGTATAAAACAAATATTTCACTAGTAGACCACACCTTTGAACATTTTTAATTTTCGATAACAATTTTATCAAGTATCTTTTTTCGATTTGAACAAAAAAATTGAGTATGTAATGTATTTTTAACAAATATATAATAGTGATATGAGTTAAGAGCGCTGTAATTGGCTAGCTATATTCTGGCTTTGTGTAGTAAGGTGTCAGGATTCGATCTCTGAAGTCTCGAAAAAGTAATTTCAGTAAGTTCAAACGATTATTATTAATGGTCAACGCTGAGAAAGGCATCCGTCTAAAAAATCATTAATAGATGATGAGTTAAGAAGTATCGATAATGCCCCTCAGATTAGATATTTGACCTACATTTTACCGGCAGACATTTGGCCGAAGAACATTTAGCCCACCGACATTTGACAGAGGGATATTTAGCCGAGGGGACATATTTAAGCGAATGGACATTTCACCAAACATGTACATACCATTTGACAATTTTTGATAGCCTTGCTTTACTTCCAGTAAGTTTGCAATCTTGCGCTCTGTGCAAATCTGTAGCGAAATTTTTGTTTTCTATTATTATTTTTTATACACAAATTATAATTATGTGATGAATAACTTATTTACTCGGAGTTACATTGCCAAATGTGTTATGATATGACATGACTAATTACAAATCTACAGCATAATTTTTGTTTTCTTTTATTATTCCTAACTTCTATACACAAATTAGGTGATGAATATTTTTATCTTCTTGAAGTTACATGACAAATGGTCCATTCGGTGAAATGTCCGTTTAGTAAGATTTTTGTACTGCCAAATATCCATTGGCTAAAAGTCCTTTGGCCAAATAACCTTAAAAAACTAATGCATTTTTAATGCACAAAGAGACACACATTTTTGGAGAACGGAAGCACCATGCGGTCAGTTAAAAATTGGCACTCTTGTAGACAATATTTTGTTGATAAATAGTGAATGAGAATGATAAATACATTTTATATGCTTATATTTTCGTTCATTGGAGGCGCCAATCAAAATGACCGTTGATTTTTATCAACAAAAAATTGAAACTAATATTGTTTATTTTTTGGGAGAATTTTACAGGGGTAAATTAAGGCCTATAGGTATAAAGCCAGCTTGTGTTAAGGATGTTCTCTTTGCACTACTTAAATTTCGCGTAGTTTGCATACGAACTCTGCAAGTATCTTATTTAACTTATCTTTTCAATAATAATATTCGATAAACTTTGAGCTTAAAAAATTAAAAGTATTCTTTTGAAATGTGCTAAAACTTCAATCGGTGCCAGTTTTTACCCGGATTTTAAAGATGGCTAGATTACTACTACTCGGGAGACAGACGTTCATAACTTTCAAGTTGATCATTATCATCACTCATTCGTTATCTTGGTAGAGAGGTAAAGATTTGCGGTTAGTAATCTCTGTTTACTTATAATAATCACTATTTTTTATTTCTTCATTCTCTTTTTTGGCAAGTTCATTTCCTCTTGGGATATTGATACCATTTGCCGTTTTCATTGGGCATTGGTGCGTTTGCATTAAAGCCACACTTTAATAATCTCAGCTTCCGCTTTCATTTTTCAATCCACTTTCCTACATAACTTCTTTGCCCATGTGATGAATTCCTTTTTCTTTAAATGCACCTTAAATAAAGATTTTATTCCTTCACTCGTTAAATAATCGTTTTTATATTATGTTAGCAATGCAAGCCTGATTTTTGGATATGCTTACATCGCCAAGTTCATTAATTGGTACCGAAAGTTATTGCTACAAGTAAGAAGTTATTTCATTAAAGCTTTTTGTCTTCGCCCCCCCCCCCCCCCCCCTTTACAACTATAGTTGAAGTATATACACGTGTATTTTAATCTTAAAGAATTAAAGCTCATAACTTCTTTCTGATTAATTCATATATGGGTAAAAATGTTCAATCTCTATATATATATACTACCATATCAGGCTTTCTCGCTTATCATGCCACCATTAAATTTTCGACCCCTAAATGTGCTTTCAGCATATATCTCATGTTTCATGTCAATTTCCTTTTAAGACACGAATTACGTTATGCTATACTAACTTCTCTTTTGTATCTTTGATTTTCTAATCCAACATTTTTTTCAATATTCGACTGTATAACTCTTTGTACACTTAAACTTTTTCACTTGTGTGCAAACTCAAAAAGTTTTTTCTTTTCAAGTCCATTCTTATGAAAATGTAACCAAAATATCGTTATTTGAACTCTAAGCTGTATGCAAGCACACTACCCTACTGTAATTCCACTACGGTTCGTTAACTTCACAATTTTTCAATCTCTCGTTATCATTTTTTGCAGCAACAAAAAAATTAAACACGTATTTAAAACTTCAAAAGTGTAAAATCTAAATATAATTCAAACATATTGAGTACCTTGAATGTAGCATTGTTGTAGCAGTGTGTTGTTGCCTATTTATATTGAAGGATATTGAATTATATTTATGTAGTGAGAATACACAAGATGTCATTTTTTATTTTTATAAAAGAACTCGTAATAAACATTCAAGTTGCCTATCAAGTGCAAGAAGACCTAATCAATTAACGTAGAAACGAACACAAGCCTTCAAAATACTCTTTGTTACTGTTTTCCTTAATGTTTACTATATTTAGTTCGTTATCGTAGCGAAAAATTAACGAAAATATTCTTATTTTCAAAACTCTCATATATAGAGAATTTTCATTTTTTAAAAATACAATAAAGGAATTATGAGACATGGTTTAATTGAAAACACACACATAATAAGATGATGATCACATATTATGGTGATTTCTGCAACTCGTTTTTTAGATTCAATCTTTCTCTAAAGTGAGAAGCCCTAAAAAGTTTTTTATGTTTCAATCGTAGTTAAGTGTGACGACACTTATTACTTTTATATTATCCATTTTTTTTTGTAAATTTATTATTTAAACACATCAAGTTTTACCTCATCAATTCACTTCGCAGTTCAATGAATGAGGATCGTTTTAATGCTCTCATTCTTCCTTCTGTTTTAAAAATTTTGTTAAAGCTTATATGCTTCAAATTTGTGTTCTAGTTTAGTAAAATCCGCCCCTCCCCCCCCCCCCCCCCCCTAATGCCAATGTCTAGATCCGCCCCTGTATATTATAGTTAACCAGAATACAAATTGAAAGGCGATGCTCAAAAGAGTTCTAAAATTTTGTTGTGACCGGCCTATATTGTATATGAATGCTATTAATGAGAGTGAAGTTGTGCCGTGTTATCTTAAGTATTGAATTAGAGAGTAATTTTTTTAATGCCATTATTATGAAACATTTTTGGTTTGACACCAGTTTTCGAGTCTAAGTGATTAGTTACAGATGGAATAGGAGTAATGCAGAACTTGTTAAATCATTTCTAAACACGATTTAGGGACCTAATCCTCTAAGAGAAAAAACTACATTTGGAATGATAAAATTTAGTTGTCTTTTTATATAAGAGTAAAGGAAAGGCGCGAATCAGTGAAGCTATTGTTTTCACCTTTTTTTCTATCAAAGACTCATTTTCTTCAACAAGTTTTTTTCACTTTTTTTTAACTTGACTTTTAGTTAAATAGAAATCCTTCTAAGATATCACTTAAAGAAACCATCAAAAGTTGTCTTTTTGAACGGGTTGTCGCTTAATCCGATTTAATTAGCTCAATTGTAATTTATTGAACTTGTTAAAGTCAGGTTATCTTTTAATATATACTGTATTATGCCACTTAAGCTTATATTATACATTGTTTATCTGTGATGTCGACTCCTCAACACTTAAATCTTAAAAAAATAATTTGTCTGAAACATTTAAAGTTGCTGTGTTTACAAAACTCCTTGTAAATATTCATATTATGTGAACTCTATATTACTTTCTGTGTTCTTCGGATATTATGAAATTTTTTTGATGCACAGTAAAATCCCCTTATTAAGTTACCACATTGGTCCTTATTTTTATGGTCCTAATTGCGACATTGTCTTCCTAGTGAGTTTGGAGATAGATAAATCATATGTGTGGATCAAATTAATATAAAAACAAAATAATACAAACAATCAAAATTTATTGAATAAAAATTTAATTTTAATAAATTCTGGTTTGTTTTTTATGCTGACTATAAAATAATCTTTCCTATAAAGGGAGGGGCTTCAGCTTTTTCAAACGCTAACCAAACATCTGTCAATTCAATATCCAAACAATATTTTTTTATGCGTTCTGTGAAGTCTAGCGTTCCTTTCGAGCTACAACACGTTTTTTGTTTCCATCATCAACTGTTTTTTTTATCATCTATTGATTCTTCTTTAGAAAAAGTTTTAACATGAAGAGGTGCAATTCTTTCTTCCCAACCTTCTGTGAGTGTTTCTGATGTAGGGAGATTATCTTCTGCTCCGCGATAATTATCACCCTTTATAGGTTCTTCTGAAATTTTTATATTGTTTGATATATCAATTCTAGCAAAAACGATGTAGCATCTTCTTTATTATTAGATATTTATTTTAACAGTATCTGACTTACAGTTCAACATAGCTTCCATAACCCAGTAGCAGGCCTGAAGAATATTAACAGACTTGCTTATTTCTTTTACACAAGTGTCAGGGTTAAATTTTAACATAACATGTCTAGATAACTTTTTTTATAGTTTGTTTATGCATTGATAAAGAGGTTGTAATGTAGAAGTCGTATTAGAAGGAATGAATACAAGCTAAACATTGGATAAATCTTGATCTTTAAGATGAGAAGGAGCATTGTCTAAAAAAAATAAGAACTTTACATTTCTGTTTCTTAATGCGATTATTAAAACTTTTATATTTTAAAACCAAGTAAATGGTAGCTTTATATTCTATTATAACCACCTTTCCAAATTCACCGCATTGATTAACACAGACAGAGACTGACATGCCATCAATAATAATCACATACTTTTCACGCTTTAAATACATTTGGCATTGCCTGACATAACTGTTCTTGATAGCAAGCTGTAAGTTACAATGGTCGAAATAAGGAGTCTCTTTTCTATTAATTCTTACTGAAATGTATTTATATATGTATGGTCGTAAAAGTGGATTAAAGAGATGGTCTTATAAATGAGACTTGTTATAGAAACTTATATAGTAAAAAATGGTCGCAAAGCGAGATTCTACTGTATTTTATTTCTATATCTGAATTTTTGTGGTTTGAGCACTGGTTCCCAAATTATACGTAATTTTCTCCCAGCCATAATTCATCAATTTTTCTGGAAGAAGACGGGAAAAAATAAAAATGTGAAAATCAAGAATTATTTGGTTTAGGATGAATATAACTTTTATTTCTTAATAATAAATATACGAAATTATGCTGTATTGTGATTTTTATATCTAAAATATATTTAATCATTTTTATAGCTTCAACATCCCTTAATTCATGATCTTTGATTTATAACATTTATATCAGTTAAAAGTTTTTTAGTATCTTTCTACGTGTATTTTCAAATTATAATAGACATTGTATTACATTCATTTAGACAACTTATACATGTTCGCATCAAAATATACATTCATTGATTGATGATATAAGTAAATGTATCTACCCGGACCAGAATGTGATATGCAATTTTTATCATCTCTAACCTTTGTTTTATAGCACACTTTGTTATTTCCTGGTAAATTTCTATATGATTATTTGTTCTCATGTCCCAAAGTATTGAAAAATGAAAGCCTCAAGCCATTAAAATTCTTAGCTAGCTTCCATACGTGCTCTCGAGTTTTCAAAATCAGTATTTTGTGTTATTTTCAGTATCTAGTCATATCACAGAAGGATATCCGGTTCGGGTGATCTGGAATTCAAGTTCAAAAGTTTCAAGCTACGATCAAAACATCCTACTTTGTTGCATATAAAATTATGGAACAACAGAAATGTCACGCTATTGCACAGAATATGATTATTCCTTATGCATACGAGATGATAAGAAATGTACGTGGGGAGGATAAAAAGGAAGAAACTTAGTGCCATATCTCTATTAAACAACAAAATCCGCCCAGGAATTGGTGATATGGCAATCCATATTCTGTCTAAGGTTACGAACGAGATTAAGGAAAAGTTATATATTAAATTATCGATAAAAGTTAATGAATCGTCTCACGTACCCAGTTGTGCTATTCTTCTTGGGTTCTTCCGTTACGCTCATCACGGCGAGAACAAATAAGAGTTCCTATTTCGTGGTGATCTGCTCACAATGATTAAGGTAGAAGATGTCTTCAATATCATCAAGGGTTTCTTTACTAGGAATGGGTTGTTTTGGAATAGGGTTTAACAGGTCGGCAAAGATGTTTGTATGCCAAAATAAATCAAATCAAATTAAGACCATATTATAACGCGAAAGAAAAGTAAGAATGATTAACTACCACATTCTATAATATTTTTTTTATCCCGGTCTCCTTCGATAGAGCATCGTCGATAATGGGTAGTCATCGTGAATTACTGGGCCTCATACAAGCTGTTAATGATGTATTATTTATTAATCACTATTCTCTTGGATCGAGAAGTCTGTCTGGCAATCAGTGTTTAAAGCTGTGAAAATTGTGAACTTTATAAAGTCCGGAGTTGTGAACTTGTTGATATACAAGGAGCTGTTCAATGAGATGACAGAGCGGGTTATACGCCGAGACATTGAGTTTGGAAATGTTATGAAATTCCTGAAACAAAAGGATTCTCCTTTTACTATTATGTTTACTAATAATGAGTGGTTTTCCTTTCCTTGTTACTCGGCTGACATACTTTGAGAGCTGAACAGTGGTAGTCTGCAAATCGGCGTTCTAAACACATCTTTCAATTTTCCTTATCACAATGTAACTGCATTTATAGGGTAACTAAGACTCTGGATCCAGTGCTTGAAGAAATGAGTAATCAACGAGTTTGTTAAATAGAATAGTCATCATGCTGGATCATTTCTGCAGGTCACCAACAAAGAAACAATGAAGGACTTAAAAAAACATGCGTCACTACTTTCAAAAAGAGTGACCAAAACAACCGGTCTTCAGTGTAGCCTTTCTCCATTCTGTCTCTGTTGAGTCCATCCATGATTTTATTTCTCTGCAAATGAAGAGTGGATCACAATGCGAGGCAATGAATGAGTTCCAAAACCAAATATTGTTTTCTTTTGCATTTCACAACTTGCTGATTCTCCATTAAAAAGAGCCTTAGTTGTAGGTATCATTTTCACCAACTTATCTGTGAGAGAAGACATTTTCAACAAGCTCGGGATGAAAGTTAAAAAGCGAATCCACTTAAATACAAACCAAAAAATTCTTCAACTAGCTTCATGAGTGCAACTCGATCCATCTCACTGCTGTTATTGATATTATTGCAATAGTCATTTTATATGCAAAATTTTCAAATGCAATAAATGAAATGAAATATCTCTAGTTTTTTAATTTACCGATATTTATCAATGTTGACAATATTTTGTAATTGGGGTAATGTGTTATGCTAACCTGGCTAACAAGCTGAATTGATTGGAGAAACCAAAAAAAGAAAAACAATCAATCCTGTCTATACGGGTAGCGTTTTTACCCTTTGAGGACCGTTGTGACACTGGTGTACCATGAAATTAAAATCGTTTGCTTTAGATGTGTAAAATTCCATTGAAAAAAAAGCAGTGATTATTCTTTAAAATTCTGGTCTTCAAAAGGTTAAACAAAATTTTATCCTTATAGAAATTCCAAATTATAGAAGGTTGACGAAAATTTATGCAAAAAATAAGTATTTATGCTCTAAAATTTTGTATATATAATTAGGTGATTGGTCCTAATCGAGATTTGGTCATCAATCCAAAGAATTGTGTTGGAACAGTTCTGGTTTTGAATGGACATCGGCGCTACTTCTGTATCTACCACGCTAGGCACAGCGAGTTACCAAAGAGTAAGAAAAGCAAAAAGAGTTCGAAGCAGCATTCTCGCAAAACAAAAGCGCGCTCTACTCCGAATAACACGCACGACGGTGGTAGCAATTGCAAAGACAAAAAAGACAAGAACAGCGACGAAAGAAAGAACAAATCGCTTCTCAAAATCACTTTGTCAAACTCAAACAACAAACATCCTCTAAGTACTGAATCTTCCATTTTCCTTTCTATTTTCTATGCATGCTCGACGTTGAAATCTATCAAAACTTCTTTACCTGTCTCTCAGAACTGGGGAGTTGTAGGGAAAATATTCCCTACTCACAAACTCCGATTTCACATACTTAAAAAATTAAAAACTCTTTGCTTCCGACTTTGACTAAAGAAGGATCCCTCCATATTTGGGAGAATGAGTATGCTTCTTTAGATGCTGGATTCGATAACTCAAGGTCTTGGGTTCGATACCGCATCAAGGATGCTTTCTTCATAGTTCGATACAAGCAGCGCAATTAGGTCTTTTCCATGAAAACACCCCACAGTACCTTTACCGTATGCTTACAAAAATTAGAATATTTTTTTCCTTATTTTTTAATACTTAAAAAGACCGACTCCTAAATTTATTAGATACGAATTCCGACTCAATTCCCTTTAATCTCCGACTCCCTAACTATGCTGGCTCCTAAGCGAAACTGAAAAAAGCCTTCATTTTTCTAGTCTATATTTTTGAAAGTTTGTAAGTTTAATCTTTATATATGTAAACAGAGTTAGAAGGAGATTTAAAGGTTGAACCATATTCACAAAAATTAAAGTTCCCATCCTATGGATTTTTAAAATAGTTGCGGAGTCTGTATCTAATAAGTATTTTAAATAATGAAAAAAAGTTAACTTTTGTAGGGATATGGAGTGGCCTTTGCTTAGCCGAAGCGAGAAGTAAAATATTTCAAAATTTCGAAGATTTGGAGTCAAATTCGGATTTCTTACTCACTCCCAAAATATTCCAATATAGTCTCTCCTCTGTTTAATTAATGAAGAAAGATTAGAAGATTATTAAAATCGAAGTATTAGCAGATTGTTATTTTAAAAACAAGATATTTTATTTGACAAAAATTTACAAAGTTCCTTACAAACTTTTTCAAGATAGAATCTTTTTTGTGCGCCTTTATTTTCCCAAATTCATGATGAATTCGTTCTTGAAAAATTATCTAAAGTGACAAAATAATTATTTAAAAATTGATTTACCTTAAGAAGTTGCATAATAGTCTATTTCTTGCGTTTGCCAAATTGTGAACAGAATTCGAAAAAGTTCGTTTTAGATCAGTAATTGCTCTTGAAAAAGAGAAACGAAACTCCCATTTGCACTAAACTGTTATCATTTGTTTTTTTTCCTGCATCAATCTATGATTTCACAGGATCGTCTTTTATTAACTAAATCATTCATTTTAAAAATATTATTACCATAGTGAAAAAACGATCAATTAAGGATTCAAAAATATATATTTTGGTAAGTCAAATGTACTTTTGACTAGATTTGTATAAAAAGTGGCATGGCGTAGTCGGCCCCTCCCTTGTTCCAACAACTATGTACTAATTTTTTTGATTAAAATTGAGGGTTGGTGTTACCTGATTTCATATAAAAAAAGTTTTTTTCACTTTAAACATGCTTTTTAGAATAAACGACGAAAACCAGGTTTTCCTATTTTGGTTTAAATTGCCAACTCTGCTCCTATAAACATCTACTCTGGCAATAATATGTTTTAATTTAAAAATATTTTCCATTGAAAGTAATCACAATGTGCAATTTCTAAATTTTCTCCCAAATTGCCTTTCAAATTTGAACTCGATCTATCTTTCTTGTCAAAAAAAAAGATAAAGAAATTAATTCAACAGTAGGAATTAATTAGTGAATATAATAGAAGCTTTGAAAGTATTTATGCAGTTTCCTAATACTTTTGTGAGAAATGATTTTCTGTTTATGCAAACATATATAGAGATTAATCTTCCAGCAGAAACACACTACTCTCTCTCACTAATAACTAACTCTTTTAAAATGAAAGTAAAAAAACTAAAATTTGCATAAATCCCATAGGTATAAGTTAATTTTTAAAAAAGTTAGAATCGTAGTAAATCTCTTGGAGTTCAAAAAGTTAAAACTCTAGAGAATCAAGGTCAGGTCACTAACCAAGCTTTCTTAAGCAAGTAAATAAAGGAACTTTGTTGAATATCAGCGAAGGGTCTAAACATTAGATTAAAAAAATCAAGAGAGAAGTAGATGAATTTTTTTGTAAAATTTTAAAAACTCTAAATAAAGAATTTTTAAAAACCATTTTATCACAAATTTAGGAAAAAAAGCACACAAAAGAAGGCTGTCTTGAAAAAAGCCCTATTTTACACTACATTGTAAAATAATTAGGAAACCGGGTCTTTTATCCAGGATATACCGTATATAAAGTATAAAGCCACTCATTCATTCATTCATCATTATTTTTTAAAAACCACTTTCCATTCCTTGGCATTCTATGTCATTTGATTTTAATTCAAAAATTTTGATGCAAATGATCCAGAAATGGACAGGACCGATGCCCACTTTTTAACTGAAATCAATAGAAATTCATTAAAGTTGTCTGCTTTATCTGAAACTTAATGGGATAAAGTTAAATTAATTCCTTTTTTAGATCTTATTTATCCAACTTAAATGATATGTGATTTAATATGATTAACTTTAGGTGTGATCCAAAGCAAACAAGACCTTGAATCGGATATAGATAGTGGTGTCATATTCATGAATGATGATAAATGTTCTGTCTTCAAATTTCCCGTTCATAATAAAACCTCCTCATCTTCGCTACAATCGATCCCTTCATGCTCCTCTCCCTCCTTCTGCAGTGATGAGGACGATGATGATGATGATGATTACTACAACTCCACCAACATTTTGGAGCCGAACAAAAGTGACCAAGTGAAGGAAAATGTGCGCCAAAACTTGGAAAGACAGGAATCTGAAGCAGAACCTCTGCCCCTTTTCATTGAAGACTTGCTTAAAGACTTCCCCTCTTGGTTGGATCGCCTTTTCGATGGCTCTACACAACGCTACAGCATCGAATACTGGCCACCCATCAATCCCTGAATACATCGTTCCATCGTAGCGTAAAGCGCTAATGTTTTGTGTAATATTTTGACGTTGCAATACATTTCTTAAAGTTTTAATATATGCCTTTTTTAATATCCTATTTTTTCCAAATGCTATTTCTTGTGATATCTGTACATATTTATGAATGTATTTTATTTCAATTCATCTATTTTATCTTGTCATGATGTATGATATTTTGTTTATAACTAGTGCATGTAAGTCGTTTTGGCAAGAAAACCACGAACAGACTAAAGAGTATACCTTGTGAGATTGATCTTTGATTTTAACGTGAGACAATGATGTGTTTGCGTGCTTTATTTTAACAAAGAATAAAATATATTATGAGTAAAAAAGAAAAGTATGATGCAAAGTTTATATCATCTCACCTTTTTTTGAGATGAAAATTTTAACCCACGTTATCTTGTCTTTTTGAAGGTCATAGTATTGCCCATATTTTCACACAAAACAGTGCAAATTGTGCCTTGAAGATGAAATATTTTCACATATTTGTTGTTGAATTTGCTTCTAATCAAAAAAAGATTATAGATGTCTAATTTTAAAGAATTTACTTTTCCTATTGAAACGTTAAAAGGTAAAATATATTTTAGAGTCACTTTTTATAATAGGCAATATCTTGAGAGTAGTGATATTTAGGAAAATGTAATTTTTTCACTTTTTTATCATGTTGTATAAAAAAATAGGTGAGACTTGCTAAAAAGATTTAGCCAATGTTCATCCTAAAATTGACATCAAATTTATTGGAAACAATCTGTTAAGCTTGGTATCGTATTTCTGTGTAGAAAAAAATCAGAGGCATATTCACATTACGATTTATTAATTTTTTTCCAACACAAAGAAGGAAAGCGTCCAGAAAATCTTATGCTCAATATCAGATATAATAAATTTAATAATCAATAGATGCCCTACCACCATATTATTCCTATAAATCTATAAGTTAATTATTATTATTATTAGTTGACTTTATTAGTAACGGGTTGAATGACTCTCTGCTGTCAAAAACTCTTATTTAAAATCAGAACAGTTTTTCAACAAAATTTTGATATTATAATGCTTATAACATATAACTTAGTGTCTAAATTAGATACACTTTTCAAAATTTAGGTAATAACTTTTAAAATTTATAATCAAATTTAGGTAATAACTTTTGTAACATCGTCTCCCCGAATGAGGTATATCAAATCTTACAATGTTTTCTTTCGTTTAACCCATATCACCCTGGGGAAATTATAAAATACCTTAAAATCAAAATATCGTCTTCGCCAGTTTAAGCTGAAGATGTGGTGATTTGGGTTAAGAAAATTTCAACCTTTGCACGCATGTCAAGCATCATTTGATCCACTTTTCATCGTGATAGCCTCCTTACAGAAGAGTAGTAGAGCAGATGTTCATATTCTGATTCCATATCAGAGCACATTTGACTAAACAGCCTGGAATATTCAATGCTGATGATTTAATAAAATTTACTATTTGAATATCTTCGAGAGGCAGGGTTGGTGCAGCAAGCAATGAGTCGATATCTTTGTGCGGTTGACTTTTTTTACTCTGGCATTGAAACACTAACGTGCCCATAACATTACAGGTGCTCCATCCGAGCACATTCATCCCATTTTTATCCTTCTTCTTTGATGGAACTATCAACCAGCTTGAAAAGATCTCCTGTTGTTGTTGTGACCAGTCGTAGAACAAAAAGTTTTCTTCAATGTCACTCTTTCCTTGCTAACGCGCATATACAAAGAGCTTAGCATCGTCCCTGACTTCAGTTGACTCATCCAATTGCAAGCTGAATTTTCCATTCTCCTTGATAGCAGCCACTACCTGTTCTATGTCTTACGAAATTTGCTTGATTGTGTTATCTGACAGCGGAATAGCTACAATTTTTTTTACTGCGACATATCCAAGAATGGTACGCACCAGCCATGTAACTAGCTTTGGGGCAAGCCCCCTCCCCCTTATCGACATTTGTCAGTTTTCTTGAGAACATTACTGAAATTTGTCGGTGTAAAGAGATATACAAACAGCATTCATGCAAATGGATACGTTTATGTATATCATACACATTATCAAGTAATAGAGCTCAGCGCGGAGTGAATTTTTAGAGCGGGTCGGGGAACAATTTTCTCAATGATCAAATATGAGAGTATTTCATGAAACAAAAAGGTGAAATGAACTTTTTTATTTAAGCTCATCTTTAAATGCTTTATTATTTTGCCCAACAAAAATTAAGTCTTCAACTTTTTCTGGATTCAAGCTACTGCGTTTACTGTTTACAATATTTAAACTAGAATTGAACAATCTATCTGATTGATAGTTGCTTGTCGGTATATTTATATACTTTCTCGCTAAAAAGCTTATATGAGGGATGCATTTTTCTTTCCACCAAAGTAAAATACCTTCATCTTTTTTTCGTATCTTGTAGTAGGGAAACAGGAAAGGGCAAAGAAGCTGAAACGAGCAGACATTTTTTTCAATGACGCCATAGTGAAAAAATGACGATTTCCTTATAAAAGTATAGGGACGCATCGATTAGTGAGACCGTATGATACGAAATAAACTTCTATTTTATAGGAGATTTCGTGCAACTGACAGAATTTTTTTTTAGTATTATTTCATATTATTGAAATAATTTTGAAAAGTAAATAATGTATATATTTATAAAAACATAATGGAATTACAAAAATTTTGTGAATAATGTATATATCTGCAGAAAATGAACGATCAAAGTATAGACATTCTCCTTAGGGAACCGGGGGTCACTTCCCCAGCGAGGAACGGAGAAGTTGGGGGTCTTCCCAGGGCTCTTATACACACACACACATCCACAAATTATATAAAAGATTAAAAAAACTTACAAACAATTAGAATGAAGAAAAGATGGAATGCATTTAAAAATCAAAAATATGTATATACTATTTGTTTAGATTGTAGGAGAAAAGCACATAAAATAATGATAAATCAATGGTTATTTGACAACTTTTTTCTTCTCCCTCTATGTTTTTCTTTAATTGATCATTTTTGTGCTTTTCTCTTCTTCGTATTTTTCTTTATTTATCTTTGTTAAAAATAGATAAGAAATTATCTACTATCCCTCAACCAATATATGACTGTATACAGCCACGTAGCCAGCTATTTTCATCTAAGTTATGGGCTCCACCATCAAAAAATTGAAATTTACAAATTAAAATGAAATAATGAATTAATTTTTGACAATGGGCTTATACTAACCATATAAAGCAAATAAAATGAAAATATAGAAAAATTATTGATATCATTGACGGTAACGATGAAGAAAGCAGATTTACAATAAAAAATTCCTCTTTGCTATGAGAAACGAAGATAAGAAATATTAGCCATGATAAAATCTAAAACATTAACAAAGAAATAAGACACAAGTCGATAAAAGAGGCTTATAAACACAAAGAGAAGAGTTGTTATATATAAGTAGCATTTGATGCTTTAATTTTAGACAAAGGCAGTAGGTAAGCATGTATGTATATTAGTGTCCCATTTGGCCCCTCCAAATATAAATTTCTGGTTACGTTACTGACTGTATGTATACATCCCTAAAAAAAACTCTTAGAATTAAGAGTTGATAATGTTTTTATTTTCAGGCCTTGGTGACTCCAAAAAAATTATTGGCAACCCCAGAATTGGGAATCACTACCTACAGTAATGTTTTGAAAGAATGACGTAAGATCATCGTTATCACTTGTCAGTTGTCACTTATGCTTCTCTCAATCATACTAAATTTCTTCATTACCCTCTGAAGAAATGCTTTGAAAAAGTGACGTAAGAGAATTGTTATCACCTGTCACCCATGCTTACTTTATTTAAATTCTAAATTTCTTCATTACCCTACAGCAGGGGAAGGCAACCCTTCTTAGATAAGGGTTCGAGATACATAATTTACTGATAAATGAAATATATTGAGTGAATTAAACACCTAAAGTCGGTTTATTAAGAAAATAATTAACAGAGAAATACTGCAAGTAAAATTTATATATTTGAAATTTATACAGGTTTAATAGATTTTTTGACACGTTTAATTGATTTTCATAAAAAATGAATATCACCAATTTATTCTACATATTTGAAAATGGGTATATACTATATATGTTTAAAAAAGTTTTTATAAGAATAAAATTTTAATTTTGACATGGGCTGTCTTATTTAAATCATTTTTGTAAGTTTTGACTGATTTTTATAAAAAATGAATATCACCAGTAAGGATAGGGTACTTAAAAATGGGTATATATGTGCAAAAAACATTTTATATAATTTTTTAGATGAACTGTCATATACAAATCAATTTTTTTGACGGGTTTGATTGATTTTGATAAAAAAAATAAATATCACCTCTGAATTCAGCATACTTAAAATTTGTCTTACATGTGTAAATAACTTTATATAATTATTTAGATAAAAAGTTTCTTTTTGACATAAACTGTCAAATATAAATCGAATTTTTTAACAGCTTTGATTGATTTTGATAAGAAAAATGGATATCACCTCTGAATTCTGTGAGTGAAATGTGTTCGTAGAAATGTCTGTGAGAAAGGCCAAGCAATGTAACTACTTTTAGAAAAGTTATCTGATTAGGGTAAGTTATTTTTTACAAAGAAAGATAGCAATTTCGTTTGTAAGTCACACACGCGGGGCATCATAGCTCTACGACTCTGCCTTAACCCTTGCCCATAATGGTGTCACGCGCGGGGACAAGCTGGAGGAATTCCTCACAAACCTTGAGGTCAGCAGTTACCCCACGGATTAAAACTGCCAATTGAGCAGTGTCGCTTGTGTCGATGTTCTCGTTAAAAGCGAGAGAAAAGACAAGAGTTGAGCAGCGGGTCTTAATGAGTTCGTAATGCCCGTTGTCTGACATCTCATGGAACGGACGACAAACAGTGCGGGATGATGTGTGGAATTATATGCAAGAATGTGTGGAATTATGAATCAAGTTTGAAATTTCAGAAAAAACACATTCTGAAAAAACTCTATTTTCTCGAAAAACTCAAATTAAGAATTCATTTTTGATTGAAAATCACTATTAAAATTTTGATTGAGTATAAAATTCGATTTAAAATATCCCTTAAATTTAAAATATATTTTTAGTACAACCGACAATGCTTATTTATTATAGTGCAAAAATTTTAGTATGCGAGAAGTAAGGGTACTGAAGTCACATTTAAAGGATAGCACGTGATCATAAGAAAAATTAAATAGTAACGCGTTTAAAAAGTGGTTTTATATCGTCGATATAGTAATCCTTTCAAGCGCTATATATAGTTTTAAGAAACAAGTATGTAACTTGTCTACACGGAATATATACCGTTTTCCAAAGAACTAAGAGTTGATGTAAAAATTTAATTTTGAAATTTTCAAAAAACATCTTGACCGTGAAGAAGAAGCTCCTTTGTGAATATCTTAAAATTGATGTAAAAATTTTCAAACAGTTAGATAATCATAAATCACAATATGTAAATATATAGCTATTGTCAAAAATTTTTTTATAAATGTGAATCAAATTTGACAAATTTTTTCCTTCGTTGTGAATGTGTGAATATTTTAGAGGAGGAAACGTTTTGAAAAAAGAGGATATGGATTCATTAATAATCGGGAATTTTGAAAAAGGATTGGTTAGGAAATATTCAGGGTGATATTTGTTCATAACCCCTGCTAATACAATAAGGATGTAGAACCGGTTTTACCCGGTTTCCGAAAAATATTTGAAAAACCGGAACCGTAGTTTACGAACCGGTTTTAATTTAAATATGTATTATTTAGGCTTATTTGTCATCTTTTTTCAATTTTTGAAACGAATTTTTTAAAGTTTAATTTTTGTAAAATTATAAATTTGCAAATGATAACGTTAATGCTTATCTTAAAAATCCTCTAATTTTTCAAGAACAAGTGAATAAAAATTTTTTATTATCATCTCGTACATCAATAAAAAAGTATGCCATAAATTTTATAAAAGACTTTTCAATCTTCAGTAGAAGAAAATAATGTTTACTCCACTACAAGTCTTGTTGAAAACTCAAGTAATGATATCAGCGCAGATGTTTTCTAACATGAGAATGATCTCGTAAGTGAATATATTAGCAAATTTAACGAATTTGAAAATTTTATAATAAAATTCCCATCTGAGTCAGAAATTTTTTGTTTAAACAATGAATTTGAGCTTTGTGAAGCAAACCGGTTCTATATTTTTCGGTACGATATTGATAAAAAAAAAAGACAAGATAAACAAAGAGATTCTCTTCAATAGAAAAGTTCTGAAATTGCTTAAATTCTGAGCTAAATAAATCTCTGAAAAGGTTTTTTCGAACATAGATTGCACAAAATGAATTTCTGATGAAAGTAGAACTACTAAGGTAGAATCAGTTTAGAATGAAGAACAAAATTATGCACCATATTTTTAACCATGTCATTTTACAACGATTTTTATAAAAATTTTATTGCTGAATTAATTATTATAAAATAAATAATAATATAATATAAAACCCATCTATGGTTATTATTAAAAAAAATTATCAGAAATAAAAATATATACATTTAAATTTTATGAGCTTTTAGAGAACATAATCTCAGGTTGCATTGAGTTTGGTGCCCATCCTTATTTATGAGATGGATAAAATCATTATTATATCAAAAAAAAATATATTTTATCAATTCGGCTTGAATAGAGAAATGTCAATGTTGTGTCGAACTATTGAAATTTAGTATTCATTACCTCTGGATATATTGACAAAAATACCGTCATGATGGAATAGAGAAAGGTCGATTTGCTAAATGGGACAAAAGTTATTCAAAAAATTGAAAAAAAGAATTGACCACAAATTAACCAAAGTTAAACAGTAACCGCAATTCAAATCTAGAGTGGCAAAAATATCTTGACGATCAAATTGAGCATGCTCGATTTGCGGTGTATGGATAAGTTTATTTTAAAATATAATGGGAAAAAGTGTTTGGCGTTAAGTCACCTGTAAAGGTCAATTTACTGAGGGGTAAAATATTTTTTATAAATTAGTCTTAAAAAGTTGGTTTAGCCAAAAAAATATGGAACTTATAATATATTTTAAAGTTTTTTTGACTTAATTGATAGATTTGATTGATTAGAGTGAAAAATAAAAGGCGCCATCAGATTCACAATTAATTATTTAGTGCGTTCAGGTGAGATTTTGTAAAAATATTGAATATAATTAATAGAAACGGAGGTCACTGACGAAATGAAAATAGCTCGTCACGGACAGAGTATGATAGTTATTTATCACATAGGATCTATCTTATATAGATCATCATGCTAAATTTCTTCATTACCCTAAATGTTTTGAAAGAGTGACGTAAGAGAATTGTTTCACCTGTCACTCATGCTTTCTTAATTTCTTCATTACCCAACATGAATGTTTTGAAAGAGTGACGCACCTGTCACTCATGCTTTCTTTAATCATGCTTTCTTTTCTTCAGTACCCCCTGTAGTAATGTTTTGAAAGAGTGACGTAAGAGAATTGTTTCACCTGTCACTCATGCTTTCTTTAATCATGCTAAATTTCTTCAGTACCCCCTGCAGTAATGTTTTGAAAGAGTGATGTAAGAGAATTGTTTCACCTGTCACCAGTGGCGTAGCCAGAGCGAAGTACATGGGGAGGGGGGAGGCACAAGAGGGGCACAAAAAATAGGCTTATATTGAAAAACCTGAATCACCCTGATTAAGTTTTTAACCCTATCAGTAACGGGGGGCAAACTAAAATTTCTCTTGTACTAAATTGGCTACATCTTTTGCTACCATACTTCGTGACATTTCCTAAAATTGATAGCGGCATATTTTGATACCATTTTCATGGCAGTTGAATGACCTTTTCATGTCTAAATCTGTAAATCAAATCAAAAGAACTTTTTCAGCAAAATTCTGACAGTATCTCTAGTTAAGCTTATAACCTTGGTTCTATATAATATACTCGTTTGAAAATTTATAAATATATACAGTTTTGAAAACATAACACTTTATAGTTTAAATTTTTTCAAAATCATGGTTACTTTTTGGAAATGTCAATCAAAATTTTGATTGATGAGAAATATATCTAATAAAATATACCTTCAAATTTTACATGAAATATATTTTTTATATCAAATCGGGCATACAGATTTCATTTTTGTAGTTATTTTTGCAATTTAGAAATTGAAAATACATATAAGTGTGTAACAAACCTGTGGTTTACTTCTAAAATCTGTCTCTGAAAACATTCATTCAAATTTTACATGGAATATACACATTATTATAACAAATCAACAATCGCAATTTCATTTATAAATTCTTTTTGCATTTAGAATTTGAAAATGCTAATTAATGTAAAACAAATTTGCGGTTTATTTTTAAAATCTGTCTCCAAGAACATTAATTAAAATTTTACATGAAATATACACGCTTTTATTAAAAATCAACAATGCCTATTTCATTTATAGATTGTTTTTGTATTTAGAATTTGAAAATATTTATAAGTGTGAAAGAAAGTTGCGGTTTATTTCTAAAATCTATCTTCGAGAACATTCATTAAAATTTTACATGAAATATACACATTTTCATATCAAAACACAATGCCAATTTCATTTATAGATTGAAAACAATTGAATTCTGCGAGAATTTTCAGCAACACCTTTATAAGGTCATCAAGATTAATGTTCCTTGTATAATTTCTCAAATATGATAAAATTATGATTTCACTTTCGTTCATGGAGCATTGACGATCTTTGTTCAGACTAAATGCGCTTCAAAAAAGAAACAAACAACTAAGATTCAATGGTCTTAAATATGTACCAAAATGAATCAGATTTAGGTCAAAGTATCCCAAATGCAGTATCAAACAATATATTTTTAAATTATATATATGTATATAAAATTTTTCGCATAAACTTCTTTAAACGTATTTTCAAATGATTGCGATTAAGTGGCATCTTCATCTAGAGATGGTCTTTCGATTTAGTTATCGTTTTTTTCACTCACTAATTGTCTGACATTCATTTTTTTGTAAACTTTAATTTTGATTGACCTTTGAAAAATCCAGCCTTTTTAATACTTTTGTTATAACTAGACATTTTTTCTTTATATAGGTTTGCAAACTCTATAAAATTTAAATAAAGGTCTATATATATATTTACTTTTTAACAATTTATTAATGCATAATTCAATTATTACAAAATCAAAAATTTAATATCATAATTGCAGATTTTATTTTTTGTTAAGGATAGCGCCCCTATCTTCGTCTACTCAAATATTATACTTTCCCGAAAAATGGCGTCCAAATTTGAAAATTTTGAATTTTTGATCAACCAAAAAACATACAGAATAAAATATTTTCCGAGATTTTAGATAATAAATCGATAGTTTTTAATGCTCTTCTGTATGAGCCATCTCCAGTTTTCACACGATTTGTACTTCTCGAGATATTCTAGGCCAAAATTTCAACACAGGAATTTCCTATATACCCAAAATTTTGCCGGTATTGTATATTTGAAAATAATTTTTTTGCGTATGCTCAATATTATACATATCAGCTTAGTTTTTTGCGCTAAATCCAAAAATGTCTTTGTTTTAAGTTTAAACGACAAAAACGTAGTCATGTAAACCAACATAGCATTGCTTTTGCATAAAACCTTCATCAGGCCTATTTTAGAGTATGGTAATGTTGTTGTTTTTCTCTTCCACTCCTGTGATGTTGCAAATATTGAAAGAGTGCAGAGAACAATTACTAAAAAGATATTAGGAATGAAACATTTTAGCTATAAAGAAAGATTGAAAAAATTGAATTTGCCTTCCATGATGTATAGGTTTAAAAGAAATGATATGATTACCGTTTACAACATTGCAAATGAAAAGTTGAAATTGGCTTCACAAATCTTATCTCAGTCTGAAAGACTACAAAGATTTCATTCCTTCAAGTTTAAAAAGCGACATTGCAAAAAGTTATATCTGAAAAGTTTTATTACTCAACGTATGATAAATGACTGGAATGCCTTGCCTGATTTTGTTATTAGTGCCCCCTTCCTTGAATGTTTTTAAAAACAGACTCGATGAGTTTTGGAAGGAAAAAATGTTTGAGCATGAATAAAGATCTGGACCTTCATAATTACGATGCGAATATTCTTCATAGGCTTTTTTGCCTCTTTTTTCGCTAATAAAGTATGTTTTGTTATGTTATGCTATGTAAATATATAAATTTACCACTTAAAACGTTTTTAAGTAAGCCACTTAAAGACTCAATTGGCTTGCTAACAGAGTACTAACGACTCAATAAACTTCTAAATTTTTCGATTTTCAACAGCGTTGAATTCCTTATCAAAAATTTCATAAATAAAATATATCCTTAAAATACCCTTTTTGTCATCATGAAAGGGGTTGACTTGTATAACTCGATTCCATTATAGACATTATCAACTCTTGCTATGGACACAAACTTCAACAACCTCAACAAAATAGATATAGTTCCTTTCCCCCCTGACACCTAACTTAGTCTCAAAAAAATCCTTAATTTTACAAGGCACAACAAAATAATATTACACAAAAACACTCTCTGCCTACACACTAAAGGCTTACCTATGGAAGGAAAACTTTCTTCCATACTTGCCAACTTATACATGGACAAAATCGAACATACATTATCTTCATTTCCCCTTTCATCCTCGAGCAGATACATTGATAACATATTTTTCATCTGGACCAACTCTGACTCCGAATTAAACGCTTTTGTCACAAACGCTAACTCCCATAACACCTACATAAAATTTACACTGGGAAAAAATTCCAAAACCTTACCGTTCCTAGGTTGGTTAGGGGGCTTGAGTAAGTTTGGTTAGGTACTGGGTTTCGATAACTCAAGGTCTTGGGTTCGATCCCACATCAAGCTAACTTTCTCATAGTTTGATACAAGCGGCGCAATTGCGCCTTCTCGATGAAAACACCTCACTGTACCTTTACCGTTCCTAGATAGCTTACTCTACACAAAGACAAGCATAGTAGATACAAATCATATCTACAACACTTTCTGCCAAAATATCTACCCCCTCCCCCCATAAACTTTTAACTCGATAGCTCAAAGAATTTTAATGAAGCAGAAAACTTTATCAACATCTATTCACCGAAGAAGAAAGCTCTATCCCATACAAAGTGCCCCTTCCCCCTCCTTTTCAGCGCCCCATTAAACGTAAAATACATAAAACTATAAAAGTCAGCGCACTTCCTAACATAATCAAAAGAGGAACTCCATCAACACTAGAAAACCTACTCTCACTCTACACAGTGAAGGATCTACCAAGTGCGGGGGCTGTAGCAGATCGATTAAATTTACAAATCATAGTCAGGAAGTAAAAATTTTTTAATAAAATTCATCTAGATTCTACAAAAAAAGATAAAACCACAAAATTTCAGAGCAAAAATTTATTTTAAGGAGCAAATATAAAAGAAGATTTGAAGAAAACTAAGAGATATTACAAAAAGTCAAAAAAATTTTTTTAAAACCAAGCCTGTAGCAGCTGCTACTATGTTAAACCGGAACTGACTCAATATCCCCACTGCGCTAACATCTCAAAAGGTGTTGTCGAAAGAAAAACATCATTTTCAGAATAACATGCCAATTAAATGCAACAACGTCTACATAGGTGAAACAAAACGGGCAGCCATTTGCCGCTTCAACCATAAAAGAAATAATAAAGCCTTAGGTCAAATAAGCTACACAATGGACCTTGCACACCGCATTATGATTGACACACAGAACGGACACTAATTTTACCACTACACACATTACACTCTACAGGCATTATCGTACCACTCGTCACACCATCCCTCCAATAACTCTAACATTTTAAATCCTTACACTTCCCTAGAACTCATTTTTAAATTTAAAAATTGCTTTATATTTACAAATCTTGCTTTCGCTAAATCAGTGGCGTAGCCAGAAATGGGAAGTTGGAGGGGCTAAAGTTTTTCTAAGCATCACAGTGAAACAACTTTTATTAAAACGTATGTGTGTAGATATATTTTGAATTATCTGTTGTCAACTACTAGTAAAGTTGAATCCTTCTTGACTTTTTTGAAAAACATTTTTACACTTCATCAACATCAATATTTGTTGTGTATTTTTTTCAAGTAGGAAAAGTTGTAAGATTTCTTTTTTTTTTCATGCAACATTGAAGATCTTTGACTTCTTAAAACTCTTTTTAAACAAGAAAAAGATCTTTCACATGAAGCTATACTTGTGCCAATAGTGAGAACAGCTTTGAAGTGAAAATTTTTTTTGCACAGAAATCTTTTTCTTCAAAGTCAGTTGTTTGTTGTAAAGCGGTTGTTGTTAATACTTGATTAGAGTAGCTATTTCATTATTCTTTATTAAAAATCAAATTTAATAGTTATTTATCAATTTTATGATAGTTATTTATCACATAGGATCTATCTTATATAGATCATTATGATAAATTTCTTCATTACCCTAAATGTTTTGAAAGAGTGACGTAAGAGAATTGTTTCACCTGTCACTCATGCTTTCTTAATTTCTTCATTACCCAACATGAATGTTTTGAAAGAGTGACGCACCTGTCACTCATGCTTTCTTTAATCATGCTTTCTTTTCTTCAGTACCCCCTGTAGTAATGTTTTGAAAGAGTGACGTAAGAGAATTGTTTCACCTGTCACTCATGCTTTCTTTAATCATGCTAAATTTCTTCAGTACCCCCTGCAGTAATGTTTTGAAAGAGTGATGTAAGAGAATTGTTTCACCTGTCACCAGTGGCGTAGCCAGAGCGAAGTACATGGGGAGGGGGCACAAGAGGGGCACAAAAAATAGGCTTTTATTGAAAAACCTGAATCACCCTGATTAAGTTTTTAACCCTATCAGTGACGGGGGCAAACTAAAATTTCTCTTGTACTTTATTTAAAATTTGTATTTTTATTAAAAATCAAATTTGAAATATTTAAAAACATGAAAAATTTGATAATTATTATTTGCAGAAATATCGAAGTCATGAATTAGCATATATCGAGTATTGCTTTTATACTCACTCCTTTATGACACTGGATGTGAACGAAAAATCAATGAAAACAATAAACAAATGCATTGCCTTTATCCTTATTTCTTTAATTTCAAAAAAATTAGTTCCGTATCGTCATAAACGAAAACTTGAAAATTGAACTTGTTTTTCCATAATCAGATTAACCACACTAAACACAATATATGTATGCCCACACAATGAATTATAATAGTTTACTCTCTGTCATAGTCACACACATTTTCACACCTCTTTTGTTGTATAAATACGCACCTCATCACTTTTAACACATTCACAAGTTACTTTTCCCTCCACCTTCATTCCATTTCATGTAAGAAAATATTTAATGTGGTTTTTGTTTTTAATCTTCTTTGTATTTTTAGACTTGATAACGGTGTGAGACAACACCGAAATTAATAGTTATTAATAAAAAAATTTTTCCTATACATTCGAGTTGTTTTCAATTTTGAAATTTAATTATAAACGAAAATATCGTTGTTTTCTACAATTAGTTTAGTTGACTATCACTAAACCGACATCATCGGGACTTAGAGAGGGTGTCTGATTAGCCACGCACTAGGTTAAAATACACCAAACTTGCAAACTAATCACCATATATTAAATTAAGGATTTTTAATTTAACGCTAAAAAAATTTTTAAATACATGTATTGGTCAAAATTTAAACATATCTCTAAAAAAATTAATATTTTATCTTAATAAAACTCAGTTATCTGGAAACAGAGTCACTTCCGGTTTACTGATAAAGTAGTGGATTACTGATTTCTGGATTTGTGATAGTCACCTTATACCAAGATAAGAATGCATTGTCCATAAACCATAAAATTTCGTAAGAAATGTTTAGCATCATCTTCACAAAATAATACATTTTTTATTCAGGAATCTGTATAAAAGAAAAGTGGAGAGATGAAAAGTATCTGTATAAGTGTTGCGTGATGAAATGTCTTGTGAATAAATGGTTGATAAGGTGTCGAGTGATGATTACGTGACTTGTGATGAAAAGTCGTAACGCCAGATAATTGATAACACATAAACAATTATTATATAAAACTAGAATATACGTGCTTGTCTCTCGCGGTAACAGGAAAAAAAGGCTTTTTCTACATCATAGCACTTTGCAGCAAAAGATAATAATTAGAGAAGCGTTATGCTGACATCGCTAAGCTGATAATTGCAGTTGTTGCAAATCATATTGCAGTGTCGTGTTAGTAGCTACTACTACACCACTACTAACACATGCATTGGAACTTCTAATGCAGGAAACAAGGAAGAACTGAATTCAATTAGGGTAGTTTCTAAGGATTGTAAAAAGTATAATTACAAATTGAAAATTTGCAGATATTGGGATTAGCTATAATTTTTCGGTGTATGAGTAAGTATATACAAATCCTGTTTAATCCTGTTTTCACTACTTCATTTGTTTGGTTCTGTTTTGTTTATTTTACTTCATTTTATTTTTCATTGTTAATCTTATTTTTCTGTGTGAAATGGTACAAATAATTGGAGGTTTCACATATTATAAAAAAGAAAGTAAGATTTTTTCATTTTATTTTTTAATTAATTAATTTATGAATTGTTACAGCTAAAACAACAAAAACTAAATACTGTAAGAATGAAACTTTTCGATTTACAGTAAGACTTATTTTGTCTCTTGCGTTTCTTCCTTCAAATCAAGTAAAAGTTAAAATTTTATTTGGATTTTTATTGAGCATTAATAATTATTGTGTTTAGGTTGATATTATTTATAGAAGAATTAAAGTTTTGACAAGAAAATTTTTTTTGAAAGATTTTTTTAAGTATTTTGAAAAAACATCGTTATAGTGGTTTCCTCCAAATATATGGAATGTTTTTGATAGAAAAGTTAGAACTAATAATCACTTCGAGGGTTGGCATAATGGGTAAAAAATAGTTATGCATTTTTTCTTATATTTAAGCTTACGAAGTTCATTACCCGTTGAGCACCCAAATATTTGAGAAGTTCTTGAATTTTTTAAAAAAGAAGAAACAAAAATAAGAAAATAAATCGACCAAATTGAATGGGGAAAAAGATTAGCTGCTTCAAGAGAAGATGAAGAAAAGTTTTTAAAAGAAGAGCTTTTATGCATTTTTTCTTATATTTAAGCTTACGAAGTTCATTACCCGTTGAGCACCCAAATATTTGAGAAGTTCTTGAATTTTTTAAAAAAGAAGAAACAAAAATAAGAAAAGAAATCGACCAAATTGAATGTGGAAAAAGATTAGCTGCTTCAAGAGAAGATGAAGAAAAGTTTTTAAAAGAAGCCAAAGAAGATTTTTTTGCAACAAAAGATGTTCTTTCATATTTAAAAAAAGTTTCTTCATTAATAATT
>JAUIRK010000260.1:5000-21699 GCA_030549495.1 Nectonema munidae | reverse complement strand
AAAAATAGTAAGATTAACTATTTAAATAGTAGAAATGAGGACAGTTGTGATTACTATTCAGTTAGTAATTATGACTAAATTAAAATAGTTGATGTTACTAACTATTTTAGTAAAATTTTTCGTCTCTATTTCAACTATTTAATCAGTAAATATTACTAATTATACGGTAAAAAATATTTTTTACTATTTATCAAGTAAAAAGAAACCAATGTGAAAACACGAGTTTTGGAAATGTAAATTGGATTGTCAAAAAAACTTAAAAAAACAGAAACACTTTATTTAGGATATGATTAAATGTAAAATTGGCAAAAACAGCTTAATATGCTTTCATTTCAGTCTTAATTTTATAAAGCAGACTAAGTACCTTCTTATTGACAATTTCATCTTTCAATTCAAAAATGAAATTTTGTATGTACAGCATGGTGTTTTTAATCGAATTAGGATAGCTCAAATTAAAAATATACATGCAAACAAACAAAAGTAAAAATATATTTAAAAAAGAATTAGTTTGACAAATTTCAACAAAATCTATATAGAGAGAAAAGCAGTTTTTGTCCGTCGAAAAAACATAATTTTTAACAAAGATCATGATGGGCTGAGCTTTTTCTTTAATCACTTGATTTCTGAAGCAAATAGTTTCTAAATTCTCTTTAAAAAGATGGCATACTCCATGAAGAGTCATTAATACTTTTAAATCTATAAATAAAATTTAGAAGAAATAAAAATATTAAAATGAGTGAAAAACCTTTTTTTCGAGATATATTTGATTGAAGACTAAATATTTCACACAATTCCTGATAAATACTTGGCATTTTTCTATCCTTACATAAATTTAATACAGCATTGCTTTGTTTCAGTAATTGATTGAACAAAACATTCTTTAAATCATCATTTGGCATAATAGAAGAGAGTCTTTTAAACTCTAAAAAAATCTTAAAAAAACAACATAAACATAGAACAACAAATCTTTAAAATACTTGTTTTTCTTCCTGAAGAAAAGGATAAATAGATAAAATATCCTGTAAAGATTTTTTGTTGACTATAATCTCTTTTCTCCTTTCTATAAAAGTTTCGTCCATTCGTACGGTTATAGCAGCCTCATTCCTTTGAGTTTTGACAAATTCTTTTTTGAGCCAATCAATTAGCTCATTGTTAATTTGAATATCAGTGGATTGAGACGTCCTTGGTAGAAAGTTTTTTAAACAAAAGGCGCTTTTACAGGAAAAGTTAGTTTGCTTCTCTTCATTAGTTTTTCTTTTTTTACTTACAACTTCAGGAACATCTTTGTCACGATATTTGTGCTTATTTCCCCACTTATAAATAATCTTATTTTTCCAATATACCTACAAAAAAAAGTTAAACTAAATACAACTTTGAAAAGTTTCATAATACTTTTGCAGAAGAGAGAGGTAGTCCCGACTCTTGAGATAGATTTGGAAACTCTTCAAAAAGCATATCGACAAGCTGAGTATACATTTCACTTGTTGGGTATCTTAAATTTAAAATAAACTTAAATAAATAAATTGTATATAAATATAAATTAAGAAACTTACAATCCGTTTGTAAACTGCGTGTAGTAGATATAAAGTGTATGTAGCATATTGCTAATGTCTTTACTATTTAGTTTTTCTTGATTTTCAAGCTTGCTAATCAATCCTTTATGGGCATAGGCTCGAGGAAAAATTATTGTTTTGGGCCATACATCACTTCTAGGAAAAATAGATGATCACTTGGAAAAATAAAAATAAAAAAATATACCTTGATTTGTTTTCTTTAAAAAGTTTTGAACTGTTAGGAGTAATCGAAAGACATTCCTTATCACCAATAACATCACAGCTAGAGCGCATTATTTTTATTTTAACAACCTTTTGTTGATATAAATCAACAACATTTTCAAGATCGACGTACTCTTCTACGTCATAATCATAGTATTTGAGAAAAATTTTATCTTCAGATAAACGCATTTCAGATGATGCAATATTCAAAAAATATTCTTTAGTATAGCTTTCAGGTAAAGGAAGCTTTTTTGTTTGTTGCTCGTACTTCAAAACAAAACTTTTTGGAAAAAAATTATTTAAAAAAAAAGTCATATATGTTCATATATATATTTAAAAAATTAGATACATATTTTTATAAAAATTTAATTAAGCTGAATGTAGTTATTTAAAGAATTAAAAAATAATATTTTTGGTTACAACAGCAAACCAATCAACACTTTCTGGACAACTATACAGCCCATATGACTTAAACTCAGCCAAACTGTCATCATTTACAAAAATATATTTTCCTGATTTTTCTAAAAAATATGCGAAATAATGCCGATTGAAACACTTGGTCTGTAGCTGCTCACAAAAAAATGACGGTCGATTATTGAAAATAAAACAATACAAAATTCGGTTAAACCTTATATCCGATTTATCATCATTATAACTTATAATACAATCTGACAAATGATAGTCAATTCCCATATAACTAATTGATTTATAGTGTGATAAAGATTTTTTTTCGTCACAAAATGATTGAAGTAAAAGACTAATATCACGACTAACCAGGTCTAAATACAAAATTTCTGGTCCATGACCAACACAATTATATGCACTAAACAATTTTTTAGAGGTACTATAATATGCTTGTAATAATTGATGATGGTTAGCAAAAGATTTTAAAGTATTAATGTTATTTTTGGTACGATGAAAATGATCTTTAAAATAGTTGTGTTTTGATTCAAATCTGATAGTTTGTATATTATATAAAGGACCAAAACTGTAAATTTGCATGGGATAATGTAAAAGATAATGAAATTTAGGTTTGATGGAAGTATGATGGAAAAACAATGTGTACTCTGAAACAAAATCTTCAATGATTTCTTGCATAAACTTAACATACCCACGGTCTAATCTAGGTGAACAAACTAATTGTAATATATCTAAAAACTTAAGATAAAATTTCCACGTGTTGTCCTCTTCAGGTATCATATCACCTACTAGCAATGGAAGAAACCTTCCTAAACACCAAACTTGTGCTGCCGTTTGCTTTATTCTAAAATTATTCGAATCGCTTAACATAATAGGTTTATTTGATACATCCATTTTTTTAAAGGGAAAATTTTTTAGCCTATTGTTTAAAAAATCTATTGCAAAATATTTTTTTTTCACCAAATAAGAAAGCAAATCTCGCAATAAATAACATAAAACTCCTTCGAAAATATCGTGACATAAGTCAGACGGTAATCCTCCAACGACATGATAAAAACTTAAACTGTTTAATATAGAATCAGACTTAATACCATAATTTTTAGATAAACTAGAATCATGGGAAAGATTTTTTATTTGAGAATCAAACATTTCTTGAGTCCTTAAAACAAATGAATCACATGAAAATTTAGTATGTATATCCTCACGAGTTGCAGTACAAAACCTGCAGCTTCTGTATGAAATAAAAGATTCAGTGAAACCCCCTATCATATGTGAAGCAAGATTATCTCCTATTAATACAGAAATAGTGCCCTTAAAATTATATAAAGTGTTATTTTTTGTAATTGATATTCCAGTCTGCTCTAAATGCTTTATGTCAAAAATCAGTGGTTCTAGTATTGTGTTCAAACCAACTTTTTTTGTAAGACTAGCTTTGAATAGCATAACTAAATAAATTGAACTTAACTTTGATCTAAAAACTGAAGGAATGTTACCTAACTGAAAATAAATACAGCTTACTTTTAAATTTTTAGATTTATTACTTAATGGATTCGAAAGGGTGACATCGTCGAAATACAAAATTAATTGCAATGAAGGAACATTTTGATTAAACAGTGAATTATTAGAAAAGTGACTACCATCAGAATAATCCTTTAGTAAAGTTGAGTTCTGTTTATGCCCTTTTAATACGTAATCAAAAACATCCTCATACTGCAAAAGACTTTCTACTGTTAATAAGATAGGAACATATTGATATTTGCCATCTTTATCATTAGAGAATTGAGTAAGATTATATTCTACAGGTGAAACAAAATTTAAATTTTGTTTTATATATGATAGAAGTCTATGTTCAGAATTAAGCATCTTAAATGCATTTTGAATAAAAGAGTCTTCAGCAAAAATTTTTTTATTTTTGATTTATAGGTAATGGAAATATTATCATCATCAAACAAAAAACGAAATGAATCTTTTAATAGATTATTATGAATTTCGAACAAATTTAAATTTGTATCAATAATATCAGTAATAACACTAAAAGGTACCTTATTAATTTCACGTAGACGTAAAAGAAACAAAGCTATGCTTTTTAATAACTCAGAACCTACATCTAAATTTATGGTATTCACATCACCATGAGCTTCAAAATTATTAATGTCTACAACACTAAATGTATTTTTTATATTTATTATATGATCTAGATGATGTTTTGTTCTTAAGTGTTTAACAAAGGAAGAAACTCTAGTATATGTATGATTACACCCACTAAATATGCATTTAACTATAAAACTTTTTTCGTTTTCATGAATTAATCGATAATGTTTTATAAGACTACTAAAATTTCTTTGATTTAAGAAACAAATTTGACAAAAAAACATTAAAATAATTGTAGCTTACAATTTATGAGAAGACATTTTTATTAAAGCAGAAGAAAACAGAAAAAAAAATTAAATAAAAATAAAAAATAAAAAATTATAAAAAAAGTAAACTAAAATTTTTTTTTATTTTCTTAAAATGTTTTTGCTAAGTTCAATAAGTTTAAAAAATTACATTAAGAAGAAAAAAATTATATAGTAAATACCAAAAGTCTAAAGCTTCAATAAGTGGTATAAGTAGCTAGGGTAAAGCGTGTGGCTTAAATACTTGGATTTGAATCTTCTAAAAAGACAAACTGCCAATAGTTTGGTAGAAATGATATTAAATCTTTTTAATGATAATTTATCCCGATGCTATGCATATTAAAATAAAAATACACATAGTATTTAGATTTAATAAACTAGAATTTAACACAATAAAACTATAATTTTTAACTTTTTGAGTTAACTTATAAAAAAAATTGAAGTTTAAAAATAGTATAAAAATGAAAAAGTCTAAAAAAAGTTAGTGCTTATAAAAATTTTTTACTAACTACTTAGTAATAAACACATTTACTAGTCTTTAAAGAGAAATTTACTAATTCAAATAGTTACAACAACTAATTATTTTTCTCTGTGTATATATCCTGTCTAAAAATATAAATGATTTTAATAAAAAAGTAAGTTTTCTCTAAAAAATTTGCATAATAATAATCTTTTAAAATTAGAAATATTATTTCGCCTCCTAAATATTCTTCAAATCTTTAAAAAGGCGTAGAAACATTCATTGATAAGAATTGCTGTAAAGTAAATGATCTCGATAAAATTTTACCAACTGTAAACAATTTAAATTTGTATGCGTATTTCTTCATAACCAAATTTTATGTGAAATCATTTATCAGCTTTTAAATTTGGGTTTTGCACAACATTTATCACTTGTATTATTCTCTCCCAACTGAATAATGTTGAATTTTTAATAGTTCTTTATTGCTTAAATTTTAAATAAAAAAAGGAAAATAGAATTCATGATTAAGTATACGAACAATTGAAAAATGTGAATTTAATATGAATAGAGGAAGGCTGAAAACTTACAGAATATTGTCTTTTAATTGGTCCAATCCTGATAAAATATAATTATTATCCAGTTATTATTTGTTTTTGCTATTTGGAGTAAATTACTTTCGAAAAAAATTATGCTTATTGAATACAGATTGTCTCTGGAAGCAGATCTATACTTTTTCAAGTTCAAATTGGCACTAAGCAAATTCAAATTGACACAAGAATATTAAAAGATTTTGTTTGTTATTATCTAAAATATTTTAAGATTTAGAAAAAAAAATGTTTTCTTTTATTTTGATCAAGACATTTTCACGTTAAAATTGGCACTAAGCTAATTCAAATTTGATGAAATAAACCAAATAACCTTATATTTAATGAAAATTTTATTTAACTGAATTTAAAAAAATACATCTTCTATGTTAAAAACTTTTGCAAGCAATCCTTGAAAATTTGGTATTCGTTTAAATGCAATGAACGAGACTAATAACTTTAATATATTCATAAATAATTTTTTTCCAATTCATGAAGTCTGAATTCATATCTTGGCAATTCAGAAACTTTTTCTTCTTTAATATTTTCCCCAACTTTTTGTTTCACTTCATTTTTAATAATTGCCAATGTGTTTTCTCTATAAATATAATTTTAAGACGGGGACCGTATAGTCCAATGTTGAATCTTATAGAAAACATATGTTCATAACAATACTTTTATAACAAAAATTCAAGGATTGCTTCCAAAAGTTTTAAACATGAAAGATATATTTTTTAAAATTCATTTAAATAAAATTTTCAATAAATATACAATTATTTGGATTATTTCATTAAATTTGAATGTGCTTAGTGCCAATAAGAACTTATAAATGTATATATCTTGACCAAAATAAATGAAAAAACTATTTTTTTTCTTTAAATAAAGAAAATCTTAAGATATTTTAGATATTAACAAACAAAATCTTTTAATATTCTTAGTACCCAATTTGAACTTGCTTAGTGCCGATTTGTACTTGAAAAGGTATAGAGCAGTGGTTCCTAACCGGGGGTCCCTAGGGGTCCATGGAAGAATTTCAAGGGGTCCATGGAAATTCTACTTCAAACTTCTTATGCTTAATCTCCTTTAATATACTTCTATTTTCCAAATCAATATAAATATATATATTTAGAGCTTTTTTAAATAAATATTTTTTTCCCTTTTTTAAAGTTTCATATTTTGAATCTTTATGTATGCTTTTTATTAGTTACAATATTTTTGAAAAATTTATATTTTAATTGGAAAAAATTTTATTCACATTTTATGTCAGGCTTTACGATTTCTCTGATTTCATATCAATAAGCATACGATTTAATACGATGACTACAATAATTTTTTGCATAAAAATCTTTGATTAAATTTGTTGGCTCAAACTATTCAGTTGTAGGGGTCCACAGGTAAAAAAGTGACTGAAAAAGGGGAAACGGGATAAAAAAAGGTTGGGAACCACTGGTATAGAGTGTCTGCTGCAACTTCTAAACGAGCGAATTTGCATTTGATTGGATGCATTGGAAGTCAAGATATAATTCATCACTAGGGCGGGTAAATAAAGTCAAAACATTTTCTTAATATTTTTTCTGCCCAAAAAATAATTTTGAATGAATTTCAAGTATATATGTGAGTTTTTTTAAGTTTTTTTTAGGTCAATAAAGTCAAAAATTATACATAAAGTCAATAAAGTCAAAAAACTATATATAGTCTTTAAAATGTTTTTTATTTCTTTAACTACAAAATCAAAAACATAAAATAAAATCATAAAATGTTTTTTATTTCTTCTATTACAAAATCAAAATAAAAAAATGGAGAACAATACTCAAGATTACCTCTTTTTGTAAGGTAAAATATTTTTGTAAATTTATGAAGTTTATGTATATTTAAATATTTTAATAAAAAAATTTCATAAAAAAAGTTTCATCAAAAATTATTGTAAATGCTTTGATTGGGGATGTTGAAAAACCCGAGCTTACTTGGCTTGTAGACTGCAAATTACTGGAGGAACATTTAAATTCAAGTAAAGTTTCCCATTTAGTTGATGATATTCTCAAATCGAAAGAGAAAATTTTCCTCTTTTTCTTTCAGACGCTGCAAAGTATAATATTTGTGCTGCAAAATCTTTGAAGCTTTTTTCCGAATATGTTCCATGTGACATGTTTTGCACATTTATTGCATAATTATGCTATGAAAGTGAAGTCATTCTACAAAAATGTAGATGAGTTGTTTGGCTCTGTAAAACTGCTCACTTGTAAAAATAAATTCAAAAAAAAATTGTTCAAATCAATTGGGTTTCCTCCGTGTCCTATTGCTACAAGATGGGCAAACTGTTTAAAAGCAGCAAATTATTATTCAGAAAACTTGCCAGCAATCAAAGAAATAGTCAATAGAATTGAAAACGACGAAAGTATTTTTGTTAAGAGAGCACGTGAAGCTGTTAATGATGAAGGTTTAGCCAGAAGCTTATTTGACATAAAGTCCAACTACTTTCAACTTTGTGAAATAGTAAAAAAATCGCTTTCACCAAAGTTCTCTATAAAAATTGCTTATCAAACATATTTAGATCTAAAGTTTGAAAAAGACGAGTGTGGATTGAAAAAATATATTGACAAAAGGTTTCAAAATAATGAAATTTTAGACATCATGAACCTCCAAAACAAAGACATATCTCCATCAACCTACTTTTTTGCAAAATTATCAGGCCACTTCTACGGCAGTAGAACGTTTATTTTCTTTGACAAAAAATTTTTTAACTAAAGACAGAAATTTCAAACCTGAAAATGTTTATGTTATTTCAATGCAATATCTGCAAATAATACATTGAAGATTTATAATAATTTTTTTTTCTTCAAATTTTGTTTAAGTCAAAAAAATATTCTAAAAGTCAAAAATTCGAAAATGTAAAATCAAAAATTTTTAATTTATTAGGTCAAAATAAATTCACCCTTTCATCACTCGCTGAAACGCGGTTAATTCAAGAAAGAAGATTTTTACAATTGGATGAAAGAATGTTTAGAAAAAATAATTAATTTTTATTATCTACCTACAGTGTTAAGTTTTTGATGAATTGAATTAATATTGAATTTTAATCTGTTTAAAGATTTCAAATTTTAATAATCGGACCGTATAGTCCAATGTTTAATCCTATAAAAAACATATGGGCAATTATTAAAAATAAAGTAAAACAAGAATTGCTGATAGTATATATATTTTTATATTGAAAACTTATTGAGTCATTGGATAATATTTTTGGTATATAGAGGCAGCTTTGATATATTCTTAATTCCCTCACAATTTAAAATTTTTAGAAGGAAGTTAGGCTTCCCATCATTAGTGAATATTTTGACTCATCAACAATTACTCGTTTTTACAATTATTTTACAAGCTACTTCTTAAAAAATAAAAACGGGCATTCTAATTCATTCACTTTGACAAAAATGTTTAAATGCTTTTATGTGTCATTAAATTAACTGTTAATTTTATCAGTGAAAAAGCTTTTTTAACCCTTTGAAGACCAAAATTTTTAAGATGATTCGTCTGCTTTCTTTTTCAGTGGAATTTTATATATTCAAAGCAGACGATTTTCATTTCTTGGGACACTGGTGTCCCACTTGTCCTCAAAGGGTTAAGAGCGCCAACATTTCTCTGATTATTATATAATATCATTTAGAATTTTTTTAGAGTGGGAAGGAGATAACAGAGATAATTTGACTTTATATACATATATAAATTTTCCGAAAATATTCCGTTCTTTCAATTTTAGAAAATATCGTCTGCTTTTTTAAAAAAAAGTTTTAGAGTGGGAGGGGGGGGGGGGAGGGGGTAGATAACAGAAAAACCTCTATATCTATTTACATGATATAATTTTCGGATAACATTTACGCATAACGAATAGCGTAAGATTAATTCTGTAAAGTATATTCTATATTAAATTAATATTTATGCATGATTGAAGTCATAAAATATAATAGTCCATTTTACCCGAGCTAAAGAGGTTCTGAATTCGCTTCTGAGTCGATTACTGGGTGGGTAATCGTGGTTTCCTATCTAATGTCTTTTTAACTTTGTTTAAATTTAGTTTCATGATGTTAATACTATATTATACTGAATATTTTACCTTTAAATATAACACGCTTGAGTAAGGTTGTTACTTTAGAGTCTAGACTAGATGCTTGACTTCAATATAACAAGGTCTTTGTTCGAATCCAACATCAAACACTCTTTGCTCATTTTTCGACTCAAGATGTCCATGTGGGTTTTAGTAAAAATCGCTCTACTGCAAAATCAAATTTTAAACAAAATCCTCTGTGACAAAATTCCGTGTATGACAAACTCTTTTTCTCCCGTAGGATTGGACAAAATTTATCCCCACATGTAAGCAAACAAATAGATTATAAAATTGGTTGTTTATAAAAAAAAATTTAATAGTAGTATATAATGATTTCTCTGTTTTATTATCGAGTAGTAAGAGGAGAAAAACTCTCTAACCATCTTATTAATTATTATCTAACTAGTTTACTAAAACAATCAACTAAAAAGTAACTATTAACTTTATATATTTTATATTTTTTTCCATAATTTTTTAACGTTGTTTTATTATGTGGAAAAAATGTGTGCACTCTCTTGTAATGCTTTTTGAGAAAAAATAATTTAAAGTTAAAAATTCAGAATATCTTGGGTGCATTGCTTTTAATTTGGTAAGAGCGATAAATATATAATATGAGGGATTCTGCCCTTATGCAATTTTGACTTGATACGCATTTTTGTTTTAACACTAGAAAGACGATGTCGTAAAAATGACCACTTTTTTAATTTAAAAACTAAAATATTTTTAACCATAAAATAACATTTATATGCATTTGTTACTTTTAATATATTATGTTGACTTGTAAATATAGCACATTGTTTTAGTTTAACAATTTTTCATCCCGAATATAACAAGCTTTATATCTCAAATGTATAATGTCAAGAATAAACGTGTAGCAGCTTCAAAAGCCTTGCTCTTTTTCCAAAATATTAATGAAGAAAGTTCTGGATCAGATTTTTCTACGAGCCAAGATGAAGATGAAGTAAACAAAAATTTAGATGGACAACATCTATGAAGCATCTTAGAATTTTTCTAGAGATGAGGATGAAGTTAATAATGATAATCGATTTATTGGCAAGGATGGAACAATATGGTCCTAGTTCTCAACGTTGGGCATCCAAGGACGAAATCACTAATAAAATGTGTTCAAAGTTAAAGAAGCTCTACAACGTTTTCTCATCGTAAGATAGACACTACTTGTATTTTTGCTTTTCCTTGCATTATTTGTGAAAAAAATTGCGTCATATTCAAAATGCACAAATATTGAAGCTTTCAAGTTTGAGGAAGATTGGAAATTAGGTCTAGAGACCTTGATAAATTTCTAGCTTTGAGTTTTTTACCAAGACTTTTTAAGAACTTTAATCTTAAATCTTTTTAGTCTAAAAATTGAGGTGTCCAGTTTTTTTAAAAACATCATACTAAGCACAACTTTTGAAAAAATACTGAAGTATTTAAGATTCGACATAGAAAGGCAACGAGGAGAAAAATTTCAAAATGATAAATTTCCTCTTTTTTCCAAAGTTTGGAACATGTTTATTGACAATTACAAAACATGCTATAATCCTGATTGTAATCTAACTAACGAACAATTGTTTTCTACAAAAGCTAGATGCCCTTTTACTCAATATTTTCCATGTAAACCAAACAAGTGTGAGGTTAAATTTTCGTTGATTGTGGATGTCAATTCAAAGTATGCGGAGGTTTTCCTTATTTGGGAAAGATGAGACAAATAATTTACAGCTGGGTTATTATGTTGTTGATAAACTTTTAGAACAAACAGAATTTAAAATAAGGGTTATATAACCAATGTCTGCCATAATTTACTTTTACAAGACTTTGTGGGAAAATTTATTAGAAAAAGAACCAGCTTAGTAGAGAAACAATGAAGCCGAAAAGAAATTTCGCAATATGTAAAAAAATGCAAGAAAGTATGACAAAATTTTCTTAAAAATTTTTTTTATTGTGGTGCAAATAAGGCAAAAAAAAAAAGATAAACGTATTTCTCATACTAAGTTCCTTGCACACAAAAGCAGTAAAAATTTCAAAAGATGCTAAAAAGCCCGAGACAGTTTGTAAAAAATGTCAATAAATATATGTGCGTACACGTCAATACTCTTTCATACTTTTGATATTTTTTTATAATAAAGTTTGAATTTAAATTTTTTAGATTAAAATTTTAATTTTGTAAAAAGTGCTCATTTTGACCGCTTTCTCTTTTAAGTTATAAATTTTTATTTGTTTTTCTAGTGTTAATAAGCTATTAAGTTTACACTTACTTTATACCTTATCATGTGCAAATTTAATTTAAAAGATAAAATAAGTAATGAAAAGATAAGAAGTTTATGTCAAGTAAATGAAATAAATAAAGTTATAGAAATACAAAGGTTAAGGTGGTTTGGGCATGTAAATAGAAGACCTTCGGGTGATCTAATTAAAGAAACTTATAAAAATCAAAATTTAGGTAAGAGTAAAGGCAGGCCAAAGATGACATGGATAGAAATAGTCAAAAAAGACATGAGCAAAAGACATTTAGCATTAGGGGACGAGCAAAATAGAGATGAATGGAGACGCAAAATAATGAGAGATTAGATGCCATAGTGGTAAAAACCGGCTAAACCTCAGCGTGCTGGGAATACTAGCCGTAAAATTGATTATTATTATTATTATTACTTTATCCCTTAATTCAACCGTAACTAGTTAACAGCCAGAGTCAAATATTGTCGGCTTTACAATCGTCTGCCTTTATTATGCTTTTTAATACAAATCTTCTGCTTTATAATAGATATCGTCTGATAATTATGGTTGTAAATGGATTGAGATCACATTTTTATTATATAAGTTTCACAATCGTTTCAAAGGAATCAGGGCTGTGGCTCAGGGGTGGATCTATAAATTTATCGTTGGTGTACTCAGATATATTTCAATATCATGATTTGACAGTATAATATCTTACTCTCCGATCCGAATTCAAATATCAATACACAGCTGATTGGTTTATGTTTATCCTTTAGGAAAAAAACTAGATAAATACCAGTTAATATGAAAATCGCCTTTTTAAAAAGTATTTGAACCTAAAATATTCAGTCTCGAATAAAATGAAAAAAATATAAAAGAAGTTCTTTTTAATAAAATTTCTTTCTCGAATAAAATGAAAAAAATAGTAAAAATATAAAAGAAGTTCTTTTTAATAAAATTTCTTGAAGAAATTTTCTTTCTTTGATTGTTATAGAAACCATTCCTTTTTCCGATCCCGCCCTCTCGGTCATCCTTGTTGTGTTTGTAAATACTTTCTCTCAAATGACATCAACCTTAACTCTTGTAAAATAGTGCTTATATCTCGATAAAAAACTCAATAAATATCATTTAATCTCTATTTAAATAAAATGCTAGTAATTCACATTTGAAAAGAATTGCCATCTTTTATAATATATAGCAGAGGAGTAGCCAGAGGGGGCAAGGGGGGCAGTGCCCCCCCCCCCCCCCCAAATACCTTTTCTGCCCCCCTCAAATACCAAATATTTTTACTACTTAATTATAACTTAATTATGAACGACTGGGAAATTATTAAAAAATAATAAATTTTATTTGTTTTTCTAGTGTTTTGTAACATTTGTTTTGTAAACAATGTGTAAATATGAATGAAAAGCTGACTAAACTTATATTCAAAGAATCTGAAGAAAAAAATAATACAAAGTTTTCTAAAGTAAATGAAGCCTTAAGTAAAGTGGAAGATAAAATTTCAGTTATAGAAAAATCACAAGAAAATATGAATAAAGTTGTTGAAGAATCTTTAAGTAAAATAAATTTAAAATTACCAATTCCTGAAAGTAACAAAGATATGCTTGTGCCAGTCACGAAATCATATAGTGATGTAGTTAATTTCAAGTCAATTGTACAAGATGCTTTGGTTCAACAAAAAAAACTTGATGCAGTTAGAGAGAGAAGAAATCTTAATCATGTCATTCATGGTATAAACGAGTATGAAGTAGATACTGGAAAAAAGATTGATGATGAACTTTACATAGAAGAAATGTTTAATAAGCATTTAAATCTTTGTAATGTAAAAATTAAAGAAATCCGTAGACTTGGTAAAATGAATGATGAAAAAGAAAAAGCTAGAAGACCACTAAGAATAATCTATGAAGACATAAAAGCAAAAGAAAGTGTTACTAACTCATTGTCACTTCTCAAAAAAGCCGCAGATAATTTTAGAAGAATATTTGTTTCCAACGACCTAGACTATGATGAAAGAGGCAAGTTAAAAGAGATGCGCCAACAAGCGAAAACTAAAAATTTACAAAGTAACAGTGAATATTATTATTATGTTAAAGGAGATCCTGTTGTAGGAATGAATTTAACTAAAAAGTATTTTCAAAGAAAAGAATAGTAGGCTATTCAAAGCCAAACAGTTTTAGATTATTTACTGAAAATTCAAATTGTTTGAAAGTTTTTTACACTAATGCCAATCAGTTACTTCCAAAAATTGATGAATTAAATCTACTAGCTAGACATTATGATTATGACATCTTGTTCGTAACTGAATTTTTATCGAAAAATTCAATACGAGCAACCTAAATCTCAGCCTGTTTGAAATTGAGCATTATGCGTCATGTCACAACATTAGTAATAGTGACATAGAGTCAGCAAATTGTACACAAAAAAGAGGTATTATTTGCTTTTACAAAAAGAAGTTAGCTCTTTCTCTTGTTTCCTTTGCAAATGCAGTCTCTGTTGAGCATATTACTGTTAAACTTCTTGGTAGTTGTACAGTATTCACTTGTTTCTATAGAAGTCCTAATTCAAATGTTGTTAGTAGTACACATGAAATTATTCAAAAAACAAGAGAAATAAGAGAAAAGGTAAAATTCAACAATTATATTGTCCTAGGAGATTTCAACCATCCTAATATCAACTGGAATACATGCAAAGCAAAACACAACTCCACAGAGGAACTATTTCTTAATTTTTTTCAGGAAAGTTATATGAAACAGTTGATCCGAACTCCAACAAGAGTCAGCTCAAATGGTAAAGAAAGTCTTCTTGACTTGGTTTTTACTAGCAATGAAAATTATTTAAATGATTTCAAAACGCTACCAAATCTAACAAAAAGTGATCATTACTGCTTAGTTTTTACAGTCCAACAAAAATTAAAAGATCATTTTAAAAGTCTTAAGTATAACTTTCGTGCTGCTAACTATAACTGCATAAGAAATACCCTAGAAAGTATTGACTGGAAATGTCTGAATAACAAAAGTTTACATGAATCTTGTATCTTATTCGACTCCTTGATTAAAGAACAAATTAATCTTCATGTTCCATCTTTTCCACAAAAAAAGAAATTCAAGTCTTTCATCAACAGAGAATCCATTCTGCTACATAAAAGGAAGAAAAAGTTGTTCAAAACTTTTAAAAAGTTCGGCGGAATTATGAATTTTAATAAATTTAAAGAAGCTAGTAATGAACTTCGTTTTACTACAAGAAAGCTTAGAATAAGTTATGAAGTTAACATTTTAAAAGACTTCAAGAAAAATTCCAAACGGGCATGGAGTTATATAAATGAAAAAAGTAAAAGAAATATCATACCAATGACTATGATTCAAAGTGATGGTTGTACAGTTTATAGCGAGCTTTTGCCTGAAGCATTTAGTCATTATTTTTCTTCAATCTATAGAAACGAAAGTCCAATGTTGACTTTAGCAATTGAGAAGAAAAAAGTGTCTAAGCAACTTATAAATATCATTATTGAATGCTCTGATGTTCATGATAAACTCGTTAACTTAGACGCATCTAAAAGTCCTGGAAATGATAATATACCTCCATTGTTTTTCAAAAACTTAGCTGATTTTCTTGCTGTTCCTTTGACTATAATTTTCAATAAATCTCTTGAAGAATCACAGCTCCCTGATGCATGGAAATTAAGTTGTGTTACACCTATTCTTTAAAAAAGGATGCAAAAACCATGTCTCAAGTTACAGACCAATATCAGTTAAGTGTGCAATGTTTAAAGTCCTTGAATCTATAATTAATAATAAAATTTATGCTCATCTTGAATTAAATGGTTTATTGTCGAATTTTCAACATGGCTTTCGCCGAAAAAAGTTTACAATTACTAATTTGATTGAGTTTATGAATGAAGTCACACTTGAAATGAATAATGATAAGACAGTAAATGTTATTTATTTGGACTTTGAAAAAGCCTTTGATACACTTCCGCATAAGAGGCTCCTTTTAAAGTTGCAGTCTTTTGGTCTTTCTGGAAATTTTCTGAATTGGATTGAAGATTATGTATGTGGAAGTAAATCTCTTATACAAGTAAATGGATTCCGGTCCAAAATCAACAAGATTCCAAGTGGTGTTCCGCAAGGATCAATACTTGGACCAATGTTTTTCAATCTGTTTGTCAATGATATATCTGATAGACTTAAATCTAGTATCAAGTTATTTGCTGACGACATAAAGATATACGCTTCTTCCAACGAATTCTTTAACCATTGGCTGCAGCAAGATTTGTTTTCAATATATCAATGGACAGTTGAATGGGACATGAAATTAAACATTGATAAGTGCTATCATCTTCAAATTGGACGGCCTGATAATAATGTCTTCTTAGGTGGGAAGCCGCTCAAAAAAGTTTTAAAGCAAATCGATTTGGGGATTGTTATTGACTCTAAACTTAGTTTCAAAGAACACGTGTCTGTTAGTGTCAAAAAAGCTTACTCTATCTTGCATATGCTCAAAAACACTTTTGTCTTCTCTAACAAAGATGTAGCTGTTCACTTATTTAAATCATTGGTAAGGCCAATCCTTGAGTATGGAAATATAATTTTTGGGAATTCCTGTTTATTTAACATGAGAAAAATTGAGAAAGTGCAAAAGGTGTTTACTAAATATTTGAAAGGTATGATAAACCTCAGCTATGAAGAAAGATTAAAAATCCTAAACTTACCTACATTGTACTACAGAACGATTCGCAATGAAATGATAACTAT
>JAUIRK010000259.1:0-32830 GCA_030549495.1 Nectonema munidae | reverse complement strand
TGATGATGATGATGATGATGATGATGATGATGATGATGATGATGATGATGATGATGATGATGATGATGATGATGATGATGATGATGATGATGATGATGATGATGATGATGATGATGATGATGATGATGATGATGATGATGATGATGATGATGATGATGATGATGATGATGATGATGATGATGATGATGATGATGATGATGATGATGATGATGATGATGATGATGATGATGATGATGATGATGATGATGATGATGATGATGATGATGATGATGATGATGATGATGATGATGATGATGATGATGATGATGATGATGATGATGATGATGATGATGATGATGATGATGATGATGATGATGATGATGATGATGATGATGATGATGATGATGATGATGATGATGATGATGATGATGATGATGATGATGATGATGATGATGATGATGATGATGATGATGATGATGATGATGATGATGATGATGATGATGATGATGATGATGATGATGATGATGATGATGATGATGATGATGATGATGATGATGATGATGATGATGATGATGATGATGATGATGATGATGATGATGATGATGATGATGATGATGATGATGATGATGATGATGATGATGATGATGATGATGATGATGATGATGATGATGATGATGATGATGATGATGATGATGATGATGATGATGATGATGATGATGATGATGATGATGATGATGATGATGATGATGATGATGATGATGATGATGATGATGATGATGATGATGATGATGATGATGATGATGATGATGATGATGATGATGATGATGATGATGATGATGATGATGATGATGATGATGATGATGATGATGATGATGATGATGATGATGATGATGATGATGAAGGAAGGAAGGAAGGAAGATTTTATTTTACGCGCAACTACAATACATAGTAAAGTATAGGTACAGTCACGCGGAGAAATATAGTTTCAGAGATAAATATTAAGAGAAGAGATTAAATCATTATAGCTTACAAACAGATAGGTTTTCAAATTCTTTCTAAAATTAATTAAACTTTCAGCTTCTTTCAGATTACAAGGTATAAGATTCCACAGTCTACATGCTTTATGGAGAGGAAGCCTACTTGCTAAGTTTTTAGAAATGAAACCAGAGCTTTTTGTTTCGACAAGAGATGCCAAGGCATGAGGTTTCTGGTATTTGTAACATTTAAAAATTAAAACCAAAAGCTTAAAAACAATTCTAGTTTCAATATTCAACCAATGTAGTGCATTAAGAACGAGTGAGACGCTTTCATGTCTCATTTTTCCTGTGATTAAACGTGCACAATTATTCTGCAACACTTGTAATTTTTTTAACTTCACTTTAGGCAGCCCATAGAGCAAAGAGTTACAGTAATCTAGACGACATACAACGAATGCGTTGACAAGAGTGACAAGGTGGCTTTCAGATAGAAATTTTTTAAATTGTTGTAAGTTTCTCAGAAAGAGATAACCTTCTTTAAGCTTAAATTTAATAAAGGTATCATAAGATAAATGTTTGTCAAGAGGAACACCCAGTATGTTGATTTCATTTTGAATCTTGATTATATTCCCATCAATGTGAAGACTATGAAGCAAAAGATCACGTTGTGATGAGAAGACGATAACTTGTGTTTTTTCATTATTCAGTTTGAGTAAATACCTTTTCATTTCTTTTTTTATTTTAGAATACAGGTTAGGAATTCTAGTTTGGAGAGTAGATGCTTTAAAATTTGAGTGAAATGACGTATAGATGTACAAGTCATCAGCGTATGCCAAGACATTGAAACCAAGTTTATCAATGAAGTCTAAAAGTGGAGAAATAAAGATATTGAAGAAAAAAGGTCCTAGAACGGAGCCTTGAGGGACACCATAATTAGATGCAACAGATTCTGAGAAAAATCCATCTATACATGTAGAGTGCGACCTATCTTTGAAATATGATGAAATCCAACTCAAGACTTTACCTCTGATGCCAAATCTTTTCTTTAAGATTAGTAATAATAATTGTCTATCAATAGTGTCAAAAGCAGACTGAATGTCCAGAGCAAGCAACACAGTGTGGAGATTTTTAGACATGTTGATTTTTATATCGTTCACAAGCGTAAAAAGTAGTGACTCTGTGCTACAATGTTTTTGGTAGGCAAAGAGGCTTTTATTAATTAAATTATTAGAAGTGAGATGATCTGACAGTCTTTTGAGTGCAACACGTTCAGCAAGCCTACTTAGGAAGCTAAGGCTGGATATGGGTCTAAAATCATTTAGATTGTCTGCATGGGCGTGAGAGCGTTTAGGAACAGGCGTGAGGATAGCTTCTTTTGAAAAAAAGTAAGTACCTGTGGTAAAAGATTCGTTAATGAAGGAAACAAAAAGAGGTAGAAGAACATCCAGACAATTGTTCATCATATCAGAATTCAAACTATCAGCATGACCAACTTTAATTCCATGAACATCAATGATGTTTTCAAGTTCGTCTTGATCAGTAGGATGAAATTTGGTTAAAATTGAACAATGAAGGTTTTCTGTTTTGATGTCAGATACATGAGTGCAAGAAGTTTCAGCAATTAGGCATTTAGCAATGGAAAGAACTTTTCTATAAAAGAATTCATTGAAGAGGTTTGCTAACTTATATTTGTCTTTTGAATAAGAAAAACTGTCCTGGCGTTTATTGATGCTTGACATTTCACGAACAAAACGATAAAGAGATTTAGCATCAGTCGATCTATTTATTACCTGGTCACAGTATTGCTTTTTGTTTTCATGTAAAATTAACGAAGTTGAAGTTCTTAAAGCTTCATACTTATGACGGTGAGCATCATTTCGAGTTTTCAACCATTTGTTGTAAAGTTTTCTTCTTTGATTTCTCAATTTGATGAAGTCACTTGAAATCCATTTAGGTCTAGATAGACTAATATTTTTAGTCACTTTGGGAGCATATTTGTTCGTAATTTCTTCAATTGCTAGGCGGAAGTGATTAAATTGAATGCTTGCTTTTGTTTCATGATCCAACAAGGAAACTATTTTCATTTTTAATTCCTCTTTAAACAAATCTTTATCAATAGTGGAAAACGTTCTAAAAGTGATAGATTTCTCTTTGGTATCAAGTAAGATAGGACAGTTAAGAGTGAAAACAATAGGATAATGATCACTTAAATCGATAGGAATAATTTCAGTACTAAGGTGATTTATTAAGCCAGTTTCACAGCAAATGTTATCTAAGCAATGCCCAGCAGTGTGAGTTTGCTTCGATAACAATGGGTGTAGCGCAAATGCATCAAGTATGCTTAGAAATTTGAGAGTACATGAATTCTTAGAATTTTCAAAATGTAAATTGAAGTCACCAAGTATGACTTTATAAGAGGCAACTGTATTAAGTGATTCTATCAATTCAGAGATTTCATTAAGAAAATGGCTAAAAGTAACATTTATCAATCTGTAAACCAGAGCGAATGCCACACTAAAAATAGGAAATTTTAAAACACAACCTATAGCCTCAAAAGTTTTGTAGCTTTTAAGCTTGAGGAGCTTCAAATTTACACTTTTTTGATACAATATAGCAACACCACCTCCTCTTGAAGAACGAAAACAATGTTTCACTTCATAACCATTTTCAATAACTAGCGTAACGGTAGCATTAAATTGACTTGTCAACCATGTTTCGCAAATAAAGACAACGTCAGCTGACTTTGATTTACAAAAATCAATCACTTCTAAGCTTTTATTTTGTAGAGAGTGGACATTCCACAAAACATAATTACATGATTTTGAAGTTGTTAGTTTTTTGGAACGAGAGAAGTAGATAAAGGAGCTTGAGAAGAAGACCTGAGAGAAGCAGTAGGTAATCTGTTCGACAATCCTTTACCAAGTTTCTCCTGAAAAATGGGACATAGTGAAGAATTTGCGCGATGATTGTTATCTACCGAATTATTTTTACTACAATTAATACATTTATGAGATGAAGTCTGATCGAAAGATAAGCTGCAATCATTAGTTTCATGAGAATGAGCGCAAACAGCGCATGAAGGAGATCCAATGTTAGTACAACTCGCTTTCCAATGGCCGTACTCCTGGCAATAATTGCAACGCTTAACAACTTTCCATTCAAAAACGGTGCATTCTTGCAACCCAACAAATAATTTGTCACCCGAAGCTACAAGCTTTTCTCTGGTATCAGAAGAGATCTTCAAAACGGCATAGAAAGTATCGTTTCTTGAAGACTTATTCACAAATAAACATTTTGAGCTCTCTTCATTTATACTCAAATTCTTGTTCAACTCTTTAATATTTTCAAAAAGATCGGTAGGAGTATAAGAATAGTGTAGGCCAGCAATACCAATATGATAACTTTTATTGATAGGGTTAATCGATGCTTTGTCAAAAATTTTTTCTAAAATTGATTGAATCTTGTTTTTTTGAGCATTTTCAGTAGGTACCACTAGACACATGTTGCCTTCTTTATTTTTATAGAATTTTTTCACTTTAACTCCAGAATTAACGCAGTCTTTTTCGAATGATTTAATTTTGGAAGTAGACAAATTATTTTCTTTAATAATATAGCTAGGCTTAGCTTTGATTTTGTCCATTACACTATTGTAAGGATTGCGAGAAACAACATGTGAAAATGTAGGTTGATTAGAATCTTTACGGTTGAGTTCATTTAGACTAGGAAAATCAACTTTGTCAACTATTCTTTTCAGTGTAGTTTCAATTGAGGCTATTTTTTGTGATAAAGAATTTGCATCGGACTGATTTTTATTTAAAATGCATTCATTACACAAAAAAACAAAATTTTTGTAATTCCTTTGAAAATTTGGAAGAGTATTCTTATAATACGAAGGAGGGCAAAGAGGTTCAACGTTACAGTTAATGGCATGAAAAATTTTACAGCATAAAAAGCATTCAATTGATTCATGCTGAGCATTCTGATTACAAGATGTACAAACACCAATATCATTAAGTAAGGGAGAAGAGGGTAAAGTATTAGTCATTATTGGAAAGAATATAAAATAATGGGTATAATTTTATTATTGTAATAATAAATAAAGTTATGGAAAATAATAAAAAAGTTTTAATAAGAAAGATGATAAAGTGAATTTTACAACACTAATATTAATTTTATAATTAAATTAATTATTATTATAATTATTTATTATTTATTATAATTTTTTTATAATTAATTTTGCAGCACAAGAGAAAAAGTTGAAGATGAATGATAAAATTAATTTTACAACACTTCTGATAGTAAATAATTCGCCATTTTAATATTGAGTTGTTCAAAGATAATTTTCAGAGGAAAAAAAAAAAATGATGATGATGATGATGATGATGATGATGATGATGATGATGATGATGATGATGATGATGATGATGATGATGATGATGATGATGATGATGATGATGATGATGATGATGATGATGATGATGATGATGATGATGATGATGATGATGATGATGATGATGATGATGATGATGATGATGATGATGATGATGATGATGATGATGATGATGATGATGATGATGATGATGATGATGATGATGATGATGATGATGATGATGATGATGATGATGATGATGATGATGATGATGATGATGATGATGATGATGATGATGATGATGATGATGATGATGATGATGATGATGATGATGATGATGATGATGATGATGATGATGATGATGATGATGATGATGATGATGATGATGATGATGATGATGATGATGATGATGATGATGATGATGATGATGATGATGATGATGATGATGATGATGATGATGATGATGATGATGATGATGATGATGATGATGATGATGATGATGATGATGATGATGATGATGATGATGATGATGATGATGATGATGATGATGATGATGATGATGATGATGATGATGATGATGATGATGATGATGATGATGATGATGATGATGATGATGATGATGATGATGATGATGATGATGATGATGATGATGATGATGATGATGATGATGATGATGATGATGATGATGATGATGATGATGATGATGATGATGATGATGATGATGATGATGATGATGATGATGATGATGATGATGATGATGATGATGATGATGATGATGATGATGATGATGATGATGATGATGATGATGATGATGATGATGATGATGATGATGATGATGATGATGATGATGATGATGATGATGATGATGATGATGATGATGATGATGATGATGATGATGATGATGATGATGATGATGATGATGATGATGATGATGATGATGATGATGATGATGATGATGATGATGATGATGATGATGATGATGATGATGATGATGATGATGATGATGATGATGATGATGATGATGATGATGATGATGATGATGATGATGATGATGATGATGATGATGATGATGATGATGATGATGATGATGATGATGATGATGATGATGATGATGATGATGATGATGATGATGATGATGATGATGATGATGATGATGATGATGATGATGATGATGATGATGATGATGATGATGATGATGATGATGATGATGATGATGATGATGATGATGATGATGATGATGATGATGATGATGATGATGATGATGATGATGATGATGATGATGATGATGATGATGATGATGATGATGATGATGATGATGATGATGATGATGATGATGATGATGATGATGATGATGATGATGATGATGATGATGATGATGATGATGATGATGATGATGATGATGATGATGATGATGATGATGATGATGATGATGATGATGATGATGATGATGATGATGATGATGATGATGATGATGATGATGATGATGATGATGATGATGATGATGATGATGATGATGATGATGATGATGATGATGATGATATCGGCAAACTTTACTAAAGTGACCTAGTTTATTACACTTTCGACAATATGAATTGCGAGCCGGATAGTTGACACGAGGGTGACGTTGATTTCCACAAAACCAACAAGAATTAAGGCTTTGTTCTTTAGGCCTAAAAGTAGTCTTTGATTGAATAACAGCGTTCATAGGATCTGTAGCATCTAAACTATCATTATTATTGGAAGCTGCTGCAGACCTCGTGGTTTCTATGCCATAATCAGCAGAACTCTTCAATGCAATCTCTAAGGATCGTGCAATTAAAAGTGCCTTTTCAAAGGTTAACTTACTGTCTTCTAACAAACGCAAACGTATAGATGGAGAATTAATTCCATTAATTAAGGAATCACGGATCATTTCTTCTTTATAAACTTCGGCGCTGACATCTTTGAAGTTACAGTACTTACCTAAGTTTTGCAGTTCTTGGACAAACTCGTCAACATTTTCTTCGGCTCTTTGTTTTTCTAGTAGCAAGTAGATGACGCGTGTAAAGAGAATTTCTTTCTTTACAAAAAATCGATTCGAGTTTTTCTAGGGCTGATTGAAGGGTACATAAATTATCGATGTATTTGAATATGTGAGGCTTTATATGGCAAAATAAAGTTTTAATTTTATTAGACTCACCTTCTGGTATATACTCTAAAAAATTCTCAAAAAGAACGCGCCAATGCTTCCACTGTTCATAAGAGTCTTGATCAGTGGGCTTAATATCAAGAATAGGCGGCTTTAGAATTTTGTCCATGATCACTTTATATTAGTACTTTTAATTGTAGTAAAACCAGAATAAGAAGATTGATTGCAGTAACGATATAAGATGATTTATTCAGGATAGAATAGCAAACTTAAGTTAGGTTATAAAAGTACTATAATGATGCTAAAGTGATGAAATAACAGCAGTGTGTGTATATATATATATATATAACAAATGTGCCTTAGGATTATAAAGTAATATGCACGTAAACGTATATCAAGGATTTACATTTAAGAGAACTCTAGGCGCAAATTATACTACAATGATGATGATGATGATGATGATGATGATGATGATGATGATGATGATGATGATGATGATGATGATGATGATGATGATGATGATGATGATGATGATGATGATGATGATGATGATGATGATGATGATGATGATGATGATGATGATGATGATGATGATGATGATGATGATGATGATGATGATGATGATGATGATGATGATGATGATGATGATGATGATGATGATGATGATGATGATGATGATGATGATGATGATGATGATGATGATGATGATGATGATGATGATGATGATGATGATGATGATGATGATGATGATGATGATGATGATGATGATGATGATGATGATGATGATGATGATGATGATGATGATGATGATGATGATGATGATGATGATGATGATGATGATGATGATGATGATGATGATGATGATGATGATGATGATGATGATGATGATGATGATGATGATGATGATGATGATGATGATGATGATGATGATGATGATGATGATGATGATGATGATGATGATGATGATGATGATGATGATGATGATGATGATGATGATGATGATGATGATGATGATGATGATGATGATGATGATGATGATGATGATGATGATGATGATGATGATGATGATGATGATGATGATGATGATGATGATGATGATGATGATGATGATGATGATGATGATGATGATGATGATGATGATGATGATGATGATGATGATGATGATGATGATGATGATGATGATGATGATGATGATGATGATGATGATGATGATGATGATGATGATGATGATGATGATGATGATGATGATGATGATGATGATGATGATGATGATGATGATGATGATGATGATGATGATGATGATGATGATGATGATGATGATGATGATGATGATGATGATGATGATGATGATGATGATGATGATGATGATGATGATGATGATGATGATGATGATGATGATGATGATGATGATGATGATGATGATGATGATGATGATGATGATGATGATGATGATGATGATGATGATGATGATGATGATGATGATGATGATGATGATGATGATGATGATGATGATGATGATGATGATGATGATGATGATGATGATGATGATGATGATGATGATGATGATGATGATGATGATGATGATGATGATGATGATGATGATGATGATGATGATGATGATGATGATGATGATGATGATGATGATGATGATGATGATGATGATGATGATGATGATGATGATGATGATGATGATGATGATGATGATGATGATGATGATGATGATGATGATGATGATGATGATGATGATGATGATGATGATGATGATGATGATGATGATGATGATGATGATGATGATGATGATGATGATGATGATGAAGGAAGGAAGGAAGGAAGATTTTATTTTACGCGCAACTACAATACATAGTAAAGTATAGGTACAGTCACGCGGAGAAATATAGTTTCAGAGATAAATATTAAGAGAAGAGATTAAATCATTATAGCTTACAAACAGATAGGTTTTCAAATTCTTTCTAAAATTAATTAAACTTTCAGCTTCTTTCAGATTACAAGGTATAAGATTCCACAGTCTACATGCTTTATGGAGAGGAAGCGTACTTGCTAAGTTTTTAGAAATGAAACCAGAGCTTTTTGTTTCGACAAGAGATGCCAAGGCATGAGGTTTCTGGTATTTGTAACATTTAAAAATTAAAACCAAAAGCTTAAAAACAATTCTAGTTTCAATATTCAACCAATGTAGTGCATTAAGAACGAGTGAGACGCTTTCATGTCTCATTTTTCCTGTGATTAAACGTGCACAATTATTCTGCAACACTTGTAATTTTTTTAACTTCACTTTAGGCAGCCCATAGAGCAAAGAGTTACAGTAATCTAGACGACATACAACGAATGCGTTGACAAGAGTGACAAGGTGGCTTTCAGATAGAAATTTTTTAAATTGTTGTAAGTTTCTCAGAAAGAGATAACCTTCTTTAAGCTTAAATTTAATAAAGGTATCATAAGATAAATGTTTGTCAAGAGGAACACCCAGTATATTGATTTCATTTTGAATCTTGATTATATTCCCATCAATGTGAAGACTATGAAGCAAAAGATCACGTTGTGATGAGAAGACGATAACTTGTGTTTTTTCATTATTCAGTTTGAGTAAATACCTTTTCATTTCTTTTTTTATTTTAGAATACAGGTTAGGAATTCTAGTTTGGAGAGTAGATGCTTTAAAATTTGAGTGAAATGACGTATAGATGTACAAGTCATCAGCGTATGCCAAGACATTGAAACCAAGTTTATCAATGAAGTCTAAAAGTGGAGAAATAAAGATATTGAAGAAAAAAGGTCCTAGAACGGAGCCTTGAGGGACACCATAATTAGATGCAACAGATTCTGAGAAAAATCCATCTATACATGTAGAGTGCGACCTATCTTTGAAATATGATGAAATCCAACTCAAGACTTTACCTCTGATGCCAAATCTTTTCTTTAAGATTAGTAATAATAATTGTCTATCAATAGTGTCAAAAGCAGACTGAATGTCCAGAGCAAGCAACACAGTGTGGAGATTTTTAGACATGTTGATTTTTATATCGTTCACAAGCGTAAAAAGTAGTGACTCTGTGCTACAATGTTTTTGGTAGGCAAAGAGGCTTTTATTAATTAAATTATTAGAAGTGAGATGATCTGACAGTCTTTTGAGTGCAACACGTTCAGCAAGCCTACTTAGGAAGCTAAGGCTGGATATGGGTCTAAAATCATTTAGATTGTCTGCATGGGCGTGAGAGCGTTTGGGAACAGGCGTGAGGATAGCTTCTTTTGAAAAAAAGTAAGTACCTGTGGTAAAAGATTCGTTAATGTAGGAAACAAAAAGAGGTAGAAGAACATCCAGACAATTGTTCATCATATCAGAATTCAAACTATCAGCATGACCAACTTTAATTCCATGAACATCAATGATGTTTTCAAGTTCGTCTTGATCAGTAGGATGAAATTTGGTTAAAATTGAACAATGAAGGTTTTCTGTTTTGATGTCAGATACATGAGTGCAAGAAGTTTCAGCAATTAGGCATTTAGCAATGGAAAGAACTTTTCTATAAAAGAATTCATTGAAGAGGTTTGCTAACTTATATTTGTCTTTTGAATAAGAAAAACTGTCCTGGCGTTTATTGATGCTTGACATTTCACGAACAAAACGATAAAGAGATTTAGCATCAGTCGATCTATTTATAACCTGGTCACAGTATTGCTTTTTGTTTTCATGTAAAATTAACGAAGTTGAAGTTCTTAAAGCTTCATACTTATGACGGTGAGCATCATTTCGAGTTTTCAACCATTTGTTGTAAAGTTTTCTTCTTTGATTTCTCAATTTGATGAAGTCACTTGAAATCCATTTAGGTCTAGATAGACTAATATTTTTAGTCACTTTGGGAGCATATTTGTTCGTAATTTCTTCAATTGCTAGGCGGAAGTGATTAAATTGAATGCTTTCTTTTGTTTCATGATCCAACAAGGAAACTATTTTCATTTTTAATTCCTCTTTAAACAAATCTTTATCAATAGTGGAAAACGTTCTAAAAGTGATAGATTTCTCTTTGGTATCAAGTAAGATAGGACAGTTAAGAGTGAAAACAATAGGATAATGATCACTTAAATCGATAGGAATAATTTCAGTACTAAGGTGATTTATTAAGCCAGTTTCACAGCAAATGTTATCTAAGCAATGCCCAGCAGTGTGAGTTTGCTTCGATAACAATGGGTGTAGCGCAAATGCATCAAGTATGCTTAGAAATTTGAGAGTACATGAATTCTTAGAATTTTCAAAATGTAAATTGAAGTCACCAAGTATGACTTTATAAGAGGCAACTGTATTAAGTGATTCTATCAATTCAGAGATTTCATTAAGAAAATGGCTAAAAGTAACATTTATCAATCTGTAAACCAGAGCGAATGCCACACTAAAAATAGGAAATTTTAAAACACAACCTATAGCCTCAAAAGTTTTGTAGCTTTTAAGCTTGAGGAGCTTCAAATTTACACTTTTTTGATACAATATGGCAACACCACCTCCTCTTGAAGAACGAAAACAATGTTTCACTTCATAACCATTTTCAATAACTAGCGTAACGGTAGCATTAAATTGACTTGTCAACCATGTTTCGCAAATAAAGACAACGTCAGCTGACTTTGATTTACAAAAATCAATCACTTCTAAGCTTTTATTTTGTAGAGAGTGGACATTCCACAAAACATAATTACATGATTTTGAAGTTGTTAGTTTTTTGGAACGAGAGAAGTAGATAAAGGAGCTTGAGAAGAAGACCTGAGAGAAGCAGTAGGTAATCTGTTCGACAATCCTTTACCAAGTTTCTCCTGAAAAATGGGACATAGTGAAGAATTTGCGCGATGATTGTTATCTACCGAATTATTTTTACTACAATTAATACATTTATGAGATGAAGTCTGATCGAAAGATAAGCTGCAATCATTAGTTTCATGAGAATGAACGCAAACAGCGCATGAAGGAGATCCAATGTTAGTACAACTCGCTTTCCAATGGCCGTACTCCTGGCAATAATTGCAACGCTTAACAACTTTCCATTCAAAAACGGTGCATTCTTGCAACCCAACAAATAATTTGTCACCCGAAGCTACAAGCTTTTCTCTGGTATCAGAAGATATCTTCAAAACGGCATAGAAAGTATCGTTTCTTGAAGACTTATTCACAAATAAACATTTTGAGCTCTCTTCATTTATACTCAAATTCTTGTTCAACTCTTTAATATTTTCAAAAAGATCGGTAGGAGTATAAGAATAGTGTAGGCCAGCAATACCAATATGATAACTTTTATTGATAGGATTAATCGATGCTTTGTCAAAAATTTTTTCTAAAATTGATTGAATCTTGTTTTTTTGAGCATTTTCAGTAGGTACCACTAGACACATGTTGCCGTCTTTATTTTTATAGAATTTTTTCACTTTAACTCCAGAATTAACGCAGTCTTTTTCGAATGATTTAATTTTGGAAGTAGACAAATTATTTTCTTTAATAATATAGCTAGGCTTAGCTTTGATTTTGTCCATTACACTATTGTAAGGATTGCGAGAAACAACATGTGAAAATGTAGGTTGATTAGAATCTTTACGGTTGAGTTCATTTAGACTAGGAAAATCAACTTTGTCAACTATTCTTTTCAGTGTAGTTTCAATTGAGGCTATTTTTTGTGATAAAGAATTTGCATCGGACTGATTTTTATTTAAAATGCATTCATTACACAAAAAAACAAAATTTTTGTAATTCCTTTGAAAATTTGGAAGAGTATTCTTATAATACGAAGGAGGGCAAAGGGGTTCAACGTTACAGTTAATGGCATGAAAAATTTTACAGCATAAAAAGCATTCAATTGATTCATGCTGAGCATTCTGATTACAAGATGTACAAACACCAATATCATTAAGTAAGGGAGAAGAGGGTAAAGTATTAGTCATTATTGGAAAGAATATAAAATAAAATGGGTATAAGTTTATTATTGTAACAATAAATAAAGTTATGGAAAATAATAAAAAAGTTTTAATAAGAAAGATGATAAAGTTGATTTTACAACACTAATATTAATTTTATAATTAAATTATAAGTTATTAAGTAACTTTTTCATTTTTATGGGGCAAGGGAAACACCCTAGGGGAAGGGGGTTGTCGATTTTGTACAATTCGTTTTCATTAAATATTGAATATTTTTAGAAAATTCTATTGGGAATCCACTAAATAATAATTCATTGCGAAACTGAAGATGCCATTTTTTTTAATGAAAAACAATCAAACTTGTCAAAAAACAATCAAACCTACTAAAAAAATACGGAATTTATATATTTTAAAGTTTATATATTTGGCATTGATGGTCAGGCTTGATTGATTTTTTGACAGGTTCGATTGTTTTTCAAGAAAAATAAATAACACCATCAGATTGGCAATCAATTATTTAGTTGGTTCATCTTTTGTAAAAAAATTCTATATTTCAAGAAAAAAAGGGGGTGGACATTTCCACTTAGGAAATGAAAATAGTCCGTCAGGAAGAGGAAGAAAAAAACTTTCTGTATTTTCAAGGCAAAGCCTCGTTGGAAATTTTCTAACAAACTTCAGATCCTGAAAAGAACAGAAGTGAAGAAGCCTAGATGAAATGTATGGGATATCTGAATGTAAGCATTTAACAAAAATTATTTTCAGAAGGACTCTATATTTTTAAATGACAAAAACGTGTGTGAAGCAGTATTTTTTTCTGCAAAAACTTTGACTATGTATAAAACGATAAACGAAATTTCGTAATAAACACTCTCTAAACATAAGAATGAGTGAGTATTTTTTGATTTGTGGCAAATAGACATCTTTTATGATGATGATGATTAGTTTTGTCCGCTATGACCTGTGAATTAATTAGTATGGGATAGACATTTAAGTATTTAAAAGTTGAAGGATAATAATAAATCAAGTGAAGATTGCTAACTTTTGTGATGAGATGATAACACAACTTCCAAATTCAAGAAAGATTATATCTCACAACTCAGAATAATTAAACGCACCCTTTTTAATTTCAAATTACAATGCAAAGAGATGAATTAAATATAGTAATGAAATTTTGTCGTTTAAATTCACACACATATATATATATAATAGAAGACAATGGCGTTTTAAACATTTCTACTTTAACGCTTTTGTTGCTACAAGTCAAATATGCAAGTAAGTCGGCTAACTTTTTGGAAGATTTGCCAAACTTGAGTTGTTATTCGCCGATGCATAAGTGGACGTTGAGCACCTTAATTTTGTCTTAAAAAATAGCCCTTGACTTACTTGTTCACTCAGAACACAAAGTTCGATGTTTAAGATACTGGTCAAATTTCACACCATAATCTCATACGGGACGTCGAAATAACATTAATATTGATTGAGGAAATTTTATAAACAGAACGAAAAAATTATAGGAGATTGTAGGAAGAAGGCTGCCTAAATATAGAAAACGCCCCCCCCCTCCCCCCCCCTCCCCCCCCCCCCCGCTGAGCGAACATTCAAAAAGGATCCATTTCTAATGCCCCAGAAGCAAAAAAAGAGGATGTCCTTTGAGAAAGCGAAGAAATAAGCGCAGAGTGGAAGGAAGATGGTGGGGACGATGGTTTTCACGAAGATATACTAACAGAAGGAAGAGTGATTGGAGTAATATGGAAGTACAGCAAGGCAAACAGCGAGTTTTGAAAACTCTATTTTTTGCAAATAAAGTATTTTTTATTTTTATAGATCAATTAATTTTTTTGTCTCGAGTAAATTAAACAAGTTTAATTTGACATCAAAAATTTTCTTTCAACTTGAATTACATTTTAAATTTGTGCTGGACTCATACAGCGAAATACATTAACGCGGATCAGAATAATCAAACGATATCTTAAGTAAAGCAGAAGATTTGTAAAGTAGAAAAATTAAGATAGATTCTTGTCGTTAACCAGTTATATGTAAACATTTTGTTTCTAAATTTGGGTTAGACTTATGCACCAATTTATCGGATAAATAAAATCTTGTGCACAGTCCTGAATAATTGTGTTCCCTTTCATACTTTATATATAGATGGATTCCTGTAAAATCTTTGAGCTCTATTTGTTTCTTCTGATTAAAATTCATTATTTGTAACTTTTCCAAATTTTGATTGGTTTTCATTTATATATCATGTTCTCTTGTTGCTCGAAATCACTTTCTAATAACGAGAGTAACTTCAGTCTTTCTCTTAAACTTGTTTTTCCAAGAAGATCAGCTTTGAAAACAAAGCTGTCAATGATACTTTATCCTTAAACCTTTGAGGACCAGTGGGTCACCAGTGACCCAAGAAATGAAAATCTTCTACTTTGAATATATAAAATTCCATTGAAAAAGAAAGCAGACGAATCCTCTTCAAAATGTTGGTCCTCAAAGGTTTATACAAAGCTATAAAAAATACAATTTTCCTTCAAATCTGGCATTAAAAAATTTTCAATGTATTAAATAAATTATTTTCCCAAAATGAAATAAATTACATTGGGCAGTTATGGGTTTAAAATTAAATTTGTGCGTTGATTGCTAGTTCTAAAATTATAAGTGCGCAGGGCTGTAGCCTTTAGTGAGGCTTTTTACTATATTCAATTTTTTTTATTAATTAAATGTGGGACCAAAATTTAAACATATGTAAATTTCAAATTTCACCAACTCTTTAGTGGTGTTGATATTTTATTGATATAAAATCAAAATTTTTATGCAAATGCCTTACTTGATTATTATTGATAGTAAACTGTGAAAATAAAGAGACAATTATTATTGACCAGTGAATAGGGCTGATTAATTCACCAGTTAATTCAACTCGTAAAAACACTTAACAGATCATAATAAAATTACATATATGAATAATTTTATATCATACACTTTTTTATAAAAACATCATTGCATAATCTCATTTTCATATTCTTGTGCTTTGCATTTTTCCCTTTTTCTTGACGAAATATTTTTCTGTCTATGTATTTCTATGGACTCAAAATTTCCCAAAATTAACCTACTAATCAGTGAGATATTAGACCATGAATTAATCTGTTAACCAAAACACGGCTAATTACCATCACTAGTCTTGATTAATAAAAAAAATATTGGGCTATTTTTTTTCAATTTTTTTTCATAAAATAAAGAAAAAATTATTTTGTTGTTAAAAGTTGCCGATAAAATACAGTTTATAAATGAAAAACTATATGTAAAAAAAAAGTTTAATACTTTCTTGTGTAAATCGAGTCAATTGAATAGGATGCTAATATTTATTTTTTTTGTAACATCCGTATTTTATCAAAATTGATTAATATAATTTTAAAGCAATTATAATATTTTTTAGGACGTTGACATACGTTTCGATTTTTTAAGATGATAAAAGTTTAATTTGTTCCAGTAATTATAATGAAAATGACGACACTACAAGCTATAAACTGACTATTTTTATGTGCAATATAAAGGCCCAAAGAAAGCAAAATACGACCAGGATATTGCAATCTTTTTCTCAGGATATTGCAATCTTTGCAGTGGGCATCATGTAACTCTACAAGGGTTCCTAGTCAAAACGGCCGAAAACCAAAACGGCTGAAACCAAAACGGCCGAAACCAAAACAGCTGAAATCCAAAACGGCCGAAACCAAAACAGCCAAAAATCAAAACGGCCTAAACCAAAACGGCCGAAAACCCAAACGGTCTAAACCAAAACGGCCAAAAATCAAAACGGGCGAAACCAAAACGGCCGAAAACCTAAATAGCCAATAACAAAATCTGAAATATTTTAAATCAAAATCACTTTTGACTTATTTTTTAACAAATAAGTTTGCAAGTATTTTAACCCTATTAGTGCTGGGGGGCGTAAAACGCCCCCTCCCCCCCCCCCCCCCCTTGACTAAAAAATTAATTGTAGAAAATTGCCTGAATCATATCCCTTCAAATTTTGTGAGTTTTCCTAAAATCGCTAGCTGCATCTTTTGAAACCATTTTCGTGGTAGTTGAATGACCCTTTCATGTTCAAAACTGTCAATCAAAATCAAAAATTAAAATTTTCCAGCCAAATTTTGACATTATCTGTACTTAACCTTATAACTTAGGATCTATATTATATAATACCCTGAAAATTTATAATTATATACAGTTTGAAACGCATAACACTTTATATATTTAATTTTTTCAATAATCATGGCTACTTTTTAGAAAATGTCAATCAAAATTTTAATTGATCAAAAATGTATCTAATAAAATATACCTTCAAATTTTACATAAAATATATGTTTTTATACTAAATCGGTCATGCTGTTTTCATTTTTGGACTCATTTTTTACATTTAGGATTTGAAAATACTTATAAGTGTTCATCAAATTTGCGGTTTTCTTCTGAAAATTGTCTCCAAAAACCTTCCTTCACATTTTACATATAATATATGTTTTATACCAAATCAATCATGTTGTTTTTATTTCTGGACTCATTTTTTACATTTAGGATTTGAAATACTTATAAGTGTTAATCAAATTTGCGGTTTACTTCTGAAAATTGGCTCCAAAAACATTCCTTCACATTTTACATAAAATATATGTGTTATACTAAATCGGCCATGCTGGTTTCATTTCAGGACTCATTTTTTACGATTAGGATCTGAAAATACCAATAAGTGTTAATCAAATTTGCGGTTTACTTCTAAAAATTATCTTCAAAAACATTCATTCAAATTTTACAATAAAATATATGTAAAATACTAAATCGGCCATGCTAGTTTCATTTCTGGACTCATTTTTTACGTTTAAGATGCGAAAATACCTATAAGTGTTAATTAAATTTGCGGTTTACTTATAAAAATTGTCTCCAAATACATTCATTCAAATTTTACAATGAAATATATGTTTTTATACTAAATCAACCATGCTATTTTCATTTCTGAACTCATTTTTCACATTTAGAGGTTTTAAAATATCTGTCAATGTCAATCAAATTTGCGGTTTACTTCTAAAAGCTATTTCCAAAAATATTCTCTCAATTTTACATGAAATATATGTTTTTATACAAAATCAATCATGCTGTTTTCATTTTTTACATTTAGGATGTGAAAATAGCTATAAGTGTTAATCAAATTTGCGGTTTACTTCTAAAAATTGTCTCCAAAAACATTCATTCAAATTTTAAATTAAACATATGTTTTTATACCAAATCAACCATGTTAGTTTCATTTATGGACTCAATTTTTGCAGTTTAAATTTGAAAATACCGATAAGTATGAATCAAATTTGCGTTTAGTTCTAAAATTTGTTTCCAAAAATATTGATTCAAATTTTACATAAAATATATGTTTTTATAGCAAATAGATCATTATGATTTCTATATCCCAAAATTTTCTCTCTAATTTTAGATGAAATATATATTTTTATACCAATTCGACCATGATAATTTTTATTTCTGAAATCATTTTTTTGCATTTAGAGGTTTTAAATGTCTGAAAGTGTCAATCAAATGTTCGATTTACGTCTAATGTCTACAGGAATATTTTTAAAATTTAAATAAAATATCTGTTTTTATGCCAAATGGAAGATGCTGGTTTCATTTATAGACTCAGGTTTGGCATTTATGGTTTTAAAATATCTGAAAGCTTAATCAGATTTGCAGTTTACTTCTAGATACTGTCTTCAAAAAAATAAAATATCTGTTTTATACCAAATCGACTATGCTTATTTTATTTCTGTACTGGATTTTGGATAATACGATTAAAAATTATCTCGAAATGGCAATTGAATTAGTAATGTATGCCTGAAAATCAGTTCTGTAAAAATTTTCAAAAAATGGCTGCAAATTAGGTATATAGTAAAAATATACTTTTTTTTTGTATATTTTGGCTTATAATACTTTCTACAATCATCTTGAGTATGAAATATTTATTAAAAAAAAACAAAACGTATTATAAAATCTTTTGAAAATTTGTATGAGAGAAGGAACAAAGTTGAAAACTATTTGAAAAGAGAACATGTGATCAAAACAAATAATTAAAAAAATATGTATCTTGACTAAATGGAAGATCTACCATGTTCTAATGAACTAGAAAGTGGTTTAATTATATAATAGATGCTTCAAAAAGATTTTGACTGTGAAAAAGAAGTTCCTCTTTTACAAATGAAAAATATTTAAATCTAAAGCTTATCATATGGATTACAATTAACATTTAGCTAAGATGGGTAGGAAATCTGAAAATTTAGAATAGGTAGGATTTATCAAAAATGGAACAGATGCCAATATGTGAGAATTTAGTCACTATCAAGATATTTTTAATTTAAATTGAATTTGTCCATCTTTTTCCTTTTGCGTCAAAGAAATAATTTTTTAGATGAAGAACGTGGACAACTTTTTGTAATTGAACAATGAACATTCCGAATGATTCATCAGAAAAAAACCTTTGAAATGAGATTGGTTGACAAATATTCAGGCCTGATAATAAAATACACGATACTGATTAAAAAGTCTAAGATAAATTATTATTATTGAAGTATATATCTAATATGCAGTCATTTTTTGAAAATTTTTTACAGAACTGATTTTCAGGCATACATTACTAATTGAATTGCCACCTTGAGATATTTTTTAACCGTATTATCCAAAATCCAGTACAGAAATAAAATAAGCATAGTCGATTTGGTATAAAACAGATATTTTATTTTTTTGAAAATATTTTTGAAGACAATATCTAGAAGTAAACCCAAATCTGATTGAAGCTTTCAGATATTTTAAAACCATAAATGCCAAAACTGAGTCCAAAAATGAAACCAGCATCTTCCATTTGGCATAAAAACAGATATTTTATTTAAATTTCAAAAATATTTCTGTAGACATTAGACGTAAATCGAACATTTGATTGATACTTTCAGACATTTAAAACCTCTAAATGCAAAAAATGATTTCAAAAATAAAAATTATCATGGTCGAATTGATATAAAAACATATATTTCATGTATAATTAGAGAGAATATTTTGGGATATAGTTTTTCCACATAAACCGCAAATTTGATTGACACTAGCAGTAAAACCTCTAAATGCGAAAACTGTGTTCAGAAATGAAATCATCATGATTTATTTTTTATAAAAACATATATTTCAAGTAAAATTTGAATCAATATTTTTTAAAACAAATTTTAGAACTAAACGCAACTTTGATTGATACTTAGAGGTATTTTCAAATTAAAACTGCAAACATTGAGTCCATAAATGAAACTAGCATGGTTGATTTGGTATAAAAACATATATTTAATAGTAAAATTTGAATGAATGTTTTTGGAAACAATTTTTAGAAGTAAACCGCAAATTTCATTAATACTTATAGGTATTTTCACATCCTAAACGTAAAAAATGAGTCAAGAAATGAAAACAGCATGGCCGATTTATTATGACACATATATTTTATGTAAAATGTGAAGGAATGATTTTGGAGACAATTTTCAGAAGTTAACCGCAAATTTGATGAACACTTATAGGTATTTTCAAATCCTAAATGTAAAAAATGAGTCCAGAAATGAAAACAACATGATCGATTTGGTATAAAATATTTATTTTATGTAAAATGTGAAGAAATATTTTGGAGGCAATTTTCAGAAGTAAACTGCAAATTTTATTAACACTTATAGGTATTTTCAAATCCTAAATGTAAAAAATGAATCCAGAAATGAAAACAGCATGACCGATTTAGTATAAAAACATATATTTTATGTAAATTTGAAGGTATATTTTATTAGATACAATTTTGATAAATCAAATTTTGATTGACATTTTCTAAAAAGTAGCCATGATTATTGAAAAAATTAAATATATAAAGTGTTATGCGTTCCAAACTGTACATAATTATAAATTTTCAGGGTATTATATAATATAGATCCTAAGTTATAAGGTTAAGTACAGATAATATCAAAATTTTGCTAAAAATTTTTAATTTTTGATTTTGATTGACAGTTTGGGACATGAAAGGGTCATTCAACTACCATGAAAATGGTTTCAAAAGATGCAGCTAGCGATTTTAGGAAAAGTCACAAAATTTGAAGGGATATGATTCAGCCAATTTTCTACAATTAATTTTTTAGTGAAGGGGGCGTTTTACGCCCCCTCAGCATAAATAGGGTTAAGAACGCAACACACTCTACTTAGCGTAAAGGCAAAATTTGAACTCGAAATTCGAGAATAGAACTTTTAATTGTAGTTTATTTCAATGTAGTTTAAAAATAAATTTAAAAATTAAAAATTAATAAGGTCTAAATAAAAATTTATGAATAATTTTTAAAAAAAATTCAACTCAAAAAACTTTAAAATAAATTTTTTTAAAGAAACACAAAAACCTTTTTAGAACTTGTTGAAACTAGATTCAGAAACAAAAGTTTGAAAAAGCACAAATCGATAAAAAAAAATTTCAAACATAAAATTCCGCTATTTTTGTATTAAGTAAATAAGTTATAGGCAAAAAAAATTTCCGGTAACTGAAGTTTCGGATCAATAGAAAATTCCCATTAAAAATGGGGTGTCCTTATTTTTTGACCGGAAAGCGAGGTTTTCGGATTAACGAGTTCCGGAGTATTGAGGGTTGACTGCATTTTGCTTGAAAAGTAAAATTTTCTGATGTTTTTGAATTTGCTAAAAAATGAAACAATATATACAGTTAAGCCCTCGTGAAGTGAATCTTTGACCAACCAGATTTATACATGTTTTGAGAGGATTACAAAGTTTCTTCTCTTCACATACATCTATTTAATATGAATTTAAACCTTACCTTCACAGAGATGTTTTGACGTGAAGTACTGATTGCACAACGTGCACTTTTTGATTTTTATTCGGGACATTCTATGTTGAAAATTGAAAAGAAAGTTTAACAAAAAAATGCGAATGAAAATTTATGATACGACTAGTTATCTTGTGTGAAGTGAAAGATAGAGATAATAAGAAGCTAGAAGCTAAAGAATCATTTTGTAGGAAAGAAAATAATGAAGCAAAATGTTCTCTTGTCTGATTGATTGATTGTTTGATTAAATGACTTGTTTTTTCTTTCATTTGTCATCGATAGATCACATATGTTTTGTCCCAAAAAAGACTGCTTTTAAGCCATCATTTGTATTTTGTGTTTCAATAAAAACAAGCATTATAAAGGCAATAACTTGCCAAATAAAAAACTGACGGTGTAGAAGTTTAGTTTGCCATAAACATATTCAATGGGTTTTGAACGTTTTGTAGCCATGACGTTTTTTATTTGTTTTAAGACTTTCCGTATTCATTTAGTCAGCAAGATTAAGTTGTTTCTTACTAAGAACGGTTTTTACTCATTTAAGAAAGTGAATGATTTATATTTTTTTTAAAAACTTATTTAATTATAAATTCCATAAGTAAAGATAAAATTTAGTCAATGAATTATACCCAGTAGATTTTTTTGCTCAACAGTAAAATGAAAACAAAAAGAATTTTAGTAACGTAAAAAAGAGGCAAAATTGAAACAGGCATGTTTTGAAAAAAGTAGTGAGTTATTCCATTTCTGGTAACAAAATAATATATATCACTTTTCAATTCCATAAAATTATCCAACTTTTTAGTTAAACACTTTTTAGGTTTTTGCGCGTTCTGGTTTTAGGTCATTTTGGTTTTTGGCCGTTTTCATTTTGGGCCGTTTTGGTTTTCGGCCGTTTTGGTTTCGGCTGTTTTAGTTTTCGGCTGTTTTGGTTTTGGCCGTTTTAATTTTGGCCGTTTTGACCAGACACTCTCTACAAGAATACGTAACTGTAAAAAAGTGAAGTCAATTCGAAACTCATATAATATGGGGACTGTCAAAAAACCAGTTAAATCTTTTCTATTTTATCACTTAACAGATATTTCAGATCAGAAAAATTCATTACTTCAAAGTGCAGAAGCAGTAATAATTTATTTTCTCTTGTATATAAATAAATAAATAAATAAAAGAAATAAATAAATAAATGTGCTATTTAATCTTTTGTATGATTAGATTTTATATCAATGATATATGATATTTTTATCGATTATATTACATGTGTTTGTGATGAACAAATAAATCACAAAACCTTATTGACTCGAATATGATATCACTCAAGTAACAGGTTTGAACTTGAAAAATCTATTTACACAGCGCACAGGTTAGATAAAATAAAACGTATACCAAAGATAGAAATCGTACTGAACTTTGATATTTATATTAGTTTGTATTTTTTTTACAAAAAAAGCTTTCGTATCGTATCGTATTTTCCAAGCGTAACGTACCGTATGCCACGACTGACAATAATTAGGATTACTATGGTGTGCTGAATAGGCACGTCGAAATAAGTCAAGTTTTTCTTCAGATTGCGAAATTTCCTTTCTCGTAATGGAATAATGAAAAAATGTGTTTTTCAGTGAACCTAATGCCACATTTAAATTAAACATAACGGTAAGTTAAATAATGACAAGCAAGATTTTTTTTAATAAATCATAACGTTTGTCTAGTTTTTATAAATAAATTTGTTTACTTTTAAATACTTTATTCTTAACATTTTTAGTTTTTCTCAGAAAAAATATTTTTGGTGTTTTGGACAACATTTAAACTTTTTATAATAGAGAAATAGATTGAAATATCGGAAAAAGTTTTATCCAAAACAATCAATGTGGCTAGATTAACCCTTTCAGGAACAATGGGACACCAGTGCCCAAAAATCGTCTGCTTAATTTATATAAAAACTCATTGAGAAAGAAAGCAGACGATAGAAAACCAATGCCTCAAAGTGAATGCGTTAACTACCAGAATAATCAGACGGTAACTAGTATAAAGCAGAAGATTTGTATTAAAAAGCATTAAAAAACGAAGACGATTCACATTTTTGTAAAGTCGACATTTGTCGACTGTGGTCGATAACCGGTTAATAAATCATTTACAAAAACTGAAAAAATTATTGGAAAAAGAGAAACATTTCAAGGAGAAATTAAGGGAAAAAAGAATGATTGTAAAAATGAAGTCAATTTTTTGTTAAAATGTTTATTTTTTAAAATTATAGGTCAATTTTTTTACTTTTGAAGTGAATTTTTGAGCGGCCTGATTATAACGAAATTCTTTTTTGTTCTTACTGTTGGTAATGAATCTCCACTATATTTTCATTGTTTTTCCATCTATTTATTTATCGAACCTACATATTATAAGGCTATGATAATCTCACGTTTAATTTAGGAGACCTTCTCCAACCCGTATATTTGTTCAAAACATTCTTAACTTAAAAATCATGGACCGATGGAGTATTAGATTCTAAAATGATTGCAAATGATGACGACATAAATAATAAAAATGAAAGAAATACGAGAAATAGCAAATGGGAACTAAGTATTTTAAATTTCCCATATAAATTATAAGGAAAATTACTATGATATATTGGTGCACATGTAGATTTTAGTTTACTATCTGTAGCGAACGAACCCGTGCGTGGTTTGCAGGAATTGCATGGGTGCAAAAATATATTCTGGCGTTAGCTTCAATATAAGAGTGGAGACTCTACATACGGCCAGGAAGAGGTTTTTGAACTCAGGGCTTATTGTTACAGCGAGTGATTCCAATTATGATATCATCTTTCGGATAGCTTGGTTTTGCGCGTGGAATTGTATGCATGGTTCTTGAAATATAAATAATCAGGAGGCATAATTCAATCCATTTTCAACTACTTTGATTATAAACCACACTGGTTTTAGAAAATTTTCGATAAATTCTTTTATATAAACTTTTCAAATATTTATTACGGGAGTTTAATCATGCATGATGCTGAAAGATCAACATTCTCTCCATATACCGAATGAGTTGTATTTGATAGTAAGTTTTTTTATAAAGGTTATTCAAATAATTGTTTTATATGTCAAATGTGTGCGATACAAAGAAAAATTATAGTTACTATTTTCACCGTATGTTATATATATTTTTTGTGTAAATTTTTTGAACTTAAAAATTTGCCTTTAGTAAAAAGCCATATTTTGTCTTTAGGGGGTAGTGATTTGCGCTAATTTTGCTCCATACCCCTTCATCTCCACGTTAGCACTAAAAGAATTTACGAGTTGAGGAATATCACAATTTTGGCAGGTTTCGCAACTTGATAACGTCATCAAATATTTATAATGTCATAGTTTTTTAGACAAGATCACTGATTTTTACAAAATATTTGTTTGATATCTTTGAGCATAACCAAATGCTTATAACTGAAATAGTGAACTTATAAGTGAATTATAAATACACTATTTTAGACAAAAACACTAAATAAACTATTTTAGAGTTACAGACTCAACAACAAGAAAAATACCTTGCTTAGACCCAACATGTGGCATGTTGCTTTGAAGTGTGAGACCCTTGCATCAATAAAGAATAAGATTATATATCTACTTAATATTTACTAACGTGCATTCACAAATTTCTATTGTCCTTGAAGATGTGCTTTTTTTCTCACAAACCTTGCCTGATATAAAGTTTTTGGTTAAAAAACACCTACATTTTTGACAAAGCTTGAAATTTTGAAGTCATCATCAAGACATGTAACAAATATAACGTCAGATCATAATGATTACATCCTTTCTCCAATTTCTAACATCTAGAAGTGTAGTCTATATAGGGGAAGTAAAGCGTAAACTTTCAATATCCATGCATGTGTGAAACCGAAACCCGGGCGTTTCCTAGATTTAAAACTGAAATTACGAGGCTGCTAATGGGTTATTTAACTCAAGAAGGGGCAATTTCATTTTTTACTCGCGTGTAAAACACGTGACTGCTGCGGCCAATTCGTGTAGTGATCTAGCATCCATTAAATTAGCAGGAAGAAATACTCGAATACTCACGCTATTTTCGCAAATACAATTTTATAGTAGTGTAGCAGAGTTTGTTCCATTTGAATCCAAGTGTGATGTGTTTCTGATAATACTACATCCGCATGAAACAATTACACAGCTATAGGTAATGAGTAATGACTATAACAGCCCGCAAATGATACGCATTTTCAAAATTGAAGACATAATGCAAAAATTAAACGCCCACCCTCCTTTCACTGCTGTAAGTTTTATAAAAAGAATGAGTGGAGGCAAACAGACTCGCGTGTTACACGGCTCTCATGCATAAACACAAACCACGCTAAAGCTATAAAAAACTCGGCCAAAATCGCCACCTCCCTTCTCCCACCCCGAAAATCATTTGCACCGGGCAAAACCAATTTTTTTTACAATTTTTTTTCAATTAATTAACATTTTGACACTAATTTAAGTCAAAAAAAAAGTATTTTTAAATTCATAAACAAAATATGCAAAATAACTGCGAATAATAAAAAAATAATTATTTTTTACCAAAGTAGATGGAATTATATAAGAATTCATATACGCAATTTTATTGCTGCCAGGCAACCCTTTGGTAGAATTGAATGCTGCTCGCAGCTTAAAATTGTTCTTTTTTAGTTTATGCAAACAATATAATTTCAATTGCATGCTTGATTCTAAAACTCCTTGTCAAAAATCCGTTGCAACTGAGTTTCGCTTTGAGAGTGCATGCAACACTTTTCTATTTAACCCATTTACGACCAATGTTCCCAAAGGGAACGCAGACGAATTCCTACTTTAAATGGAATTAAATAGTAATTACTAAACTCGTGTGCTTTGCTTGGTCTTAAATGGGTTAAAAAGCTGAATATCGTGAATCTTTATGAAATTATTTTAGAAGTTGTTCCTCGTCCTTACACTCTCACTCTTTCTGACTTTAAAAGAGGCAGAGATGCGCTTTATAATGAAAAGCAAAGGAGAAAGAGTTACAACGAAGCCAATCTTTTTCTTCTACTCCGCCAATTCTTTGGATGAGAAGCCAAACGTTTATCCCTTGGATATTCAAAAACTTCTCTACTCAATAGCTCTGAACAGTAACAAGTACATGCAAAAGAGAAAGAGTCATGAGAAAAGATTCAACTCTATACTTTCTCCATTATCTGCGATCATACCTCTTTCAAAGCAAAGAGGCAAATTTGGAAAAGCAAAATGAGAATGTGCAAGTTATTGGAAATTAGTTAATGAAATATTAAAATATTTAACTTTTAATAATTTCCACGCTATTTAAATATTTTGATCAATATAGGTTCGAATGTTTAATCTATATATAATAAAATTAATTTTTTTCCGTACAGCAAATGACGAATAATAATACTTTTAACAACTAATGGCTGTTTACTTTTGTATTATTGAGAAAAGTATTGCAACAGCATGGCTGTGTATGTCTAGATTCTAAATGTTTGGATATAAAAGGTGCTATTTTTGGATTCGAATCAAGCTTTGATTTTTTTGCAAATAGTTCAGTCCAAAAGACTCTAATATTGTCTTGTATATGAATGGAAATTTTATAGATACTTTTCTCTCCTAACTAAAATAATTAGATCGAAAAATCATTTTACAATTATAAAATATTAAAATACACGCTAATCTTTTTATGTTTAGAAAATTAGGAAAAAAAAATTATAACTCGAAGCAAACGGTCCTAATAAATTAGTATCAATTATTACCAAATCATTAAAATTGAAAAAACTCTTCTTATACTATATTTTTTTAAAACTTTATTTTTCATTATTTTATTTAAACCTTACAAGACAAAATTTTTTCTTGAAAAAGATTTAGTATTTTTTGAAAGATTAATTTGGACATGCATGTTAATAATTTCTAAGTAGAGGAAATAAGTGAATTATCCTATATAAATTTTTTATAAACATCAATCATTGAATATTAACAACAAAAATTTATTAATTTTTCGTTTCGTGAGGCATGTATGTGATTATCTAGGTTATTATCTTTTGTTTTTATTTATTTATCTATTTGGATTATATAGAGATTAGAAATAATTAAATATTGGGGAATATTAAAAAGTTATGAAATTTTAAGAGTTTTAAAAGTTAACTAAAGTTTTACTAAAGATGATGGCTAAATTTTACAAAGTTGTTGTTAGCCCCTTGATTACACTATCTCATTTTCAGTGTAATCAATCAGTTCATTACAAAGAAAAAAATGGCTTGTACAAAGTTCAATTCAAAGATGGGGTAAATTGAAAGAAAATTTCTTATAGATACCGGAAATTAAAATTTACGTTCTTGTGCAATAATTCAGTTTAAAAGTTCATTATAGTTACAATTTGGTTCCCTCATTGCTACGCGCAAAGCAGGACTTGGTACATATGTTTCTCCCTTCGATCCAAATAGTCGGTATTTTATCATTTATAATGTATTAATCTTTTTGTATGTATGAAGGATCGTTGAAAGTTTTTACCAAATCCAATAAATGTTTGAAAGCGTTTTCATTGATAATGGCATAAAAAGTAAAAAATGTTTACCCATAGTTTTCTACGAAATCCGTGCTCTAAGTTATTTCTTTATTGTCAGGAGTAAGCATGCTTAAATTTGTTGCTCCAAAACATACAAATTGAGATTCTGTATCGATAACGGTATAAGTAGTGTATGTGTATATATTTTTAGAGGTGTTTTACGAAATCTCAGCTCCTAGCAAAATTTTAAAACCGCGTAGTTTATAGATAAAGATATAGAATATAACGGAGTGCTTATTTGAAAAGAATACTTGTTATAGAAATCATAAAGTAAATTTTTTAAAGAAAAATGACTCCTTTTTTTTAATAATAAAAAATAACTGAATAAAATCTTAAAATATTGTTAGATGGCATGATGAGAGAATTCTAAAAATATATAATGGTACTATATATTTGAGTATATGTGGAAATATAAAAAGAGCCTGAAAAATGTAAGATTAGAAAAATTAAAGAATTTTCAAATGTATTCCTTTAGAATTTTATGCGCTGATTCCAAATATGTTAAATGATTAATGATTTATAATAGTTTAAAAACTAACATTTTTAACATTTGCTTAATCAGTATAATATTTTTTTAAAAGATGTATTAAAATTGAAAATTAGATAAGTTTTAAAAAATTTTCCAAAAATCAGTCAAAGGCTCTCTATAAATTTTTTTGAATATTTATCCCTTTCGTGACAAGTGTATCATATATGATACATAAACAATTTTACCTTCGTCTGCTTTTTCGAATAGTTTTGTATATAAATCTTCTGCTTTTTAATAAATATCGTCTGATTTTTCTGGTCACGAAAGGGTTAAATTTATTTTTTAATTTTCTATTAAAATTTTTATCTGATTATATTTCTCAAAAAGATGTGAAAATTTTTTTTGGGGGAAAAAACTAAACAGTATGAAAAAAAAAATTTTTAAGTAAAAATTAAATCTTTAAATATAAACGGTTTAGCATGATTTAGTGGAAAATGTGGAGAACGTTTTTTATATTTGTAAAAAGTGAAATCAGTTTTAAATGATGTATTTTTCTGTACCCTCTGGAGCGACACTCAATGGATGTTGGGTGTACCTCTCAGTTTAACGGTTAAAGGTCGGTAGTTCGAACATTAAGGCTATCAACTCTAAAAACGAATTCACAAAAACTGTGATTAACCATTAGTCATAATGCGAGGAGCAAATCTGCACAAAAATTGAATATTAAAAATGTAAATTTTTTTAATTAAATTGTAAAAAAAATCTAAAATCTCTAAAATATACAAAAATTATTTTTATAATTGTAAATATTTTCTTACAAATAATTAAAATATAAATTCTTAAATAATCCTGAAATTTTTTTATAAAATTTATTTATATTATCAGAACACGAATATATAATTTATTATTAAAAAAAGTTTTTTGATATTTTTAATCAAAAATAAAAAAATCGAAAAATTTGTCAGTCATCTAGTTTGGAGGCTTTTGCCGAAAATGTTATGCATCTAACCCCATATTTTACATCAAATTGTAGAAAAAGAGTTACGTAAACAAATTAAAAAAAGAATTAGTTTTATTTTTAGTTTTTGAGTAAAGCTTACTTAGTCAAATATGTTGAAATTCGGATTTTGATGACCTGTCTATTTAAAAAATTTTCAAGAAATATTTTGAGAATATATATAACTACTTTAATTTCTAATATAAAAATTTTTTTATAAATAAAGCTACTAACAGCAAAATCGTAAAAAATTGACGTTCAAATATAAAAATCGGCAAAAATGTTAAATATAAAACCTTCCTATATCGACCAAATGGAGATTAGAAATTTTGGAAAGAAAAAGTCGATTTATAGAGGTGGTTGAATTGGAGAATAAATTTTTTAATTTTTGAAAATATTTCATGAAAAATAAAGAAGTGTTTTTTAATTTTTTTATTTACAAATCATTATAATTTTATAGAGAGGATGTTATTTTCTTTTGCTATTTTTCGAAACATTTAAAAATCATTGGTGTTTCACTCTTTTAGTATTTATCCTCAAATGCACGCAAAACCGTAATTATTTTAATGATACATGAAGCTATTTTTTTCATTATCCATTCTGTTCAAAATTTTACGGAGATTTTTTTTGTAATTTCTGGTGTGATATATTTCCTTGAAAGTGCGTTTCCCAATAACAAGGACACATTCAAACTCTCTTGGCATATTTTCTTCTGATTTTTCCACCTGCTCAATCTTTGCCTTTTATTATAAGCGATCGGTCACTCCTTTTTTCCAAAGTCTTTTTACAATATATGGTATTCTATTCTTACAATCTTTAAAAGCTTTTAAATCAATATCACCTTTTTCACCCCAAACTTTACTAAAATTTATATTGTCACAAAAACAAAACTTGGCCAAGCAAGCATTAGATGCTTTAAATTATTATTGTTGTAAACCAAGATTTTCAAGCTATTTTAATGAATTAATGTTTCTGACAATTATTAAAATTATCTTGAATCAATGTTCCTGAAAAAAGTATATTACTTGATCGTGCCTTCTGGAACCATGATCTAACAACTTTATCCAATTTATCACATTTAAACTACTTGAAATTTCGTTTTTTATATGAATTAGCATTATCTTCATAACATCGGAAATAGTTTTTTCTTTCTTTTCAAAAAATATTTTGAATACAGTAGTTTTGCCAACAGAAAATTTTCAACAAGTTGTATTTGACATTTTTATTTTTTAATTAACTCAATTTTTCAGTCAATGATAAAATTTTATGTTTATGATACATGATAAAAATTTGAAAAAATTTCCAAAATTTTTTTTTTACTCTTGTTTAAACTCCCGGGCTGCATTACTGCCTCTCATCAAAAATACTCAAATTCGTATGTTTTATTACATCAAATGAACAGAAATTAATTAAAACAATAATATTTGTTATATCCGTTCAGTGAGTTCACCTAAAAACAAGAAAAGCAATATCCAAAATCGCCTTACAAGCTAAACAAAACTTTTCAATAATTTATCGAATTGAGAGAATTCAAAATTATTTAGCGGGGTGGGTGAGGAAACAGCGCCTTTTCGCCACTTCCTTGCTCCCTCGCCTAGCATGTGCGCCTCTAATATATAAGTAGGCGTTGTCATATCAGCAAAACAATTTTTCTATAAATTACAAATTACTAAAATAATTAGAATTACATTTTCACAATATTTTTTAGATAAATGAACAAAAAAATAAAAAAGAAGACTTTTATAAATTTAAATAAAAATTTAAAATAATTTCAAGAAAGGAATGTACTGATAGATCCAAGGAAGAAAATATAATTAGAAAGTTTGAACGAATAACTTGACAATTAAAAGAGGTTACAAGTGTGCAAAAGTTTCCTAATCTTTTTTCATGCCACTTTTTTGTTTGAAGGATTAAACAGAGTTCTTCAACCTTTTCCGTTATCATTCTGTTATTAGCACCTATATTTAAAATATAAGTAAAGTGCTGAAGGGTCATTTGTTTGAAATAAAAGATAAACCAAAAGAGTGTAAAAAAGTTTAAAACAGATTTATTTAAATAAAAAAATCAAAAACTTCACGAGTCTTTAGCGCAGTGAAGTATTAAATGCAAATGCTTTGAAAGGAAAGGGTTCAACGGAGTTCTTCGTCATTTTCCGTTAATACTTCCGTTTAAGTTATTACTCCATTTAATTTTTTTCATTCAAAGCATTTACATTTAATACTAACTTTGATAAAGATCAGGGAGTCGAAAATTTTGTTTTATTAAATAAATGATATTTAAAATATATATTTCTTGGAAAAACTTATAGATTTGACATTTATTAATATAAAAAGGAGTTGTTATATAAAAAACGAAGCACATGTGCAAAGGTTGTTACAAGAATTCAAAAAATAAATGTTATTTAAAATGTTACTCAAATTGAATAAAGCCAAATTGAACAAATGACTGCACCCAACACACGTGACGTTTGGGCAATGGAAGCAAGATGCATGTCAATCTAAAAACTTAACCTCTGTAGAAGAGTATTTCTCAAAATGTTCCAAGACTTTATTTCACCTATTGACTCTCTGATCTTAACAT
>JAUIRK010000257.1:0-128631 GCA_030549495.1 Nectonema munidae | reverse complement strand
GACATCAATCATCTATCTGGAAATCAATTGAATGCGGAAGCTGAATTAGTGTTTTTGGAAAGCGTTAGTGAAGAAAGTGAAATTTGTAGAAAAAGAAGGCCATGTTCTGAAAGAAAGTGGAGAAAAGACAGCGTGGAAAGCAAGTTGAACAAAGATTTCCCCCTGTCAACTTTCCGCGCTTTTATAATAGACCAATGAATATTATTGAGGTTTTTTATTTATTTTTTACAAGAGAACTTCTTGAAATGATAGTTGAATATAGCAACTTGTACGCAAGTCAAAAAAACAAGAATTTAAATCTAACTATAGAGGAAATCATTGTTTATATGGGAATTGTTGTTTTGATGGGATATGATAGACTTCCTCAGTGGAGACTATAATGGAGCACATCAGAAGACTGTAATGTCAAAATAGTTTCTGATTCAATGCGTCGTGATAGATTTGATGAAATAAAGAAATATCTTCATTTCTCTGACAACAATAACTTAAACCCTACTGACAAATTTACAAAAGAAAATTTGTGCAAGTGTAAATGTTCCTAGTGTACCATGGCATAAGTTGAAGATGGTTCTAGTGTAAGATGGTGAGAATAGACGACTACCATCATAAAGAAACTAGTGTTTCGTTCCCAGTTTCCCTAGATCATATTTTCTCCTGGATCCCGTATTAATTTTATTTAAAATTTTTGCTCCTGGGAATATATTTATTTCCAGCGATTTATCAATTTTTCATTTAATTGTTTAAAAAATAAAATTATTTTCGAATAGGTATAAATATTTGTCTTTTTTATCGGTAAGCCAACACAACTAAGAAACGTTTTCTGCATTTTTAGAACTATCTTTCCATATACTTACATCATGTAAAAGCAGGCCCGTCGATAAGGGGTAAGAGGAGAGGGAGGGCTTTGCCGACTCCTGGGATTTATTTTGCCACCGTGAAACTCGCTTGAATTATATAATACACGTTCTTATAGTCCCTGTCCCATTAAGATCAGTTTTGCCCCCTCCCTCTTGTATTAGTTTTGCTCAGTGTTAAAAAAAACCGAAGCGGAAGCATATAATCATAAAATTTATCATATCATTATAAAATTTCTAAAAAATTGTTAATACATTTTCCAAAACAAAAATTCAGGTTATATATTCATTTAATCAAACGAATTGTTTTTCAAATAAAATTTATTTTTATTCTTTTCATTTTACTTTTTAATCAAACTGTCACGCTTGAGCATAGTCTATAATTATTTTAAAGAAGAAAAAAGTACTTTTGTTTGTTTGCTTCAAACCAATAATAAAAAAATTGTAATAGTGAAATAAGCAAGTTAAAAACTGGTAGCTTTTCGTCAAATTTGAAACGACATCTCAAAAGACAACATAAAAATATTCATGTTTTAGTCGAAATAAAAGACAAAGATTTTTTATCAAAAAAGCCAAAAATTGAAAATTGTCAAAGTAATATTTTTAAATATTTTCAAAAATTTCAGTTAACTGGAAGCACCATTGTTTAAATAAAAGGATTTGAAGATGGAATATCGAAGATGATTGTTTATCTTGTATTTTTCTGAGTTTTTTCAAATATAAGATTTTCAAATTATTATTAGTGAATTGGCAAAAAACTACAAGTTTCTATTGGTCGTGTATCAATTCGAACTTTATTATTGAAAAAATCAGATGAAGAAAAAAATTCATTGAAAACTTGTTTTATAAAAAATGCTTTTTTAAAGTTTGGTAGTGTAACTAGTCTTAGATCGCACTTTCTTGGAATTATGGTTCAATTTTTATGTGAGAAAAATGGATGTATTTAAAAAGTTTTAATTTTGGGTTTACACATTCTTATAATGGTGCAAATAATATTAAATATCTTATTTTTAATGTTTTAAAAGAGTTATAAATAAAAAAAAAAGTAATACTTCTAAATGAGATGTATGGGGCACACTCTGCAATTTGGAGTGGTTGTTGGTATTAAAAAGTAGAAACGTTTTCTAAAGGAATTGAGAGATGCAGCTTCACATTCAAGCGCTCTTCATTCTGATCCAATTTTAAAAAGAAAATCTAGTAAGAGTATGGTGATAGACACTGCAACAAGATGGGGAGGGGGTACATTTTTAATGTTGAAAAGACTGTCTGAGTTGAATCCTTTTATTCAAGATTTGGGTGTACCTGAAATTGAAGTTTATTTTATTCAATAAATCAAATACTTGAGATTATATTTCTCCAACTAAAGCATTTTTAAAGTGGAGGAAGAATATTATTGATTTAGAAGCTATGGGTGAAAAAAGTCAGGACTTTGTTTCGAGTTTGAATAAAAGAGAAGAAAAGTTATTTGAAAACGACATTCTATTTGTTGCAATTTGGATTGACGCCCTTTTTCGAGTTCTTTTGAGTGAAACTCAAAAAGAAAGAGCAAAAAAGGAGACAGGGTTTTCAACAAAGAAATACAAGGTTGTATTTTGCGTTTTAAATTAGAATTGCTTTGTTTACATATATCCAAATAATGGTTGATTCGTTGGTTGAGATTTCAAGCACTTTCAGCATGTTATTCTTGCATTTCGCTTTGATGAAGGTTTATAACATTTTTGTAAATTTTTTAAGAGTTGTGAGAGATTGAACCCCTCACATCACATACGACCATTGAGCCTGAAATTTGAGCATTTAAAATGAATAATATAGGAAAAGTATAATATTTTTTCAAAATTAAAAGTAAAAAATGCATCATAACTTGAAATAAGGCAAAAGAAAGATGATTTGTATTAGATAAACTTATAGAAAGTGTTGTTTAAATTTGGAAGCATAGGCGAAAGCTTTTATATTTAAAAAAAGCGGAAGCTATAAAAATTGTATCCCTTCTGTATGCCTGGTTTTGCCCCCTGCACTCTGAGTCTGGCGACGGGTATGTCTATACGATTTCAGCATCATTAAAGAAACTTTCATTAATTAATATTCTTTTCGATCAAAAAATATAATATCCAAAAAATTATCTTTAATCGAAATTAATCTTTTGTCATAATAATCAGTATGCCTATTTGCACATATAAGCTATCAACATTTCTTTTTGAACTTCTACATTAACTTTTAGCCGTATCAAGTATAAAGTTCAAATTTAAGATCTTTTATATTGATTTTCATTTTTTAGATACTTTATAATCGTGATAAATTTTTTATTTTAATTTCAAAAATTGCCAAAAACCAGGACACATAGCAACCCTACCTTGATATCAACTTATCATATACTTTGTCTATGCTTGTGAGTGTGTATTTGTGTGTGAATCTGTAAATATGTGCGATCGTCTCGTGTCTCAATTTTTTATTTCAAAAGTGCATGTTCTTTTGATTTAGCTGGAACATAAAACGTAATAAAAAAATACAACAAAGTTTTTATTCAAAATTTGTCTGAGATAAATTTTGGCGAACTATTTATACATATATGCCTATCATATAAGTTCCATTCACAACACTTTTTAAACCTATTTTCTTTGGAAAAGTTTTTCCTCACACATTTAAATCCAATCTCAGAAATTCGTCACCTTCTTCCTCCTGTTGGTAGTCAAGATCTGTTGATGTCCAACATTAGTGATCGAAAATCATCATAGACAAATTTTAAATAAAGACTTTGTACTACTATTATATTACCTTTTGTATATTGCACGTCTTTTCAATGAGTCAGCTTGACTTCATCTAACTGGAATATTTCAATATACTCCACTTTGCATCACAATTTTTCACAGTTGTAAATATCAAAAACTAAATATTTAAAAATTGTGTGAATTTTCAGTTTTGTTTTATTTAAGGTATTACTTACAAGGCAAGAATAATCTTTCAAAATGCTAGGCAAAATTATTCTGTCTTTTTTAAATGGGATGGCACCATTGGGAATAGCTTCTACAGCTAGGCTATCAGCTGAGCATAATTAAAGTTTTACTGACGTTCAAAGATTGAATAAGAAGAAAACAAAATTTCAGCAATTTTATAAAACTATTGTAGGAAATTAAGGACATGTTATAATTATGGAGTGGAGGAGATTTGCCTAGTGATAAAAATTCCTAGAGCATAAACTAATGTATTAACGTAAATATCTAACCTTCAAAATAACTGACTCTACCAATGAGCTAATTTGAAAAAACTTTGGCTGCGCAATGTTACAAATGTCTCGCTTGCATAATTAGTAGGAGCTATAAAATATAAATATGTATAAAAAAAATTTTCTTGAATTTTTAAAAAATATTTTTGTCCCAATTTGATGACAATAAGATTTAGCAACCCTTCGTTTAGAGCAGTGTTTCTCAACGTGGTTCATGTGGACCCCTAAGGGTTCTACAATAATTTTAGAGGGGTGCAGGTGTAAATATAACAATTTGTCTAGGAAAAGTTCTGAAATTGGAAAAATTAGATGGATTATGGCAAAAAGCTCAGTTGTATTTGAATGCTTTCCCATTTTCATATCTTGTTGAACCCTGTTTGATAATAAAAATAATTATTAAAATATCATGCATTTTAATATTTAATTTTAAAGCGTTCAGTCGTATTCTTTGTCTGCATTTAAAAAGTTTTTAATTCAAATATGTTCACTTTTTCATTTATAAAATTTAATTAATTTTAATAGATAAGCAGAGTTAAAATGAATAAATTAATTAACAAATAGTGATTAAGAATTCCTTCCTTATTCTGATAAATAAAACCAGTAAAAAAAATAAAATTAGTACCAATAAAAAATAAGGGGTTCGTAGAAAAGGCTTCATAAAAGAAAAAAGCTGAGAATCACAGATTTAGAGAGTCCAAATCAACTTCATCGAATACAATTTAAATATTTCTAGGCCAATTCAAGCATATAAAATATTACGAGACACTGAATTAATTGCAGTACCGTACGGCTTGACCACCTGTATACTCCTAACGAACACACATATGCTGCCGAATGTGAATTATGAGCTCAATGTGCAGGATACATTTCTGTTCACACAGCCTGCGAAATTGTTTGAAAATTGGTCTGCCATGAGCAGCCTTGACTAATCGTAGAAGTAAATATTGATTGATTACCGTTGTTTTGATTTATAATAATCTATCTATGATATGTCGATTCATAAATATGCATCGCTCGTTTTTATTGCAAAGAGTATATAGAGATGATGGAATATTTTGATTTTTGAAAATGATCCCTGGCCTATCTTCGTGTGAAACGTACTTTAGCTTTGCTAGCTTTGTCTCGAGAGATAATCCCATAATTCTGGATCTACATAAAATATGCCGAGAAGTCATGAAGACAATTATTCTCTTATTTCGGTAATTATAATTTATTTAAGTTATGATTATAATTTTATGCCCCGCATTTTATTATTTTGCACCCGCCCCACATCCGCAATAAAAATGCCCTTAACCGACACACACTCAAAATTTTAACCCCTCACGCAACCCTCAATTTTAAATTTAAACCCTCAACCGCCCAACTTAACACACAAAGCATATATCTTTTTGCCATAATACATAAAACATTACGCTCAACAGCAGAAAGTGTAGGAAAATTCCTTCAATATAATGTATTGTACCTATATTGTAAAAAAAATGTATTTATCTAAACAAAGAAATGGAACTTTGATGATGTAAAGTAAACTTACTGATATTTGACTTTATACAATCTAAAAGAATAAAGCTATGAAATATCTTTAAATTATACAAATGTTTAAGAATTAATTCTCAAATAACTACAATTTTACAAGTTAACTCTCAGTACTAATATTGAACCCGTACTACGCCTTGTCGCGTAGTACAGTCGACTCTCCCAAAACCGAACACCTTAGTGACAGGCTAAAACGTTCGGTTTTCTGTATTGTTCGGTTTTTTGGAAAATTATATTATAAGCATAGAAGTGTTTTGGGACCTTGAAAATAATCCGGTATATTTAGAGTCCGGTTTAGACAGAGTTTACTGTAATGTTTTAAACAAATGACACTGACCCGCAATTTACGCAGGCCTCTAGTGTCTATGTCAGTGAATAGTGTATGTCTGCAATGTGACTAAATGAGTGTGTGATAGACTCCTGCATGCGGCGGGTTTGCGTGAGCATTGCTTAAATTCCGTTCTTCGGCTATTTTTAACTTACTAAGGAGTAGTGTGGGTTCAATATTATTACTGTTGTTATTTACGGAGTTCAATTCTAATACGAGTAATTTAGCGTTTATTCTAAAAAAATCGTATAATTTATGGATTACTTTAGCTGTCATCTAATTGTATAACTATAAAGTGTAACATCATCAGATATATTTTTTGCACACACACGTACACGTTACACACACACACACACAAACGTCACACACTTTTACATCATTAGTCCATTTGTTTCTTCTGTGAAGTTATCATATCGTAGTTGATTTTTACTACTGAATTTTTTTTATCATCTCAACTTTGAAGCCACCATATGTTTCTTCCAAATTGACAACTCGCCTGTATAAAATAACTACAGTAAGGCATTCAAAATCGTATGCGCTGTTTATTAGCTGTTGTAGCGCGTGGTGCAAATTTAAAACTTTTTACCTAGTATGTGAAATCAGTGTGCGCCTCTGTGTGTGTGTGTTGCTGCACAGCTCATATGTTTCTCCATGGTCCACCTTGCCACGAATTTTAGCCGTCACATGTGTCAGGTCCGCATTGTGCTAAAACAAGTGCACTTTCTCAAAATTTTGGGAAGGCGAGCGAACTTTTTTTTATATTTTTAAAAATTTATCATGAAAGAATTTATGACCAATAAACACACCATTATTCCTTCACATTACTTGCATTCTCAGCTCCCAATCCCACCATAATTGTAGGGATTTTATCAAGTCGAGATACCCTGTTTGTAATTGTGATCGCATCACTATTTTCCAGCTCAACAGGAGAACAAAATCATTCATTTGAGTCAAAGCAAAAATAGACGGCTAATTCTTCATGTTCGCTATTATTTTTTCCCTCATCTATTAGGATTGAGTTTATTCCTGACTCTTTAAGTTCGTCTCTTTCACCTGAATAGCGCTTTGGGCTAGAACAAATTCTTCACATGATCGCGAAGACAAATCATTTGGAAATTTATACGTTTTGATTTTTAATTCATTTCTTTCAAAGTAGGATTCATAGCTCTCAGGAGATTGATAAATTCCTCAAATTTACCACAGTTAAATGAATCAGCGGTTTTATCATACCAGCGATAGGACATTTCAAATTAAGAGAATTTTCAAATAGTTACCGTTTTTTGACGAAAATGTATTGACAAACAGGATCTAAAATTGATTGAATAGAGCACATTATGCCATATTTTTTTGTTTGAGACGTTCCCTTTAGGACATTGAAAGACAGTGATCACTACTCATTGTATGTAATTGGTGATTCTTTCCCGACCGGGATCCCGCCTCAAAAATGATAATCTTCGTTCCCGGGATTCCTTCCGAAAAAAAGGGTAATCTGTGTTCCTAAGAATATAATAAATATTTATCAAAATGTAATTCAAAAAATGAACTTTACATTCATAATTAATTTACATAAATACCGTGTTGATCTAAAATGATTTTGTGCTTAGTTTAATTTTTTTTAATTATAATTATAAGAGCAAATAAATTTCACTATTTGAAATGAATCTAAAAATTCTTTAAGCATTTACTTAAAAAAAAAATTTAACAAAATTTCACAATCAGATGAAGAAAATAACTTTTTTGATTGTAAAAGAAAAACTATAAAAGACAATTTAAAGTAAAATCTTAAAAAGTGAAAGTACCACCTCTCAATCCTCAAATATTTTTTCTAGCAAAAGTTTGAAACAAGAAATAAATAAGTTTGAAGCAGCAGGAAGACAATCTTCTAACATTATTCTGCAAGAAAATAAAGTATCCCGTCCACTTCGGTTGATTCTGAGCTTTTTCAGCAGCCAGTTTGTTCATAACAAAAATAAGGACCCACGAGAGTGAAGAAAGTATTCATTATTATTTGTGTTTTCTTAAAAAAGTGTTTATATTACGAGAAAATATAATGTTTTTGCATATCGTTTGGAATAAAAATAAAGCTTTGAGATTCAGGGCCGGCCCTAGTGTTCGCGGGGCCCTAGGCAAAATGGATTGCGCGGGGCCCAGTGTGAATAGGAAAAAAGATTAAAAGTGAGAAATAAGATTTTGAAAAAAGAAAAGAGATTTGTTTTATTACTTTTTCTTAACACAAAATGACGATCAAAGTAACTTTACTTTGCGACCTTGCATTTAGCGAAATCATACAATATATCATCAAAATGAGAAGCGCGGGGCCCACTGCGGCCGCATAGGTTGCAGTGGCTTAAGGCTGTTAAGATTTTTCAAAACCTATATAAATTCATGACAATAAAAAACTTTTAATTTTATTCTATTTATTAATTTTTTAATTAAATTAAAGTAATATTTGAAATTTTTTTATAAAATTAAATTTTCGGAAACTCGAGATTATTATTTTTTCCTGTAAATTCCCGGGACAGTATCATATCAGTAATTCTCGCCAAAATAATTCCATAAAATCTTAATCTTGCTTCGCCATCTCCTTAATTTTACTCCTTTATATGGTTTAAAATTTTTTGAATTTAATAGGATTGTAATTTGTGTTTTACAGCAAATACTTTGTCTGATGCACTAAATAATAAGTTATTTTCTTGAGAAAAATTATTTCAAAATTTTGTATCTCAATATTCAGAGTTTACCTTATAAGTTTAATGACTTATACTTTTTCCTTTGAATTTCACTTTTTGCGCGTTAGTTTTAACTGACACTTGACAAGTAGAGGTGATATTTTAAATTTCAACATACCATATCCTTTTATATGTCATAAACATTTGAGGACCACGATTGAAACTCAGTCTCGCAAAAGTCGAATATTCATATAACTCGAAATTTCTTTCGAGCCTAGAAAATTTTCTATATTATATCAAACTAAAAGTATTTCTAAGTCGAACTAATTTTGCATCTCCAATACTCAAATTTCAAAAGATTTTAAATTTCTAAGTAATTTACTTTGAAAATTAATTTTCAAATCACTTCAATCATATGACATCTGCAAAAAGTAGTAGTTATTGCAATACTGAAGCTCTTATAATCATCATTACAATATGAATGTAATTTTCAAATGACTCCGAATAGGCAACGAATAAATTTATATACTCGCATCATGAATTAGCCATTTATAAGCATCGTAAATAGCCCTTTACTCTCCAATACCGTGAGCAAATCATATTGCATTATTGTATCGCGACAATGCTTCATATCCGCTAACTCAGTGATTCTCAACCTTTTCAAGTGGGGGAGCGTTTCAAAAATTGCTTTTAAATTTTAAACCCTCTTATTAAAAAACACATCAAATTTAAACATTATATGTATTTTTATACAATTAATCGATCAATTTTACGGTAAATTTTTTAGAAATGTGAAGTCTAACCAAGTATTACAACTATTGTTTCAAAAAATTAGTTTAGCCTGTAATGTGTTTCTAAAAATATAAGTAGATATTAGTTGCAAAAAATCATTATTTTAAATTTTTTGATTTTTTATGATAAAAATAGAGTTGATTTAAAGGCGCGGGCCATATAGTTATCCAAAGGGGCGCATCTTTGACACTGCTGCACTGCATGATCCACAAATATGCTATCGCTGGTATGACTCTCTGCTTCTCTTAAGAAAGTTCTAAAGCTCATTTGAAATCGCTACAAATCTTTTGAGAATTTCGGAAAAGTTTCACATTTTTTCATCAAAACAGCTTTCAATAGGAAAACGTATGTGGATAGTATCTACGGATAGTTCACCGGCTATGCTAGGGGCCAGTCAAAACAAAATAGCACTTTAGGACAAACATATCCACTGCATGATCCACAAATTTCCGATCGCTAGTAAGACTCTCGCTTTTCTTAGGAAAGTGATTGATTCTCTAATTAAAAGTATAAATTATTCGAAAATTTCAGCACACAAGTTTGGCAATTTAAATAAATATATAAAGACATGAATGCTCAGTACAAAGCCCTTTTTTGTACCAGTAGGTTGGTTATCAAAAGAAAACATCATTATACTAATATAATTTTTAACATAATAATAACATATTTTTAGGGTTATCATTTCCATTATAATTTTTCAATTTTCATTTACTTTTCATGAAATTTTGAAATAAATCAATATTATTTATAATAAAAAAAAATGTACACAAAACCAAAAAAAATAAACAAGAATATAATTTGAATAATTATAATCTATTAAATATAATCTGGAAATAACGAATAAAAGAGTTTTTGAAAATTACTCGTCTGCTTATTTTTTTCAATCAATTTTTATATAACTTAAAGCAAACGATTTTTATTTATGGGACACTGGTGTCCCTCTCGGTCGGTAAGAGTTAACCAACTAAGTCGATAATTGTTCACTTTACAATAATATGAATCGTCTGTGTTTATAAATGTATTCTACTCGTTTAACGGTTAAACTAAAAAAAGTTCAATCCAAAATAAGCCAAATAATTGCGTATGAGGGGAGGTTATTTATGCAAATAGCTTGTCTCAATAATATAATTAATGTTCAGAATAGCGTTTTTATATCTTGCATTTCTTCTATTCCAATCCTATACCCTGTCATTCCACTCTCGTCCTCACTGCCATCAACTCAGTACCTCTCTCAGCAACCCCTTGTTCTCTACTCACTTTCAGACTTGAGTGACGCATTTTCAAATTGCTCACTGGAATCACCCACTACGTACAACTACATAAATGTTGAAGAGCAAGCAGCCATTTGTGATGCATCCGCCTTTATTCCTCCTTACTCGTCATGTGCATGGCAAGTGAGTGTTAGTGATGTCATTTCTACTTCATATGATGAAAAGTCTGAAAACGTAAATTATTTTATTTCAATCAACCTTATTGATATTGAATTCTATACCCACCTCTTTTTCCGTTGAACTAAGTTAAACATAAAAAACAAAATTTTTATTACCCCTTTTTTGAAAGGATCAGTGCTCCAAGAAATGAAAACCGCCTGCTTTAAATATTTAAAAAGAAAAACTCAGTTATATTTGGCAAAGTTAATTAGATAGTTTTTTAATTTAAAACAATGATATGTACTATTTTCCTTCTTTTTTTAACAATTTTTAAATGCCTTTTAGCAGTGCTATATGAAATCCAAAATATTGCACCAAAAAGTAATCAGACTGAAAAAGTATTTAAAAAATACAATGTATATTATTCATCTTTGTAGAAATAAATTATTATATCAACTCATTTGCGCTTATCTCCATATTTTTTATTGATTAACTCTTTTCGTGACGGGCTACCTTTATTTCTTCACTGAGGGGAAGGGCAATTTGCCCCCTCGTTTTCTTTTAAAAGATAAAAAATTTACAAAATTGTCGCATGAAACGACTAAATAATTGATTTCGAATTTGATGGTGTTATTTATTTTTCATAAAAATCAATCAAACTCCTCAATCACTGCCAAATATATAAACTTCAAAGTACATTATATATCTACATTTTTTTGGCTTAATATTGTCTTAATTTATTTAATGAACCAAATTTTCGTGATTAATTCACCCAAAATATTTTACGTCAATAGATTAGCCTTCATAGTCCAATCATGGTCAATTTGATTTTCAAAATATTTTTGTCACTGTAGATCTAAGTTGTGGTTATTGCTTAACTTTGGTTAATTTGTGGTCAGATATTTTTTATATCCTTTTTGAATAATTTTCTTCCCATTTAGCAAAACGACCTTTCTCTATTTCATTATGACATTATTTTTGCCAATATATACACATGTAATGAAAACTACATTTCAATCTGGTTAAAATGGTTATATATTTACTTAGTTAAACACTACATTGACTTTTATATATTTAAGCACAATCAATCAAATAATTTTCTTTCTTGATATAATAAAAATTTTATCCATCTCCTAAATAGGAATGGGACCAAATTTTAATCAAAGCAACATGAGATCATGTTGGATAAAAGGTCATAAATTAAATTTTTTTTCTCATGAAATTTTTCAATAATAACCGTATAGAGATGGACTATATATTATAATATATTTTGTGATAAATAATTAATTAAGCAATACAATTTAAATGACATGGTGAAAAATATTACTGGGTGATACTCAAACTAAACCGAGCACTTTTGACCCCCCTTGGTTCTTGTTCATTAGTTTATCCTTGCCTTCGTTTACTAATTAAAGAGACAGCTTTGAACTATAAATCTCAATAGGATATCTATTGCTTTGCTTATAATTTCACTATCAGCTTGTATTTCATTTCTCCCATAATTTATATCGCTAATTTTGCTCTTCATTCTAAACTTGCTAGCTCTGCTTTCATCGGAAATTCATTTTGTGCAGAATTTAAGCGATTTCAGATCTTTTCTATTTAAGAGAATTACTTTGTTGATCTCATCTTTTTTTTTTATCAATATCATGTGTTGTGGTATCAGGTGATATGAACTGAATATTTGCTAACCAATCTTTTTTCAAGAAACACATCAGCTTAAGATCACACTTTGTGATTTTTTCATTGCACAGTATAATTGTTAATTATAACAAAGTTCCATTTCTTCTGTTAATCATGTTCGAATAATTGCAAATGTATATGTATTTATAATTTTCCATATATACTTTATTTCAAAAATATCTATATTTATCTTTTATGTCATTTAAAAACATAGCCTTTTTTTTAGCTTGTAACTATTTCTCTTATATAAATATATACTTATTATCAATAATTTTATTTTATTGACATATTTTTTATGTTAATCCAAGACTATATATTGTCTTCATATCGTAAGCCGCGCTGACCTTTGATATAGTGCAATATATATATTTATATTAACAAAAATTTGTTGCATAACACTTATTTCTTCTGCTCCATATACGTATGTTGTATCCAAAAATAAATTCTTTCTTTCTTTTCAAAATTCCTGTTTTTGGTGAAATCATCCATAATCGTCTTTTTCAACTACAAAAAGTTTTCCACCGTTATCATCTAACTCAGGGATCGGAAAACTTTTTTACCCGTCGACCCCTTCATAGAATATTTGTCTTCACATCGACCCCCACCCCACATAGAAATGTTTCATAAAAACATTAATCAACGTGCAACAACAATTAAGAGAAAAAAAAGAAACCAAAAATGTTCATATATCCTATACTATACAATGTGCTAAGCTATGTTTTAAAAGAAAAATGAGATTTATTACTACTATAAAATAAAAAAAGCATAGCACAATTTGATAAGTTTGTTCATCTTATTGAAACCCAAAGATATGTGATCAACGCCCAGGAATCGATATCGCCACTTTGCCGACCCCTGGGCCCTGATCTAACTAAAAGACTGATTTTAGAGAAATGAAACCAGCATGGTCAATTTTGTATAAAAAATACATTTTATTTAAAATGTCTATCAATATATTTGGAGACAATTTTCAGAAGTAGATCCCAAATTTGGTTCACACTTTCAGATTTTTTTACATCCAAATTTCGAAAAGTATTTACAGAAATGGAATCAGGATGGATTAATTTTATTACTTTTATACTTTGATTATTTACCCATTCAATTTCACTAAATTTTTATAATTAAAAATTGAAGGTTGTCTCAAAAAGCGAAAATCTAACGCCATATCAAGGTAAAAAACGTTGCTTTGGTGAATATAAATGCCATAAATGTAAAAGAAAATGGATGTCTGGAAATAGTTGGGCAAATATGGGACAGGAATGCATCCGATGCCGCATCAACATTTTCCCTCATAAACAGGTAACATATTTGTTAACTACCGTACATAACCAGATATAATACGCACAAAGACGCATGTCGTGTTTGAAAGTTTGTTATATACCTCAACCCTTTGTTCATAGTTCGACACAGGGTTCACTCTACCGCTGATTTTGACTCAAAATTTTTTTCTCAATTTGCCCAATAGTTGACAAGTGCTCAACCAATTTCTAAATGCGCTTAATGTATACAATTTTAGAAACCTATTGTCGGTGCTAGGATTAGTGCAGAATTAAGCATTAGTGTTAACGTAATCGGACATAGATACATTTACATTTACATTTTTTGACATTCTTGACACAAACTTTCCTATTTATTTGTATTAATAAACGGCTGAGACAAAAAACATCTAGACATACATACATACGAATACAAATATACTACATACATATTGACATTAGACAGCCATACACTGAAATACTTAAATCTCTAAAACAGCGGTATAACCTGATAAAGTAACTTGAAGATATCTTTACCTTTACGCATTTATAACACACTCGCTATTTTTAAAACACAATAGAAGTATAGGTATTTCAGTCATATCACTGAAAATAAAATGAAATGAGAAAATACTGCTTCCTATGAAGAATATAATAATTCTCGATTATAAATTTCAGGCTGATTTTGGATTTGGTTTTAGGGCAGCAGTGCGTCTTATAGTTGGGTAATAGACGTGCTTGATAAAATCGAATATATCTTTTGAATTATTTTTCAGAGACCTTTAGAAAGTCCTGATGGCCTAGACGTATCAGATCAAAGCAAGGAGCATCCACAGATTTTGTGCGAAAAGTGTAGAATTTTAGGATATTATTGCAGAAAGGTACTATAAAAGAGAACGTATGCAAAACGCACACAAATATACCAACAATGCAGAGAGCGAAACCTTAATAAAGCGGAGTAATAGAAAAAAGGTGAAGTTTCTACTAACTTCTCAAATTTTTCTTGCATTTGTATTTTAATGTTTTTAATAAAAATTGACATCTAACATCTACAACAGAATTGTAAAAAAGATAACACATTCGTTTTTATTGTAAAATTACTTAAATCAAGATTTGACAAAAATGTTATGATAAAAAATTTCATGACATAATTTTGGTTCGAGTAGTGTAGGCAGCATAAAAAACAGCCAAAAGAAAAACTGTTGCTAAAAACTCTGTCTTGATCCAAGATCCTGAAGATAACGTCTTTATTAAACAAAAATATAAAATTAGATTAGAAAATTAAACAAAATAATTAAAAAATATAATTTATTGAACATTTTAAGTGTTACTATATTTTTCAAGTCCCCATTTTCAATGGTTAACTTACTTGGTATCTATTCAAATATTAACTGTGTCTAGACCCGTTCAAATTCCGGTCCGAGTCAGTCCAGTTTGGACGAGTTAAAAAACTCGATTTAAAAAATGTCCATTGACTCGAGTTTTTCTAAAAATACTAAGCCTTAAATTATATTTAAAACGTTTTATTTAGGAATTAGCGGTCCTCAAATGGGGACTTTACGACCTTTCTTTTTCCTACATTATAAATGATTTTAAGCACTTACATATTTGAGAAAAAGAGCTAAAAATACACATTATTTTTAAAGGTCCTTAAATAAAATACTACCAAATATTCATTTAATTAAAAAATAAATAAATTTACAGCAAAGTACGTATGTCATAGAAAGATCAATATCTGATGATATAACATTTCTTTTAAAAAATTCGAATTTCATACCCGTTTTTAGAAAAATCAAAAATTCATTTTTATTTATATAATTTTTAGGTTTTAAGATTAGTTTTCATTGAGGACCGGAAAACCTAAAAACATAGTATATCAATTTTACTTTTTAAAAATTGAAACTATTATTTTTTTAAAATTAAACAAATTATATATTTAATCAAAAAGGAAGATTTTCAATAATTTTTTAGTCAATTATTTAAAAATATTAGCGTTTTTTATTTTCAATTTACTCAATTTTTTTATGATGTTTTTAAAATTTTGAAGTTTTTACACAATATTCTTCAAAATACAAAAAGATAATGAAAGTACCAAGACCAAATATAGATAAACAATACAATTTTTACATGGGTAGTGTGGATAAGCTTGATTGGTTAATTCAAAAGTATAGAATTAATTTTTAATTGAAAAAATGGTACTGGAATATTTTTACCAGCTTTATAGACACATGCATAGTGAATGGTTGGATAATCCACAACAAATTCAAAATTGATAAATTATGTTTACTGGAATTTAGAAAAAAAAATTGTATTAGCTATTTGAATTTACCTTCAATTTTCGACCCCGAAAAAACAGGACCATCCAGTAAAAGACCATGCAAAGTTTTAGACGAAATACGGTGCGATTGCCTTGCTCATCATATTGGAAGAACTGATGATGGAAAACAAAGAAAGTGTGCTCATTGTAAAAAAAAGGGTTAGAAAAGAATGTATGAAGTTGGTTAACATTTAGGAAAATGCGAAATTTTGTGGCATTCTAAATAATTCTTGTAGCTTTGTAAAAAATGTGCAAAACGCATGACAACAATCTTTTTAAGTCAAATTGTTTTTACAACTTTATTTTTATAAATAAAAATTTTTGTTTTGTTTTATAAATTTGCTTATTTTTATATATACTTATTCCCATAGTCCTCAAAAAAGGACCAAAATATTAGTAAAAAAATTTGTTACAAACATGAAAATATAAAAAAGAAGTTAATTAAATTAAAATCCACATAGAAAAACATTAAAAAAATGTAAAATTAATGTTCTAGAAAATTTGGTAAATAATGGGTAACTCGAGTTTTGAAATTTTCGTCGAGTAAAACTCGAGTTAAGATTTTCAAAGTTTGGCCAAATCCTAGTTCAGTCCTCATAATATCAAGACGAAGACTTAAGTGGACCGTCTATAGTTTGAACTATGCCGAATTCGACTATAAAATTTATGGACCAGATCGAACCCCACTATAGAAATTAAGAACCGGACCGAACTAAACCTCTTCAACTGGTTTTAGCACTTTATAGGTAAATACTATAATAGGTAATAGTACTTTATAAGGTAAATTCATATTATGATAAATAATTCGCATTACAGTAAAACCTGTCAACAACGGTTCCTCTCACTAACGACTCTGCCTTTGGGCAGCGACCAAAACTTTAGCTAAGGAAAAACTTCTTTTTATTTAAACATACTTTTTCACTGTATTTTGCGACATACGACCGTAAATTCACTTTTTAAAATTTTTACCGCTGAAGAGTAACTTTCTGTTTTAATTTCAAATTTTTACCAGTTTTAAAATGGCGTTTTCTAGTAAAAATTTTACTACATTATAAATCGGTGGCTCTTAAATATTTAAAAAAATTTTGTATAGAAAATTTTTGAGGTTGTGAGTAGTGAAGATTTTAGATTTTTAGAATTAGGGGGCAGAACAGGTAGTAAATTTTTTTAAAGAAATCTCATAAATCAGATTAACAATTTACCAAATCTTTTTGTTATTTAAAGGTTTATTTTTTTAATTATCGTAAAAAACCATATAAGTTTGAGTAAATCCTTCACGTTTTAAAACTACAAAGTTTTCAATATATTTGATCTCTTAAATCTAAATAAATTTTGAAAAAATTGAAGAACTAGTGGTTGAATACTGAGAAAATTATCAAGAAATCTGATTTAAATACAAAAATTCAGTTTAACATAAATTATCCAAACTAAAATAATTGTAAATAAATCATAGACACGCCCATATTTTTCAAAAATTCAGGATTTTTTTCATAAAATAATAAAATTCTGGAAGATGGCGGGGAGGCAGAAGGGGGGAGAACATGAAAGCCGAGTAACAAACTTGTTGGAAGAGGCATGGTATCTGTTACGCTATTCACAGCCCCTACTGATGGTAAGCCTTTCCATTTTAATCAATGTTTTTGTGATTAATGTAAAAAAATCACCAAATGATTTTAAACGGGAACATTCATATCAAACTAGTGGTTTTACTTAAATAGAGTTTATAATTGGGTGTAATAAATGTAACTGATTCTAACTAAATTGAAGAGTTTTTTAAATTTACTTTCATTTTAACTTCCAAAACCAGTAGTCATTTGAAAAAAAATTCTTTTGTCTTTTCCTATGTCAAAGTTTAGATAAAGTGAGATGAGTAACCCAAGCGATTCTTCTTTATGGGAATTTCAGACTGTAGTTAAAGAACCATAATTTTGAATTAAAGCTTCAATAATTGATTTTAATGATTGAATTTTTCTTTTTAAAAATTTTTAGCAAAGAAAGTTAAACGTAATTATCTAAATTTGAAACAAAAGTTGGAAATGTTGAAAAAAATGAGAATGGTTCTCCTTGTTACAAATTAGCTGAAGAATTCAATGTTGGTAAAACTCAGATACAAATAAAAATATATTCCCAATGCAAAACATTAAAAATTTGATCATCAAATGAAGGAAGTAATTATTTTGTTTATGAATGGTTTTGTGTTATGAGAGCCAAAAACGTTCCAATTTCTGGAGCTATGATTCAAGAAATAGCTAGATGGATTGCAGAAAAGGGTGTATCAGATTTTAAAGCTTCTAAGGGGTGGCTGGAATGTTTCTTGAAAAGAAGATATTAGACTCATAAATTTGTACAGAGAGTCATCTTCTGTGGATCAAAATGGTGTGATCAATCGAGTTAATTCAATATGTGAAGGCTATGCTATAAAAAACGTGTTTAGCGCAGATGAAACAGGGCTGTTTTAAAAAGTTTTACCTTCTGGATCGATGGTTTTGAAAAATGATAAATGTAAAAAATCAAAGCTTGGTGAAAAGTGATGTAGTGAAAAACATCTCTCTCTCTCAACTTTGGCAGTGAGATACTTCTCGAATAAAAAATCCTGGATGACTGGTTTAATTTTTTTGAATTGGCTTCAAATAGTTAATAATCAAATGATCAAAGAGAAGCGAACAATTTTGTTGTTAGTAGACAACGTGGCAGCTCATAGAAGTATTGTGCTCTCTAACATCAAAGTTGTTTTTTTACCTCCAAATACAACAGCATCTACGTAACCATTGGACATTGGCATCATCAAAAATTTTAAATCATTCTATAGAAAAGAACTTCTCAAGCAGTGTTTTGCTTGAGCAAGTTAACTGGGAAGAGTTCATTCATTTTGATAAAGATTTGGAAACTTGTCCAGATGAAGATGTTTTCGGTGGTTAGAGTCATTTTGACTTTTTAAAGTTCAAAAACTTTAACATAAAACTGAAACACCAAAAGAATATTAAATTTATTTTATTTAAAACTCTTATTTTGTAAAAGAATATTTTGATGGAGATATAAATATTAAACTAAACATTTTTAATTATTTTTCAAAAACACAATAAAGACTAAGCAGCCAAACTGACTGTTTTTAATTTTTAAAAATTTTTTGTTAAAATTTTTATTTTTTAATCTAATAGATAAAATGGAAGTTGATTTTTAAGGTAGTTTTGAAAGCAGTTCTAACAATCATATCAGACTTTTAGATGAAATTAGAATATTTTTGAGTCTTTATCCAATTTGTATTCATTTGATTCAAACTCTGATATTTTGATTGAGCATGAATATGATTATCGTTTTAAAGATTCTGAAATATCTTCTGTTGATGGTAGTAGATGGCTATAAAGAGATGCAAACATAATGACACATGTAAAGAAACGTCTTCAAAACATTGTAAGAAAACAAGAAAGCTCCACTTCTTTTGTTAAGCGTTCCACATTTGTAGAAAGTTTGAAATCCAGCTTGAATCTTCTTTTTTATTTAAAATTTTTGAAACTTGTTCTTAAATACACCTTCATATAAGGAAAAGATTTGTATGGTAAAAAATGGGAGATCTCCTTGGAAGACTTGGAAAATTTTATTGGATTGTTTTATGCAAGAGGTATATTTGCACTAAAGCATGAGTCTGTTTCATAAATTTGGTCAAATAATGATGTAGTTTTATATTCAGTAAAATAATGAGCTGAAATAAATATAAAGAAATACTGCACGATTTAAAGTTTGATATCAAATCAACCCGAAAAACTCGACTAGAAAATGATAAAATTACTCATATTTCGAAATATGTTTGTTGGAAATCGTAAGTCTCTTTATTATCCCTTATCAAATCTTTGTGTTGATGAATGGTAATTTACTTCCAAAAATAGATGCACTATTGGACAATATATGTCAAATAAACCAGATAAGTTTGGAATCAAGTTCTGATTACTTGTAAAAATTGAATCGAAATTTGTTATGAATGCTCTTATATATACCGGCAAAGATAAAAGAAAAAAAGAAGAATCAGTCGGAGCTCGCAAAAAAATTGAAAAGAGGAAAAACCAGTATTGTTGGAACAATTACAAGTTCCAAAAAAGTAATTCTACATGCTTGCAAGGCATTAGTTAGCCCTTGATAAAAATTCAAGTGTTTTTACAACAAAAATTTATCAAGAAATAGAGTCAAAATGTACGCTTACATCGTATAAAGTTATAAACAATAAACACGTTCACATTTTAAGCTCTCTACATGAGGGTGTTTTTATTGACTCTGACGGAAAAGCTGAAACGGTGTTTTATAAGAAAACAAAAGTTGGTGTAGACATATATGACACGATTGCAGAACATTATAATGGTAAAACCGGTTGTAGACAATGGCGTGTTCATGTTTTATGTAACATGTTTGATACTGCCGCAATCAACCCTAGATTATATATAAAGATGTTTTAAATGTGAAGACAGCAAGTAAAAATATATACAAAGTTTGTTATCTGAACTGACCAATAATATGGAAGATGAAAGTGACGATACAGAAGAAGAGAAACGACAAAATTCAAGAGAAAGAAAACAATGTCAGATTAGATTTTGTAAAAACAACAAAACGAAACAAATGCAATAATTACAGAAAGTTTGTATGTTGAAAATGCACTGATAAAATATTGAATAAAAGAATTTGTAAGAAATGTCAAAGTTGAAATAATTTTTCAAATTTAGTGATGGGTATAAATATAATAATTCGAGTTGATGTGAAATAGTACTTTGTTTCTTGTGAATATTTCGTTATGCCTTTTTTTTCAATAAACTTTCGAGAAATTGGATTTTATCCTAAACAGTTAAAAAGACTGCTTTGATCTTTTTAAGTATAGGAAAAAATTGGTCTTTCAAGTATAAAGAAGTATTTAATTTTTTATTTTATAAATTTTTTCCGGCCATTTTTTCCTAGGACCTTATTTAACTACACTAAAGTAAATGCATTTTTTACTTAATTTCTATGGTGTACAGCAGAACTTGAGACTTACGACCAAGTCAACTGCCAATTTATTTTGGTCGTAAGTCGTAAAATAAAAATCCATTTTAACTTTACAAAAAACAATAACATAAGAGATGCTTTTTATTTATTAAAAAACGATCTAAAGTAGTTTGCTTTAAATCAACTAATTTTTTTTTCAATCAAAATTAATTTGAATCAGAGAAGTTACTTTGAAGAGCAAAATTTTCTAAGAACTTGAGAATTCAAAGCATCTTCTGGAGACCTTGACAGCTTATTTCTTGATCTTGATTTTGTGAATTATTAAATCTCTTTTAGATAGAAAAAAATACCTTTTTGTGAGAAATTAAATAAAAATGTAAATTTTATTAGATCATTTAACATTACCAATGGCTTTTCCTAACCCTAGTATCTACAATAAAAATTGTATTGTTAAAAATATTTGCTTTTGTTCGCATAAATCATATTTTCACTCTTTTATTAAGAAATATTGATGTAAACAACAGAAGCGTTTGTATTTTCCCCCTAAAATAAAGCATCATTGATTCAAAGGTCTACGAGTACAAATGAGTACACACCAAAAAAAGAATTCGAAAAAAGGAAGATTTGGTGAAAACTTTTTAGCTACCTTGTGATAAATTTCGAAACTTGTTAACGGTTTTGCAGCTTCAATAGATTTTTCTTCTTGATTTTTCACAGCCTAGAATTTAAATGAAAAAGTATTTTTGTTTTTTAATGGCAACTAAAGTAACTACTTTTTTATAACGATTCAATCCTTCAAAATCAAAGATATTAATAATGTGATTGCCCGTTTTCAAATCTTGATGCTCTTGTATTAGACTAAACTAAACACAAAAATAAGAAACATCATTTAGTGCAGTAGAAATAATTACCATACCTCGTATCTTGAATCTTCCAGACAACCAGAAACTTGAAAAATTCTACCGTTGTATTCAGCAAATAAATTCATTTTCTAATATATAAAGTATATTGAATTTGAATATATTGTGGAAATAAATGCATTTATTAGCAGAAAAATATACTTCATTAGATTCAGGACATGTCATGATAAAATCAATTATAATGGCGCTTTTAGACATAAGTGAAGAGTCTGTTGTAGAAAAAATTTTATGTCTGAACTGAGGATTGGAGCATAAATCAACTAAAAATAGTTACATAAAAAATTAATGTAGTTAAAAAAATAGTTAGATTTTTAAAAATGCCATAAGTAAAATGAAGATTTCTAATGTGTTTGTAACTTGAAAACGCAAAAATCAAATATTTTAAGTGACGTTTTATTTACATAATTATATAAGGGGTATTATTGAATAACCACCTTTTTGAAGTTAACTAGATTGATATTATTAAAATAAAATTTTAATTATTTAGAAATTAAATGATTTATTTCAATAATAAGTAGAAAGCAGTAACAACTTTCTTACAACAAATATTAAAAAAGTGTTGTTAAAATATCATTTATGAATATATATTAGCTGGGCCTTGAGAAGCTTTAAGCACTTTAGACTTTGGTGCCCCATATATTTGTAACTAAAAGTAAGAAATTATTTGTGTATACTTACACTTATATTTGAAAAGTTTCCTGCTTTTTTAACTGCAAAATTTTTAATTAGATCTCTAAAACTGATCTTACGTAATACATCTGCATCTATACTTAATTGAGATAAGGCATCCTGCCTGCAGTTGTTCTGATGGAATTTTAATATGCTTCAACTGAAAAAATCAGCGTTTATCTGAACAATTTGTGGCGATTAATATTAAAAATATACGAAAGTTGATGTCTACACTAGAGTCCTCCATGAGCAAAATTTTTGTAGCCGCACCCACCTACACTCGCAAAATAAATTATGTACATCTAGTGATGGGACGATACCAAAATTAATAACGATTCCGATACGATTCCGATTCTACTTAATATACCTGTTCCCGATACAATTCCGATTCTAAAATATTACAACTTGAAATAACTTTTTAGTATTATTTTGAACTTCAATTAATTTCTATCACTTTTTGCGAATAAATATCCTCAATATGAAAGCAAAATTATATAAATAATCCACTTTTGAAAATTTTGAGTAAAAATTTTGAAAATTAAAAAAACTATAGTCATAATTTTGAGCAGTGAGAAGCATATTCAGCTTATAATGATAGGTTTCAATCTTCTCTCCCATCACTTTAAATTTTGAACACCGAAAATCAAAAATACCGTAAAAATTTGCTTTACTATATAAAAATCTACCCGTGTGAATTTTAGAATAACAAATTTTGACAAATTAATTTCAAACTTTTGAAAATCTATTTTAGCTTTAATACTGGAAAAATAAAAGTGTAAATGTATAAAAGTGATGTACCTGTAGTAAAATTGAAATAAAAAAAAACTCAATCAAAAATTACAAAAGAGATAACTTCTCTGGAGTGAAGAAAATAGAGATAGAAGTATGATGTATAATAACAGATGTAACAAGTATGAGCTATAAAGTAGAGAAGGAGTAGCGAGATAAATATATACAATGTACAAATAGTGATGTAATATGAAAAATGTATAAAAAATCTCTTACATTACTTCGACACATGCATAGAGAAAACATTGAACATAAATATAATGAGAAGACATGTGTCTCGACTTATCCAACTTCGAGTTAAGAAAAGTTTCTACAATGTTATTAGTTCTTAAATGCGATGGGGACCAGTATCATCTTCGATTTAGCGAATGATCGACACATCTGACTTACACAATGAGATTTTACAATTAGTTTTAATTTATTATTTAAATAAAATTTATTTGAACTAATGTATTTAAGTGAGTGGGTTGTGCGTTGGGCTTGTGTCCCGCACTAGACCAATTACTCATTGTTCGATACATGCGGTTTTAACATTTAAAATGTACATGAAAATTTTTTATATAAAATTATAACACAAAATTTACAAAAAAAGTAGCTTAAACATAATAATGCACAATTGACACAAAAAAATGTTAATTTTTTTTATAATTAAATAATTTTGTCGAATCAAGTGATTCTACACAATAAGTAGTAAAATCATTTATACAATAAAATCCTAAGTGTAAAGGAAATCAATGTAACGTAATAACTTGGAATCGTTTTGGTATCGGAGCGAGCTGAAATATTTCCACTCCGATTTCCGATGCTAGAGAAAATTTCCGATACGATTTCGATTAATCGTCCCACAGATTTAATTTTTTACCCGCATGATTTAAGCAGTAAATTTTTGCGTAAACTGACTGATGAGCTTCAACAAAAATTATTTTTCAATTGTTATTATCGAGTTGCTTAATGTCCTTATTTTTTATATTTGATATTACTCAATACACTCTAAAGTTACTATCCATTTTAAATGTCTTTCACTTTTGGTTATTATATAAACCCTCAGACTTCATATATAATTTAAAAAATGTAATAATTTGCTAAACAATTACACTTCAAAAGTATATTTTTCATCTTTAATCATAAATATAGCAGAGTTAACAAAATTTTTGAAAAATATTACCCGCAAATCAAAATTCTTCTACCCGCCCCAGCCCGTCTTGCAAATTTTTTATGTGGGTACCCGAATTTTTAGATGGCAGGATGCCCACTCGGGCTTGCCCGCACTGCCTATAACTCTTGTCAACACACGCTCAATGTTATCTTCTAAAAGTATTTTATAAAGTTTAACATAACAGAATCCTATTTTACACGTGTCACTGAATGAAACTGTTGAAGCTCAGCTGAGAAATTACTGTTGAGATTCTATGGGTAAGCTATATTTGAATGAAATTACATGAATGATGAATCTATAGCTTATTTGGCTTAAAGGTTAATCTAGCCCTGTATATTAGATTGGTAAATTTGAACGAAAACATTTAAAAAAAATTTCAATTAAATTTAATATAAGAATGAGGACACTAAATTGCACAATAAAGAAAAAAATATCTTAATCGACCTTAAATTACTGTACCAATTGCATAAAATTAAAAATAGTAACGAATTGTTTAACAAAAGATAAGGGATAAGTTTAGAAATAATATTTTTAAAATTTTATTTGAAAATTTGAGTTTAATCATTTTGTTTTGTAAAGTTTGAGATTAAATTTATCTCAGCTTCCGATACATAATAAAATAGTCAATGTTTATCTTAATGTAGTGGTATAAACAGGGCTGGTTGCAAACCTATTTTACCGATGTTAACAAATTGAGCCCCGTGCCTTGAAGGGGCCCCGCGCCTGTGGGCCTTTTTCTGTATTATATGAGGTACTAAATACTACTTAAAACGTAAAATGAAAAGTGATATAATCTTTGTCATAATAATAATTTATTATGCATGATGTAAATGATCGTTATGTCAACTCCCTTAGCAATGGCGAATTTTTTCACTTTTCAATGCACTTTTTTAAAGACTTAAGTTTTCTACAGCTTCAAATTTCAAAAAAGAAATTTTATCTCTAAAATTTATAAAAATGTTTCTAAAATCACATGAAAAAATTATTATTACAGACATCTAGCCAAAATTTATAAATTTATGTTCTAAAATTTAGTTTTTTATTACTTGAGATCTTGGACGATTTTTGAAAGAGGAACCTGATAGAAAACAATAGTTTATAACATTTCCTAATGTTTTCATTGGCTTGAAGAATTATTTAACGAGGCCAATAACTGTTGCAACAGGCGAAAGAGGGTTTTCAAAGCTGAAACTAATTAAAACATACTTGATGTTGTTGTTGTTGTTAGCCCCTAGATTATACTATCTTTATATGAGTATAATCTATCAGTTCAAAACAAAGCTTTGTTTAAACTGAGAAAGTACTCTCAGGGAATAGTGTAGAATTTTGTTACACTTTGGCAGCAGCAACGATAAACCAGTGTAATTTCAGCCAACCCGCAAAAACTTAGTTGAGGTCTACGGTTTCACAAGAAAGACTTAACAGCTTGGCAATGATTCTATAGAAAGCAAAATTGCTAAAGCTATTGACATTCAAAATATTTTGGAGATTTTGTTAATAAAAAAGGTAGAAAAGTCTTTTTCTAAAAGAGTATATAATTGCTTAATTTGCCTCTCTTAATGTTAAAAGTAAAACAATAAAATTTAATAAAAAATAAAATGTCCATTTTTATTGGTTTGTTTTTTATATGAAATATAAATACCGATCATTTTTACTATGTAGAGTAGGGGTCTCGCTATCAGATTTCTAATTGGGCCCCTCATTTCCTAGCACCGGCCCTGAGTATAAAAATCCATTTATTACTTTCAATCAAATTTGAATAAAAATATGATTTATAAATATATTCAAAATAATATAAATGGCTTAGAAAAGTGTTTAATTATAATATAATAATAATATAAAATAAAATTTCTTACCTTTCAGAAGAAAGCAAATAATTAAGATTAAAAACTTATACATTTAAATTTTAGCCACGTTTGTAACTAAATTAGACTTGAGCAAATAACTGAAAAAATAAATAATTAAATATAATAAATTATTTGGTTTTTGGACCATTGAGTGTAAGCATTTTTCCAAAATAGAATTTTTTAAAAACTCATTATAATACCTAATTTTAGCTAACATATTTGAAAAAAAAATATATTTAACCCTTATAAGATCCTAGGTCTCATTTAAATCTAATTTTTTAAAAAATTATCTTTTATTAAAAATTTCAAAATTATCATAGCCTTAAGTTTTTAGTATTTGTTACATATAATATAAAAATCACAAAATAATTTTTAAAACACAATAAAATGTTTAACTTATTAGGATATATTTTTTTATACATTTGAGATCCTTGGGTTCAAAAGAGTCCATACAAGAAAAAATTAGAGTAATTAATTTTTCATAATTTAAGTTTTTTATATTTTTTTTAGTACTAAATTGTTACATTTTTGACTCTTCCCCTTCCATTAGCGAGTTTTCTGAGGTAGAAGATCATGTTTCATTATGTGAGACTGAAGAATGTTATAGTGATTTTTCCGATGGAATGCTTTCTAATTTAGAAGATGAGGAAACTCATGAGTATTGTCTTTCGAAAGATGGGGAGACAAAATGGTATCATGACGATTTTAATTATTCAAGTAAAGAAAGGTGTCATAATAGCATATCAATGAAGCCAGGTCCAACAAGTTATGCTTGCTCAATGATAGAAGATGAGTACACAGCTTTTATGCAATTTTTTCCACCAAAAATTTTGAATACAATAATGAAGTGGACTAACATTGAAGGCAAAGTTGTGATGGGTGATAGCTGGGTGGAGCTTGGTACCGTAAAGTTTGAAGCTTATTTAGGCCTGTTGATTCTTGCTAGAGTTTTCAAATCCAAAAACGAGTCCACTACCAGCTTATGGGATGATGATACTGGGAGAAGTATTTTTAGAGCTACAATGTCTCTGAAAAACTTCAAAATGATTTCAAGAGTTTTACGATTTGATGACAAAAAACAAGGGAAAATTGAAGAGAAAAAAAACAAGTTTGCTCCAATTAAAAAAATTTGGGATGAATGGGTTGCTATTCTACCAAAACTTTTCAATTCCGGTTTTCAAGTAACAGTAGATGAGCAGCTCAGAGGCTTCAGAGGAAATTGTCCTTTTAGACAGTACATTCCTACCAATCCAGATAATATATGGATTAAAGTTTTGGATTTTAGCAGATGTTGACGGTTTTTACGTATAGAACATCCAGCCATATTTGGGAAAGCAACCTGGAAATGCAGCTGAAAAAAATCAAGGAGAGCGTGTTGTGATGGATATGACAAAAGGACTAAAGGGTCACAACGTGACGTGTGATAATTTTTTACATCTTTGAACCTGTCTAAAAGACTCTTAAAAGAGAGAAAAATGACTTTGCTTGGTACAGTTCGTAAAAACAAAAAGTTTATACCACCAGCAATACTTGATATAAAAAAGCGCCATGTATTTTCTTCTATGTTCTTGTTCACCGAAGAAAACATGCTTGTTTCGTATATGCCTAAAAAAACAAAAACGTCTTCCTTTTATCTTCTTTTCATAAATCTAAAAGAATCGAGGACTCTGAAGCAAAAAAACCAGAAGTGATTATACATTACAACAAAACCGAAGTTGCTGTGATGTAGTTGATCAAATGGTATCAAATTATTCAGTCAAAAGAAAAACAAATCGCTGGCCCATTGTGTTTTTTAGTAACATAATTGATATTTCCGCCCTTAATAGTTTTTCAAAAGAGATTTTCATAAAAAAACAAAAATTGTTGTGATGTCAGGCGAAAATATTTGGTTACACTAGGAAAAAAACTTATAGAAACACTGATTAGGGCAAGGCCAAAACTGTCTAGAACTTTATCAAGCAAAAATTTGGTACTTAAAATTAAAAAAAGAAATAATCAAGAAGTTGAAGAAGAAATTTTTCATGGGCCAAAAAAAGCAAGATGTCATCTTTGCATAAACACAAAAAATAAATATCTCTGAAATGCTCTATTTGTGACTACTTTGCATTTGAAATATGTTTGTATAAATTGTTCTATTTAATGTTTTTATATTTTTGTGCCATTTCAATAAATTTTTCAGGTGAATTAAAATTTTGAAAAAAAAGGTTGAAAACAGCCCAAGGAACCTATAAAGTTGGGAAAATAAGGGTACCATAAGGGTTAAATCAAATGATGGTGCTCAAATTGTACTTTTTGCACGATTTTTTTAAAAGATAAGTTCCTAACTTTATTCCTTAATAGGCACTTAATAATATCTGTGAGCAATCCCAGTCTTTCTCATCAATTCTATTTTGATGCTTTATATCGAAGGATCACCACCCACTGCCAAAGTTGAAACCTAAACCCAATCGATAATGCTAATAAATATTTAATTATTTTGAAGAGCCTGGATGGTGATAAGAAAATTTTACGATTGTCAAATTTCACAAATCCAGGCATGTTATGTAAATTTGCTGCTGTTGCAAGCTTTTTTTGATACATGGCAACTAGTTTAGTATTGAGTCCAAATTCAAAATGAATAGTGACCATTTTAATGCAATTCACTTTATTGTCTCTTATTTCTTATCAATTAAAAAAAGCAACATATAAATCATAAATTTTTTAAGGATAACATAATTTTTAAGAGAAACTTATACATAAATATTATATATTTGCTTATTTAATATCTTTTTGTAGATTGTCCTTATATGGAGAAATTTTTTTGTGTATTTCCATGATTTAGGCATTATTTGATTTAAAAGCTTTATGTTTTCCTTTCTTACAATAAATGCGATCACATTATTAAAGAGATTGTTTAACAGGATGATACTAATTTTTGAATAAATTTTTCAAATCTCACTTTTTAAAATTTCGTGTGAATTTACATTAGTATGAAATATATAATAAACTATTTTTCATTTATATCTCGGAGCTTTTTAAATTTATCTTTTATATATAATCGACATCAGATTTTTTTAATTTGTCGGTATCAAATTCAACCAAAAAATATTCTTCCACAAGTAGATAGATGATAGAAATGGTTGGCATCTGTAATCAAATTCATGATCACTGACCAAAAAAAAATACTTTTTCACATCTAGGGAATAGCTGACAAAATCTATTATATTTTTAATTAATTTTTATATTTATATAGAATATAAATTAAAGTAATATTTTTAAAAATTGACTTCAGTTGTGTGCGGAGCCTCATGGTTGTTAGGGTGTACCTCTCAGCTTAACAGTTGAAGGTCAGGGGTTCGATCCCCAAGGCTCCCAATGCTAAAAAAACAAATTCACAAAAACTGTGATTAATCATCTTAAATTTGTAAAAGCCTCATGCCAGCTTTCGAAATCCTTGCATTTTACAAGCTGTGTCAAATAAAACAACAACAATCAGTTGTGTGCGATAGACTTTTTTCAACTCTGACTTTTTTTCAAATGGAGAGCAGGATCCTAGATCATGACCTCAGACCTCCACATTTAGACAACCTGCTTAAAAAATATCCTCGAACTTTAGTTAAACAGATTATTTTTTCAGCTGATTTACTTTTTTAGAAAAAGATTAAGCAACAAAGCATTGATTGCTTTTCTTTCTTACACAGTTTAAATTAGAGTTGGAAAGAAAACAAATTATTAGTTTGTTACGTAAATATTAAAATGTATAAATATTAATGATGTTTTTAAGCAAAACTCACGAAATATTTATAAAAATTTCATGACAGATATTTCAAACAGTGAAATCTGAGGATATCATTTTTTTAATATTAAACTATACACTATTGCCATACAAAATAAACATCACATACTATGTGCATTAATAAGTATAGTAATGTCCCGTACACTCGGGGATGCAGTGAAGCACTCCTCATATCATTTAGGTCATTTGAAAGAATTTGATTTTTTGTTATTTTATGGCTTGGTTTATTGTATTCGGAATCATTACTGTTTTGCGTCAATCAATGTTATCTTCTGATAATCCATAATTTCGATTTCACTATTAATTCGTTATTTTCGAAACATGAATTGATAACAATAAAGTTTTTTTTATCATTTTTTGTTCTTTGCAGATTTTTTTATATAACAAGAAGTAAGGACCCATAATAATATTAGCTCTTGTACCTAAAAAATTTTTTATCAATAAAAAATAAATCGAATTGTAACTGAAAGTTATGTTTCTATTAAAATTGATACTTAATGAACTATTATAGTTTTCGCAATCTATTAAATTTTAAAAGCAAATAATTATTTTTTGTCCTTTGATGTGAGGTAAAAGGAAATTAGTGATATTTGAGAAGATATCACATTTGCAATTCATTGATGCATGATAAGTTGTTGTGCATTAGAAATGTTTTGAGAAGAAGGGGAAAATGAGAGAGTTGATAGATGTTAGGTGTAAATTTGATGTTAAGTTGTCAACAAGGGCATTTTTGTGATATTTAGATAAGGGGCACGAGCTTATGTTTACTTAAAAATGTTTGATAAGACTAATTTAGGAGGTAGCGAGTTGAAATTTTGGAAAGGGGACATTGTGTGTAAGAGAGACATCGTGGATCATATTTTGCGCATCAGTGAAAAAAGTGATTGTGATGAAGTGGAGAAGGTATTAGTTTATGTGGGTGGTAATTGTAATGAAGATCAAAGATGAATGATAGGTATGAAAAGAGGAATTTGTAGAGCTTTTGAAGACGCGTATGCAAAAAAAGCCTCTAAGTGCAAAGAGTGGCGTGAACTCAGAAGAGGAGGCATAAGTTTGCGATAATAGAGTTTTTCTGTGAAACAAAAGAGGGGTCGAGTGAGGTAGTTAGTAGCGATAAAGCAGTTTCATTGTTTTATGTTGGGAAGTTATGCAAATTTTGTCTCGTGATTGGGGAATAGGATTAGTGGTTTGCGAATGATTTTTTCAAGAAATTCATAAGTGCAGAAAAGTAGGCGTTAATATTATATAAAGCTAGAATCTATTTATGTCTTAGGAACAAGTTCTAGCCTACCAATTTTCCAGAAATTAGGGAAATATGGGTGATCTAGCATGTGTTCAAGATTGGAAGTTGATAATTTTTTAGAATGTGGATGGATTTTTAATGTTTTGGTGAGATTAGATCGAAGCTAGATGAAAATTTGTTTTAATCAAATTTACTCCTAGGTTTAGTTTGATTAATGTCAGGGGACGAGTGGTGGGATTTTGAAAGGAGTATATAATATTTTATTCATGTTCTCCGATTATGTGGAGGAAAGGTAAGTCAGAAAAGGTTAAGTTTGTAAGAAAGATTGTGGATAGAAAGGCTAAAAAGTATTGAATCAGAAAGTGTGGGAAATTTTTTCTTTTTAGTTATTTTGTTGAGTGCTCTCTGACAAATTTCACACACGAGTATTTTTTGGCACAAAGTATTGTCTGTGTATATTTTATTTGTTCGCAGAGAAAATAAAGATGTTAATAGGGATATAGGATTTTCTCAGAATTTGATAATGCGTCTTAGCATTGTTGTTAACAGATTTAGTTTGAGTGTGCAGAAATAGATGTGGTTCCTTTAGAAAATAGATTAATTGGAGTTGAGGAACAAATGGAATGTGAACACTCTAATTGAGCAATAATGCGGGTTGATCGATGAATGCTGCGGAGAAGAGAGATGGTAATGAGTTGTTGAGATTGAATGGTTTTCGTTTTTTGGCGATGTTAGGGTTTCTAATTGATGTAGTGTTCATGTGAAGTTGAAGGTTTATAAATGAGTTGTCGGAAGCTGATGGAATGTCAGATATCGTAAGTTAGTAATGAGATTGAGAGTATTTAAAGTGGCAAATATGAGGTCGATATGGGGTATGTACGTTGTAGCAACTGTATTGGTTCTTAGAGTTGTCTGACAGATGTAGGTTATTAGAGAAAAAGAATTTGAGGACTTGTTCTTGTGCATTTTCCTTGTGGTCCCAGATTTGTAAGCGAGCGTTACAGTCGGCTGAGAAATTTGAACGATATTTTTTTGGTATAAAAAATAACTAACATTGTATAAGTCGGCGATAACATGCTGGAAAAATAGTTAAGAAAAATTTTGAAGTTGACAAAGTTTTCAAAAAGTTGTACCAAAAATTTAAGATGAATAAATATATTTTAGTTTTATTATGACTGGCAATACTAACCTATACAATAGGAAGTACTTTATTGATAAATATTATGTATTATAAGCAATTCTGAGAGTTTTTCTGATCGAGCAGCACTTTGTAAGGTCTGAATCTCTCTTTTCTCAATCAGCTCGTAAATGCTGAGAAAAATTTTTCACAGAGAACTGAAAACCATAACAGTGTGTATAAAGATGTTTCAAGCTCATTATCCTACGTAAAGTGGAAAACACCATGACGGTGTATCGTTTGATACAAGTTATCATGCTCACTCATAAGTTTATAGAGCATTCTTTGCTATATAATAAGCCATCAATGGGTACTTCAGTACTTTCGGCAGATCGGAAGCATCAACGGAGAACGGATTCGTGATGTATGCACCATTGTCACGTCCTGAAAATAATGTATTAATTCAATCTTGGGCAACGAATGGTGACGTGCGACTCAAAAATAATAATTAGGCTCGCTTTCAAGATTTGCCACGAGTTCGAAAACTAGGAGGGGAGGGCAAAAAGTCGACAATAGGTAACATTTAATAAGAGAATATACAGTAAAAATTAGACAAGAGGAGGAAGAGGCGTTGAAAAATAACCAAAATTAGGTTGACATTATTTGTGAACGTTCCAATGCTTTTTTGAAAATTTTAGTATCATCAAGTTGTTCTATATGAGGCAGTGGAAAAAGTATGCTTAAATCGCAGGGGCGAATTCTGCCCGAGATAGAAAAATTGAGAGAAAAGTAAGTGGTGAGATGAATGTAATTGTTATATATATTCAAGGGTTCTGAATTTGATGGTGATTTATATACGCTGATTTCATTGGTATTACTTATTTTCTAGGAAATAATTAGTAGATAAGCCAGAAAACATCAATCAAAGTTGAGCAAACATGTCAAAAAGTAATATATGTAAAACAAACTATTTTTATACTAAAAAGAGTAAACTAGTATTTTCAAATACGCTGATTTCATTGGTATTACTTATTTTTTACGAAATAATTAGTATAAGCCAGAACATCAATTAAAGTTGAGTGCATCTATCAAAAAGTAATATATGTAAAATAAACTATATTTATCCTAAAATAAATGTAAACTAGCATTTCCAGATATGCTGATTTCATTGGTATTACTATTTTCTGAGAAAAAATTTGTAGATATGCCAGAACATCAATCCAATCTGGACAAGCCTGTCAAAATGTGGTATATGTGATATAGGCTTATTCTATTTTAAAATATACATAAACTACCATTTATAAAAACGCAGATTTTTGGTGCTATATATTTTCTACAAAATAATCGAAAAATAAATATAATACCTAGTGGCGTTACGGGTCAAAGTTAAATGTTTGGAGAGTAAAACAGTATTTATTTTATCTTTTTTCAAAAGATTTGATGTTGCAAAGATATTTGATTTCCAAAGGTAACATTTTATTTATATTTATTACAGGACATGATGGAGTTAAGAATTAAGTCATCACTTAATCATTTTTTAGTCGAGCGTAGTTCCCTAATCTTTAATTTTTTTCTAAGATTATGATTATATATACGTTTAATAAATATATATACTTACATATTGCGCAATAAGTTAATCCTTATAAATGTTCTTAGGGGTGTTACAAGTTTAAGCTCTAAATATGTAAAATCTTGTTGATTTAATATCGTAAACTTCAAAAGAATGAATAGAACTGATATTTTTATTGAATGTGTGCTTTTGATCCTTATATATTTTTTCAAAAATGTTATTCAATTCCAAAAAATCTATATAACTTTTGAAGTTAAAAAATGTTAATTTTAAATAAACTTTTTGTGTGAACCACATAATTTTTTAGGGTTTCATCGGTGGAAAATCCTCTAAAAGAATGAAGACCACTAACGTAAGACTACCATCAAAGTTTGAATACAAATACTCATTACCTTTAGGTACTCCTCCCAAGAAGGCAGTATGTTGCAGAAACTAGTTAGCAAAATAATTAATATATATTACTACAAATAAGGTTAACATATTTTTCGATTATAAATTTTTGAGAATTTGTTTTTATGAGGTTAAAAATTACTCAATTTTATACAAAAAATGAGATGATCCAATTTTGTCTCTTGAATTTTTTAAAAATTTTATTAGAAACAAGACGTAGGAATGAAAAACATAGAAATTTTAAAATAGATATATAGAAACATAATATACCCATAAATTAAAAATATTTTCTTTAATATAGATGAAGCTGGCAACAAGTACACCATATATGAATATTTTGGATAAAAAATTAAAAGGCTGTTATTGCTACAAAATAAACTGATTCATGGAAAAGTATAAAAAGAAGGATATAAGTATAAAACGATATTATTTAAGCCGCAAGAGTTGAGATTAAAGTACAAATAAAATCTTTTTGGGTTAAATTTGGTTTTGGCGCGAAATGAGCCATAGGAAACTAGTCCAAACATTCCTTGCAGCACCAACACAAGCAAGCCAAACATGCAGCTTTTTGTAAGCAACTCATCATATCACTACTTTGTCCACCGCCATGGTACTGCGAACTGCATTTGCATGCATAAAAAGAATTAAAATATGTGTAGATGGCTGGTGTAATAGAGAAGAAATCATTTTATTTAGAATTTAGGAATTATTTAAAAAAACGCTAGATTTTACATCCATAAAATGTATTAACTTTAGAACAAATGTTTTCGTACAATAAAAATATATAATAATAACAATAATTATATAGTAATAAATAAAAGCCATTATATTGTTTAGAGATGTATCTCTATCTTTTTAACCATGTGTAGCATAGGAATAGTAGTGACGCCTTCTAAAAAAGATTCTAAAGAGCACAGAGAGTATAAAAAACACAAACATGACAACCAAGGCAATTGTTAAAGGTTTTCGATATTTCTGGATCCTTGGCACGTAGCTTTGAAAGCTAAAAGCAGCAAAATTTTATAATGTATAAATGTTTCATACGTGTTAAACTCCCTAACAAGGGAAAGTGCAATTTTATAGTGTGGTAAGAAACATATGTTAAAAAGCAATTAAAAACTCTGTTTTTTATTGGTATCATAATACTCAATGTTATTTATATATATATAGCCTCTCTCAAGTTTCTGAAGATCCCGCAATGTATTTTTAGAGCAGTAATGCAGAAACAATTTTCGATTTTAATTTCAGTAAATGCTTTACAAAAAGTAAAAAAAGGCAAACTCAAAAAATTATCTAAACAATAAATAACTTCTGATGAAAAAAATCTGAGAGTGAAAAATAAGAAACACGCTCAAAAAAGAGTCGGCTATGTAAGACCAATCGATGATGATAGATCAAGATGAAAACGCGTTAACTAACTTGATCCCAAATTAGATATAAAACTACCTTAAACAAGAAATCGTCTAAATTATTTAAAGATGACAGGTCATACCGCTGTTTTTGAGATGTAGGTATTTCAGTGTTTGGATGTCTAATGTCAATATATATGTAGTATATGTATTCGTATGTATGTATGTCTAGATGTGTATTGATACAAATAAATAAGAAAATTTGTGTCAAGAATGTCAAAAAATGTATATGTATATGTATGTATGTACAATTACGCTAACACAAAAACATAACCTCAACCCTAATACACACTAAAGCTAATTCTGCACTAATCCTAACCCCGTCAATAGGTTTCCAAAATGTACACAAAGCATATTGGGCAAAAATTTGAATAGTCAAAATAAGCGGTAGAGTGAGATGACATGTCATCAAACAGGTTAATTGGTCGCAGAAAAATAAAGGAGGCTAAAAAGCATGGCTCTTCTTGTTAAGAAATGCATGCCCGCACCATTTTTTTGGTTGAAAGTAAACTTTTCTTCATCTAGTTTACAATATTTTTGCCATTTATCTTTTATAAAATTTCCATTCTATTTTCATTCACTCATTATTATTAATCACTATATTCATTTAGATATTTATACGTGTAAATCACATTCAGGAAATAAAGGAAAGAAAAAATCTTTAAAAGCCATTAATAATTCCGTTACCTCAGGCAAAATTAACCATCTCTAAAGTGTTTAAACATGCCGCCTCCTGCAAATAAACGTTCACGCTGTGAGATTGATCTCAAGCTTATAAATGATTCAAGATTGACACCAAAACCCACGCAGAAATTTCTAAGTGAAAAGAACGGTGTCGGCACCAGTACCATTTCGGACATACTGAAAAAAGCTGAAACTTATTTGCAACAATACCGCGCAAATGTTGATGCTAATAAAAAAATGCTTTGCCAGTGTGTGCAAGTTTGACAACTTAACAGCATCTGCAGACCAATGCCATCAACAGTGACAACGTTAAAGAGAACACCATCGAAACATCATATTAAAAACTCAGCCGCATCAACGTCTGTGATATGCTCCAAAAAATCAGCACCTTCGCGTGTGTCGAAGATCCATCCATGCTTCCAGAATTTCAATCATTTATCACTATAAAAATTTGGCTATTGTTAAAAAGTCTGTTGCTTCCAAACAAGCGTCCATCAAAGACTTTTTCAACGTAATTTTCTTGTTCTTATTTTTTAAGTTTCCAATATTTCTTAAACGCTTTCATGCAAAATTTGAAGGAATATGATTCTAACAATAGGTTTATGTGTATTTAATATACGCGTGTATACATACATGTACATCAGTAGACAATGCCAAGGGCACGTAAGGAAATGGTTGATCGGTATTTAGGTTTTATCGTTAACATGGCCGATTCTTTCCCTATAGATTCTTTGTACACAGATGTTCTGTCAATATCAATTTTTTGCTGGTCCCGCCGAGATCTGATTTGTACAGATTCGACTGTGTGTTTTTAAAGAATGGATTCTACAATGTCTTCCTTCATTGTGGCTCACCGATCAGACCGGATTATCTTCAAAACATAGAAGAGTCTTTTCACACTCACTTGCGTTGGAGGAATAGCTATGACTATACTGGCTATTTATAAATTTTTTAAGTAATTTCGTTGTAAGAAGAGTTGGGGAGACGTAAGAAAAATATCCGACACCAACTCCTAGTACTTGAAAAAAATCCGACTCCAACTTCAAATACTTAAAATTTAACGAAAATTCTTAGCTTTGCACTTTGAATAAAAGAAGTTCACTCTATATGCTTACAAAAAGTAAACTTTATATTCTATATTTAAAATAGTTAAAAAACATATTTTATTAATTAAAAAACCTATTCATAATTGTCACAATTGGTATCGAAAGTACCTTCAGCTTAGATAGGATGATAAATGATTTAAACCTAGTGACTTGTGCAATTTACAACTGTCAAATCATCAATAGGTGCTGCGAATGGATGCAGAGCGATATCATAAATGATACTTTCATGTTTGGCTAATTTACAAATATATTTTTGTTTTTCCTTCATTTCTATAAAAAATTCCGACCTAGAATTTGCTTTGTTTTTTGTGATGAATATTTTTTGTTTTCTAGTACGGTTTCATTTACTAAATATAGAGCATTAGTTTCATTCATTTTATTAAGAGGAAAAATATTTTGGCTAAACGTAAAAATAAGTTATTAATTTCATTAATTCAACAATTTTGTCACAAAGCTCATTGAAAGTATTTTTGTACATTGGAAAAAACTTTTCGTTTTCAATATCATTCAGAAAACCTCTTTTAATTTACATATTAAATTTTAAAAAGGCAGTTTTTAAAACAAGTCATTTCTTTTTTTCAATGAAATTTTATATTTAAAGCAGGCGATTTTATTTCTTGTGAAACAGGTGTGACGCTGGTGCTAAAAGGTTTAAACACGCATACTTTTGCAATTCAGAGTAATTGTGTTTGTAAAGTTAATATTACTACAAATCAAATGATTTTTTTTATGGTATAGCAATCCTGCTGTTCAATGATACGTAGTATTTTAATTTTTAACTATCAAGATCAACTAAGCTTGTAACAAATGCATGTATATATTATAACCAGGGTTGGCGAGTCGAGGGGAAAATATCCAACTCCGACTCCAAGTACTTAAAAAATCCGGATCAGATAGCAAATATCTAAAAACTTATAAATTTAACACCAACTCTTAGCTTCAGACTTTGACTAAAGAAGGGACACACTATATGCATACAAAAATAAACTATATTTTAGGGAAACTAGAGTTCTCTAGAATTCCACTTTTGAAACAATACAAATATAAACGCTTTTTTTTCCCAAAATATTTTTAACTTCTAAAATTTAGATTGATTTATATATAAATGTAAATAGAAAAAAAGAGAATCAAAAAACATATCTCATCAAAAGTAAACCAACGAATTTAATTTTTAGAGTTTTTACTAAAAAAACATTAAATACAGATTGTTTGGGAGAACGCAAACTTTCTAAATAATTGTTCCAAAATTAAAACGACGGTGGCATGACAGGTTAAAAAAGCCAAGGCATGCAAGTTACCTTTTGCATTCACTCACTATATTCTACCCCTATCTAGTTCAATAAAAATATAGTGATAATACAATGAAGGGTAGAATCAAAGACATGCAAGGAAAATATGGCATTCAATAATTTTTCAAAGCTTCATGTCTTTTAGGAATAAAGATGTTCTTTTTTCCGATTTTGTACTCATTTTTTGAAAAATTTTTAGATCAAAAAGTACAGAGTTAGTAGAGAAAGAATGAAAAATATTCATAATCATTAAGTTTTTCAAAAAAAAAATGTCTTGTTTCTTCCAAAATAATACTTAATACCTTGCAAAATAGAGGAAAAAGAAGTAAAAATACTTAAAAGTTCCAGGCTGTTGTGCATACACATTTTGCTGCGCTGGATACCCTCCTTGTTGTGGCGGATAGCCTCCTTGCTGTGGTGGATAGCCTCCTTGCTGTGGTGGATAGCCTCCTTGCTGTGGTGGATAGCCTGCCTGTGGAGGTGGATAGCCACCAGGATATTGTGGACACTGTTCTAAAAAATATTAGTATTCGCTATAAAATATAAATCAAAAATGTTGAATAAAATTAACATACAAAATAAAATACTACTTTTAATAGAACACGATTTTTATGTACGATTGTAAATTCTGGCATACCGTTACCTTGTTTGTCTAGCCACACAAAGTAAGCCCAATCTCCCTCTCACAAACATCAGAACAATTGTATTTGTAAAATCCTATAGATGCTTTCTTAAAAACACGATACACACATACACAAAATAATACGAAATCCAAAAGCACTGCTTGAGTGCAACAATCTCTTTTTTCTCGCACCTTCAACCTCCTATCCCCTTCTTATCGGCAATGTTTAATTACATTTAAATATCAGTTAAAATTTAGAATGTATTTTTAATTGAGAGTATTACACTTCAAATAGATTTAAAACTTGTTTTATGTTCTATACTTTTTTTTTGTTTTTATGCATAAAAGAGAAAGCCTTGCCGGCTCTATATGAATACAGCACGATTCACAAACTTATTCTGAAAACCCCTAAATTATGTTTGGGTAATAACAATCATGATTCTAAATTAAAATATTTTCTTTATAATAGTCTCAAACAAGGAGTCCTTGCCAGATATAATTTACGAGAGCTTATTTTGAATTATTTCTTGAACAAATACCGCACCCCCTTTTTACGGCTAATTTCCAGGAGAAAATTAATGATCTCTTTCTAATTCGAACGCCCCCCCCCCTTCACGGCAAGGTCATCGGAAATTTTGTCGGTCAAGTCATCAGGACAGATCAACTCTACAGACTGTTACAGAGAGAATGCTCGATCACCGACAAGTGATCATCTATCGAATGGTTTGATGTGCGGTAAGATAGAAATTTTGTATTTTAATGTAATAATTAATGTTGAATGCCACCAGTTATAATAATAAATCTTATCATTTTTATTACCGATTGTGAAAGGAACAGTTTAATAAGAAGCCACACATTGAAAAAATGCGACATGTTCATTCTTCCGTGACCAATTTTAGTATAAATATTCCCAAGTTTCCAATAGCAGTCATCCAGATTTAGTTACTGATAATATCATACAAAATGCCTTCCAAGAGAGCGTCATACACCACAGCTTTTAAGGTGCAAGTTGTTGAATATGCAGAGACTCCCGGCAAACGTAGTGTAGCTAGACACTTTAGCATTGAGGAGAGTAATGTGCGCCTGTGGAAACGATCCAAACCTCAACTTGAAAAGATGCCAAAATCTAACGTACCAATAGAACTCGTGCAGCCGCTTATCCAGATCTTGAAACTAAACTCTTAGAGTGAATAAACTGATTGCAGATATCAAGGCATTGGTTGCATTGAACAGTGTACAAATTCGATTGAAAGCTAAGCTGTACGCCAAATCCATGAACCATAATGAATTCAAAGCATCTACCATGTGGTGCTATCGTTTCATGAACCGTCATGATCTTTCCATCAGACGTAAAACTCACATCAGCCAGAAGCTTTCTGAAGACTATGAAGAGAAGTTAACAGCGTTCCAGACTCACATCATCAACCGCCGAAAGATCCTCAACCCACCCCTCTCTCTCATAGGAAATGCAGACCAAACTCCACTGACATTTGACTTACCGTCCGAAGCACTATTGAACACAAGGGAGCATCCACAGTTACCATTCGTACCAAGGGCGCAGAAAAGAACCGATTCACCGGTATGCTTGCTTGTATGTGTGATGGAACCAAACTCCCACCCTATGTTGTGTTCAAACGAAAGACTCTCCCTAAAGGAATAAAATTCTCCCGTGAAATCATTGTGCGTATCCACGAAAAAGGATGGATGAACAACAAGCTGATGCGTGATTGGATTGACACTGTGTGGGGCAATCGTGTGTGTGGTGGGGGGGGGGGGGGTCAATAAAAAAGACAATAGTTTGTTGGTGTTAGATGCATTTCGTTGTCAAGGAATACCTCACTTCTTGATCATGTCAAGAAACATCGGACTGAGATAGCTATCATCCCTGGCGGAATGATATCTATACTACAACCACTAGATGTCGGCGTTAATCGTCCCATGAAATCGATGTTGAAAGCCAAGTGAGGAGAGTGGATGCAGCATGGAACCAAGACGTTCACACCATCTGGACGACAACATGCTCCTGATCTAGTGACCATCACCGAATGGATCGTTGACTGTTGGAAAGAACTAGACCCACAGATCATCGTAAAATCCATCGTAAGTGCATTTCCAACGCACTTGGCGGCACTGAAGACGACATACTTTGGGAGGAAGGAGACATCGAGGATGAAGAGTTTGATGACGACGATAAAGATGATCTTCACTTCGCTGATGAAGATCTGATGTCAACTGAACAAGTCCGTCAGCTGTTCAACGAACCAGATTTAGACGATTTTCTAGGTTTTGAATCCTGCTTAATTATGTGTTTATAATTCCGTTTGATAATTCTAGGGTCAATTTAATAAATCAATGGTTATGTAAATAAATCACTACTCGTTATATTTTTTTGAAAAGTATTTGTTCAAAATGAACGAATATCTGGTATCAAGTACGTCAATATGTGATAATTTCTTAATAATTTCCTCCAAATGAGATTGAAAGACACGCAAATGATGAAGAGTCGACGAAACCTCCATTATCGCCCATAAGACCCGCTGGTAGGTCTGCTCGAACTTGATATTGACGTTGGGGAAAAAAAGTTAATTTCTATTATCTCGCTGATTATCCGCACCATTATTTTGAGGGGAAAAAAGTGCGGATAATAGACGGTAGACACCTTAGTTCAATTTTGAATGGTTAGAGGCAAAAAACGCTTCTAAAAATACTTTCTCAATTGGTCTTCCTTTTTCAATACCCCCTCTCCTCAGGGGGTCCAAAAAATTCTGAGCAAAAGTAAAAAATTCCAATTTATCAACCTAGAGTGCTAGATGCCCAAGCCAAGTTTAACTTAGAAAAAAACACCATCTAATCAAAAAAAATATTAACATTTTAAATGGGCTTATGAAAAGAAAAAATCTATTAATCAAATAGTTTGGGATTAAAAAAATACAAATATTACCAACTTTTGAGTAATCACAAAATTAAAAATATGGTAGCAATTACAGAAATTAGCTAATTTTGAGAAAAATTGCGCGATATGCCAACACTATTTCCTGCTATGTAAATTTTTATAACGCGAAAAAACAATCCTCCTCCCGTATATGCAGGGTTAGCAATTTTATCCAGCTCAAAATAAATTTATTGGGTAAAACCCACCGAAAAAAGAGTAAGAATCCAGGTTTTAAAAAATTTAAAATAAGCATTTGATTAGTAATAAATTAAATTAAAACTTATTATCAGTAAAGCATCATATACTTATAGATTTTTTGCAAGGACGAAAACACTTAATGAATCAATGAAGGTTAGTTAACCTCAATAGTACTAATTTAAAATAAATGTTATAATTTCATAAAATTAAATGAAAGTACCAGATTGAGGAGGATATCCTGGCTGATAATATTGATTAAAACCGTAAGGAGGAGGATTTTGTGCCATAAAAATAATTTAGCAAGACTATTAATCTAAATATAATTATTATATATTTAAAATAAAAAAGCAAAATTAAAACCTAATGTATTTCGAAAGAAAAATTAGGTAAATAAAGTTATTCGTTCCATTTATTATATAAGATTATAGTTAAAAACAAAAAATAAAATTTTTCTAATTTTTGGATATTCTGTTAGAGAAGTTTTAGAGATGGTAGGTAGGTAGGTAGAAAGAAATATTTAAGCACTATTGGCTTTTCCATATGCTCATTTTGGAAAAAATGACCTTGAGTATTCGTCTATGATAGTTAGGATATACTTGTTTTTGTTGTTAGAGGGCAAGGGACCTTTAAAGTCAATCGACAATCTGTCAAAAGGTTTAGTAGACTTGATAATGTGATGTTGGTCAGAATTGTAGAATCTTGGCTTACACTTTCGACATACTTGGCAGTTATTTGTTAAAACTTTGATTTCTTCCATCGAAAAAGGTAAGTTATTTTCTCTTACATAGTGGTGCATTCGCCGGATTCCTGGATGAATCAAATGATTGTGCAGTCGTTGTAAATCTAAGGATTGTTTGGAGACGGTGCAAGACCTTGATAGGGCATCAGCTGATACGTTTTCTATTCCAGGGCGATATTTGATGTCAAAGGAATAAGAAGCTAGTTCCTAGCGCCAACGAAGCATTTTGTCGCTTTTTATTTTGCTTTTACCACGTGGGACAAATATGAAAGAAATAGCTTTTTGATCCGTCACCACTGTGAATTTTTGCCCAACTAAAAAGTGCTTCCAATTGCGTATGGCCTCAACGATGGTAAGAGCTTCTTTTTCCACGATGTGTGTATTTTTCTCAGCAGAATTTAGTGTTTTTGAAAGAAACCAAATGGTCTCCCTTCTTGTAAAATACAAGCAGAAATTGCTTTATTAGATTCATCAGTCTCAAACACGAGTGGTTTACCTTGTTCAATTGCTCCGAGTGGAATCTTTAATCTCTTCTTTCAAAAATTTTATTACTTTTCTTTGTTCAGTGTCCAAAGGAAAGGATGAAACTTTTGTAAGTGGCTGTATCTTTTTCGAAAAGTCGCGAATCCACTTCGCGTAGTATGAGAAGAATCCCATCATTCTTTTTAGCTCAGCAGTAGATCTTGGAATGGGCATCTCCATCAAAGGCTTTACACGATCTTGGTCAGGTCTTAATTGTCCTTTGCTAATCTCGTATCCGAGAAATTTAATATCCGTTAGACGGAATTTACTTTTGTTCAAATTTATCTTAAGGGAGTTTGCCTTGATGGCATCAAAAAGCAGCTTCAGATTATGGTTTTGCTCTTCCAAGGACTCCCTACAAACAATCATGTCATCTAAATATGGACAAGTTTATTTGATGAAATAAAATTGTTGATATAGCGTTGAAATGCAGAAGCACCATTTGTCACGCCCATGGGAATTTTGGTAAATTGGAAAAGTTTGCCACATGCTTCAAACGCAGTATACATACGTTCTTCCTCTCTTAACTCGACCTGATAGTATGCTTTGGAGAAATCTATCAAGCTAAAATATTTGAACTTTGACACTTTAGCAGCCAATTCGTTCAAATCAGGTAAGGGGTAAGCATCAGGTAAGGTATATTTATAGTACGTGAAAAATCTTTCCAAAAAAAATTTTTTTTTATTCAGTTTATTGAAATACAAAAAATATAAAGTTAAAATAAAAAATTTCGGAGACAGCATGCGCACGTATCACCGTTACGCATGCTGCCGACATCGGAGGAGTTTGCTCTTCCTTGATTTGTTGACAGCTTGCTGTGCTTCTGTTGACGGCTTGCCGTATTTGATTGACAGCTTGCTGTTTGCGATGACGGCTTGCCGTGGTGGGACACTTTGTGTTCGGAATTCTTTGCCAGCTTGCTGGGCATCCAGATCTCCAGTTCGCTGCGTTTGGAATTCTTTATTTTCAGCTTGCTGAAAGTGGATTCCCTCGATTGAGGGTTTTGTCTTTTAGACTTTGCCTTTGGCTTTACTTTGCCTTTGCTGTTGCCTTTGCCCTTGGCTTTGGCTATACTTGCCGTTGGCTATTTGGGTGGGAAAGGTGGGGGTTGAGAGTCAGCAATTGTAAAAAGAAAGAGTGAAGAATAGAGGAGCGGAGCTCCTTATATAGTAGGTGCTCCGAAACTTCTAGAAGCTATATTTTCATTGGCTGGATTATCACGACAGCACCGGAAAACTTTAGGTGCTAAGTGGGCAATAATCCGCGCGCGATGTAACTTTTTCCCCCTTCACTTATTGGCCGAGGAGTTTCTTGGTAGGCGATCCCTGTTCCTCTATTCTTTGAAGTTTTCTTTCAGCCTTCTGGAGATCGCTAGGATGATCCACCTGTAATCAAGTCAAGGTCGAGCAGGCTTGCCTTGTTACCCACGCTTTCCCTTCTTGAAGGGCTATCTGCTGGGTTTTCCTCTGACTTGATATAGGTGATTTCTTGCCTTAGCAAGTCCAAGTTTTGGGAAACTTGTTCCAGGACTGTGAGTAACAAAAAACTTGTTTTTGCCTTTGCCCCAAAGTTTTTGACAAAATCTATGGCTCCTTGTGAGTCTGAGAATAGCTTTGCATGGGGGGCTAGGAGATGTCCTATCATTATTCCCAAGAATTCTAGGTCGATGATGTTCCACTTGGGAATTGCTATGTTAATAACAATTTCTTCTCCTTGTAGGACTAGGCCTATCCCTGTAAGGGAAGCATCTACGTACACCGTACCCTCGGGTATCCTTGGGTGTACCATGTCACAGGGTGATGAGATATACTCATACCCTTTTTGGAGGATGTATCCAATGATTTTGGGGTCCTGTTGGTTCTCCTGAATCTTGAATTTTTTTCCTCTCAGGCCTGAATGTGTGTTAACCAATCTCATTTCAAAGGTTTATTTCTGGTGAATTATTCGTGATGTTGATTGTTCAATTACAAAACGTTGTCAACGTTCTTCATCTAAAAAATTATCTCTTTGACGCAAAAGGAAAAAGATGGACAAATTCAATTTAAATTAAAAATATCTTGATAGTGACTAAATTCTCACATATTGGCATCTGTGCCATTTTTGATAAATCTGACCTATTCTAAATTTTCAGATTTCCTACCCATCTTAGCTAAATGTTAACTGTAATTCTAGATGATAAGCTATAGATTTAAATATTTTTCATTTGTAAAAGAGGAACGTATTTTTCACAGTCAAAATATTTTTGAAGACATTATCTAGAAGTAAACCGCAAATCTGATTCAAGCTTTCAGATATTTTAAAACCATAAATGCCAAACCTAAGTCCAAAAATAAAACCAGAATCCTCCATTTGGTATATAAACTGATATTTTATTTAAATTTCAAAAATATTTCTGTAGATATTAGACGTAAATCGAAAATTTAATTAACACTTTCAGACATTTAAAACCTCAAAATGCAAAAAATGATTTCAGAAATAAAAATTATCATGGTCAAATTGGTATAAAAACATATATATATCATGTAAAATTAGAGAGAATATTTTGGGATATAGTTTTCAGACATAAACCTCAAATTTGATTGACACTAGCAGTAAAACCTCTAAATGCGAAAACTGTGTTCAGAAATGAAATCATCATGATCTTTTGCTATAAAAACAAATTTTAGAACTAAAAGCAAATTTAATTGATACTTATATGTATTTTAAAATTCAAACTGCAAAAATTGAGTCCATAAATGAAACTAGCATGGTTGATTTGGTATAAAAACATATATTTAATTGTAAAATTTGAATGAATGTTTTTGGAGACAATTTTTAAAAGTAAACCGCAAATTTGATTAACACTTATAGGTATTTTCACATCCTAAATGTAAAAAATGAGTTCAGAAATGAAAACAGCATGGCCGATTTAGTATAACACATATATTTTATGCAAAACGTGAAGGAATGTTTTTGGAGACAATTTTCATAAGTAAATCGCAAATTTGATTAATACTTATAGGTATTTTCAAATCCTAAATGTAAAAAATGAGTCCAGAAATGAAAACAGCATGACCGATTTAGTATAAAAACATATATTTTATGTAAAATTTGAAGGTATATTTTATTAGATATATTTTTGATCAATCAAAATTTTGATTGACATTTTCTAAAAAGTAGCCATGATTATTGAAAAAATTAAATATTTAAAGTGTTATGCGTTCCAAACTGTATATAATTATAAATTTTCAGGGTATTATATAATATAGATCCTAAGTTATAAGGTTAAGTACAGATAATGTCAAAATTTTGCTGAAAAATTTTAATTTTTGATTTTGATTGACAGTTTTGGACATGAAGGGGTCATTCAACTACCATGAAAATGGTTTCAAAAGATGCAGCTAGCGATTTTAGGGAAAGTCACAAAATTTGAAGCTATATGATTCAGCCAATTTTCTACAATTAATTTTTTAGTGAAGGGGGGGGGGCTTTTACGCCCCCAGCACTAATAGGGTTAATCGATATGCCTAAAACATCAACTAAAGCTGTATAAATTGATGAAAAACCGTTCAATTTCGCACAATTAAAACACGATTCTACAAAACTAGGAGAGAAGGTAAATGGGAAAGAATCGTCGTTTTCGTAGAAAACACATTTGAATACGGGTTAGTAGCCTCAATTCTTTAGAATAAAGTTGTGTTCCAAATAGAATGAGTGAAACCGCATTAAAAAAGCAACTACCATCACTATCTGTTTTTACAGGCAACATATCTTTCTCATTAGAAAACGTTAAAACTTTCACGCTTTTGTAATCTATCTCATATTCAGAATCAAACTTATCTTTAAAAATAAATCTTCTTTTAGGAATTATAAGCTGTTCTGTATATCAAACTTTTGAAAATTCTTTAGATTTGACCTGAAAAAGAAGTTATAACATCTATCAAAATTTTATTAAAACATAACATTTTTATATAGATTTTATAAAGCAAAAATGCTGTAGATAAAATCTTCACAAAATTTTGAAAACAAAACAAAAATAAAAGTATTTTTTCTCACTCTATGCAATTATTATTCTTATATCTTATCTTTCTTGTCAATATAATTTAATATTTAATTGAAGTAACAGAAATTAAATGAAATTTTTCAGAAAAAAATGTTTTTCATAAAAAAAGATTTATTTAAATGCAAAATAACTGAGAAATAATGTTTAATTCGTTTAATACAACATTTTAAAAAATAATGACATGTATTAAATTTCACACACTGCGAATAAGTGAACTTTATTTCTTCAAACAGGTTTTGATTCATTGCATCTGGAATAAGATAGTACAGTACATAGAAGAGTTTTTCCAAAAATTACGATAGTTAGGTGTGCTGACTAATTCAAATTTCATGAGAATTCGTATGTGAGTTTTCAACTCTCGTAGACTGTTCAATTGGTAGTGCGTAAATATTAGTCAGCTCGTCAATAAGTTATATAAGCTTGCTTTGTCACGTGGAATAAAAGTTGTAAGAGGAATATCGTCATCAGATTCATCACTGATAGGAAGAATAATCAGTTTTGTGATATTCTTGGGACAAAATTTTTCGATGCTTTCGCAACATGTGTTCATCAGATTTGCCGCTTGTTGAATGTGTTTAATCATCCACGTTGGGGCGAAGAGAATAAATAAATATAAATTAAAATATAATAAGAAACCAAAAATTAAAAAAATACCAATTGAAAAATACATATAGCATAAAATATTTTTATATAAATTACAATCTAGACAAGTGAGACAACATTGAAAAGTTTGGATGAGCATTATGGCACCCAAGAAAGTGACAGTTCCCATTGTGTGAAATTTCAATTATAAAAAACGCTTTACTTATGCATATAATGATAAATGCAAATTTTTTTGAATAAAAGAGCCATATAAAGTACTAGAGATTGTTAACTTTGGTTATAACAAACATATTTCACATGGCAATCAAAGCATTCTTACCTTGAGCATAAAAGTTAAAACATGTCAGATAACAACTGGCGTATGATATGAGGATATATGATTTAGAGATGTTATCGTGAGAAACATCTAAATAACATCTTATAAAGGTCAAAAATATATTTAAAGCAGGGGAGAACAAAATTATTGGGGGGGCAAATTTTTTTTTTGCAATTTTCAAAATTAGTGGTCTGGAAATACCATGGGAGACCAAATATTCAAGCAATCCTTTAAAATAGAGTGTAATCAGCGCATACGTATTTATAAGACTAATTGATATTTTTTTTACAAAATTTGTGAAATTCAAATACATATACACTAGTTTAAAAAAATCCAAAATTCATTCATCTTCATGTTTGAACTAACATGACTATACTCCCAGCTAAAATATTTTAATAAATTTGCATATGGCATATACACTAGTTTAAAAAAATCCAAAATTGTTGAGGGGCTAATAGGCTTTTCATTTGAAAATGAAGTAGTCTATCAAGCACATTACAGGAATTTATGAAAGGATATTTGATTGATAGAGAAAACAACGGAAAATCAATAACTGAAGTTTGAAGAGTTTTATATCAGTGAATATAGTTTGAAGGAAAAGAGTCTACTAGACACTCTGCGATGTGTATTGAAAAAAAATGTGATTGATTCGCTGAAATTGGAGGGGGCAGACTTACAAGCGTCTTCCAAAATAGACAAAAAAAAATTCCGAATTTCTACTTCTCTCTTGTCTATTCTATTTCATTCTTAATTAAGCTTAATGTAAACTTTAACCCCACCCTATTAAATGCCAACAATGGATGAGGACTTATATATAGCTCCTTCTTTCTCACTTCAAATAGATGTGCACCACCTCCAAATTATGTGTACAAAAGGGGTAAAAATATCAATTAACAATAAAAAAAAATAGAAATTTTATTGAATGAAAAAAATAATTCATTAATTTGCAGTTATTCCTTCTTCCTAAAAAATAAAAAAATGTAAAACAGAACTAAAGTTAGAAAACTTGGTATTAGAATTTTTTCATTCTTTTTAGTGCATAAGAAAAAGTGTAAGTAAATTAGACTCTCAAAAAAGGGTATAAAATAAAGATAAAACAATAAATTAAGATTGCATTACTTCATTTTTCTCAGCTTCATTCAAAAATAGTTTAAAAGCTACTAAAAATTTTTACAACATAACTTAAGTTTTTTGAAAACTAATTTGATGTATCCCCTACAATCAGCATACTCTATGGTTGGCATAGCAGGTTTATTGAGATGTTGGACTTAGCACGGAAGCCTCTGGATTCGATTCCTTATCGATACCTGGTCAATGAAAACATCAGTGCCTGGTCAATGAAAACGAGCTTTTACACAAAATTTAAAAATTGGCTACATAATTAACATAAGGAGGAAAGGAGACAAAATAAACTAAAACCTTAGCAAATTGGAAGGGATTAATTTTGTCAGATATGGTGATGTTAAAGAGAGTTTCAAATTTAATAATTTAGAAAAGGTATTACTAAAAAGTACTCTGAGAGGTGCTAACATACAAAATACCTTAGGGACAAATTTATTTTAATAAAAATACATTTCAACTTTAAAATTAGGATAAACTCTTAATTTTAAGAGGTTATGCTATTTATTTTTAATGTTATACCTTAGTTGTCTAGATAAAAATTTTTTGGATTATTTTACATATCTCAAGTAATTCAATTAGTTTTTATATATTATAAATTTTAATTTGTCTGTAATTTTAAAGCACAATTTGGTTAGTTATTTAGTTTTTTTTATATCAAAGCACTTTCATCGGAAAGGCTATTTGCCTCGCATTATGGTTGAAGATGGTAACCACAACTAAAAATAAAGTGTGTAAGTTTAGTCTTGTGGGTCTTTCTAAAATAGAAAGGAAAATTTGGAAGATTTTCATGGCTGTAGACACTAGACTGTTGTGTAGAATGTATGGGTTAGTGATGATAATGGCTTATTGTTATTGGATATTTGAGGGAGGAATGAGTGTTTGGTTTGCAGAGAGTATTGGTTCGATTGTGGCTATGAGAAGAGAGAGAAGTTTGATGAGTAATGGGTGTTGTAGAAGATCATGTAGAGAGGATGGAATATCTTTAAAAAAGTAGCGGCTTTTTTCAAGGAGTTGGTGTCGGTGAGAATGAAAAGTTGGACAATAAAGGAGAATATGTATAGGTGTTTCAATGTACGAACAGCTGAAACGACAGAAAGGGTTTGAGTGAAGTTTGAATTTGAAGAAGTATGCATTACAAGCGCAATGGGATGAGAGCCAGCGAATGATGTTGCGAGGGAGTGAGTGAAAGTTTTTGTTTAAAATGAGTTGTGATAATGGCATAGATGTCGGAAGTGATGTGATGGTTGAGTCAATAGATTGTTGCCACTGCAGTAATGTAGAGTTAGTTATAGTGTTTATAAATGTGGAGATGGGTAGAGAAAATAGGGGTAGGATCTGTGAATCGGAGATTTTTGATTTTGCAACGTAATCGACGAGGTAATTTTCGAAACAGCTGGAATGAGCTGGGCACCAGACGATTTTTAATTCAAAGTGGTTAGATAGGTGAATAAGTTTGCTTGCTAAACTTCAAGTTGAATGTGAGATCTTGTTTTCAAGTTTTAGGTCATTTATTAAATTTTGCGAGTCTGTGAAAAAAGTGATATATTTGAAGGAGGTAGAAAGGGAAGTTAGGTTATTAAGGAGAATGTTGCAGGATAGTAATACTGCATGAATTTCTGTTTCGTGTGCAGTGATTTCTGGATCTAGGTTTGTGTGCTGGATAAGGAATGGTTTTTTTGTGTTTTGTAGGAAGAATGCGCATGCAGCTGAAGAGCGGTGTTGTGATTTGGAAACGTCAGTGAAAATTGAAAGCGAACTGATAGTATTTGTTGTACGTTGGTGAGCTATAGAGTTTGATATCTATGGTGACAGATGTAAGTGGTGTAAGGAGGAGACGAAGAAGGGTGGATGAGCTCAATTGGGTGATTTAATGGTAGCACTTGATAAGATGTTTTGTTAGGAGCAAACTGATTTAATAAGCAATTGTAGTACTGCAGTGTTTGGGATGTTTGTGTTGTGTATAGGTTGGTGAAAGGATGTGGTGGGGGTGTAGAGCAGAATGTTATAAGGTAATTTTTAAAAAGCGTTTTCTTTAGATTGAGATGTAGGGGTAGCATGTTAGTGAATAATTCAAGTTTTGTAGTTGGTGTAGTGTGATAGGTATTCGTGATAGAAAGGAGACACAGGCGATGAATTTTGTTTAGATGAGTAAGGGATGACTGATGTTTCAACTCTGAGCCCCATGAAAGAACTCCATATTTGAAGACAGGGAAAATGAGACTTTTATAAATGAACTTTGTGATTTTTGGGGAAAGTCCCCATTTGTAAGAAATTCAGTTTTTAAGAGAGAAAAGGGTTTTGACTATTTTTTGTGAGATGCTTTTGAAATGAGTAGAGAATTTTAAGTTGGGTTGGAAAGTGAGACCAAGATATTTTACTTAGTTCTGTGGATCTAATTTGTTTGTTGTGTTAAGTTGTAAGGGTAAACTTCAGCAATTCAGATATATTTATAATAAATGTACCACAGACCTCGTTTTGGCTACGCCACTGAATGAAAGTTGAGAACACATTAAGTTTCAAAAATTTAAGATGGAAGTTAGTTATACTATATGTTTGTGGACTATAAAGATTACAATTATAGAAAACTTGGTTGATTTGAAAGAGGGTTAATCCAATGTAGCATGAAAAACTTTTAATTCATATTAGCTCCGCCAGAGCCAGAAAAATTTTTATATAGAAAATATTGTAACACATAAAATTAAATTCATGTTTTCATTAAAATTCTAAATTTAAATTAATCTAAAAGGTTCGAAAAATGATAAATGTAGAAAATATTTTCTATTATACTCCGAATATTCAGATTCAGAAGTTTTAAAATACATAGTATAATAATAAGGAAGCAGAAATTTACTATCTCGAAAAATTGTTTCTTTTTATTAAGAAATCTAAAGTCAGTTAGTTTATCATTGGGATTAAAAAAAGTAAATCTGTTAAATAAGCTTAGAGATGAGGAATGGAGACACAGACAAAATGAAAACGAAAATACTAATTCTAAATAAACTTAATAGCTCTAGTCTAAATAATCGTAAAAGCTCTGATATTACCGATGACTAACTTGAAAATAATTTTTCTAGATAATATATGAGATAAATTTTTAAATTTCTTTGAAATGTCCCCTTTCATTATTAATAGAAACTCCTTTAACTTTTTTTAAGCTTCAATTTATTTTCCCTTGAATTCACAAATACTTTTGTTAATAGATTTTTTAATTTGACTATTTTTATTTATATAATTACGGCAATTAATCTTCCAACCCGATATGAGTCAAATACTCAAATAAATATATCATTTTTTTGTAATACCCTCATTAGTTACACAACCTATTAGTGTATGATTTATTTTTCCGATCACCAAATAATCCTATTATCTATTGACTTGAGAATCAAAAAGCCTAATAGGAAACTTTTCTATGAAAAACTAAATATAAAGTAAGGAATTAAATGGCAGGAATCTTACCCAAAAATATGAGACTTTAAAGTATCTAGTAAAATAAGTACAATGAATAAAAATTAATTTAAAAATAAAATTTGGATTTGCTGTGAATTTTGGGTTGGATTATAGTATCTGATAGGCTTATTGATGAGTGGAATGATAATAATACTAAATAATAATACAACTAGAACGTTTTCAATATGTGAGTTTTATAAATTTTGATTATAACGAACTTGAAAAGGGGTTCAATATTAGGTCCTTATATAAGAATTTTTTATATCAGGAAGGTAATAAAATAGACAAAAATTTGTGAATAAAACATGTTTTATTTTTAATACAAACACTTTATATAATAGTTGACCAGTATATAATATTTACTCGATTTTAGTGTTTTCTAATGATGCAGGGCTAATTTTTTTTGTTTTTGATCAACCGGTTGAATACTGTGACAAGTTGTTAAAGCCTTCAGGGTTGTTAGTGTGTACTTCTTAGCTCAGTTGAAGGACAGGGTTTTCATATCCAAGGCTTCCAACTCTTAAAAACAAATCCACAAAACTCTGATTAACCAACTTAAGCATAATGTGAGTATAATTTTAAGTCCACTTAGATTATCAATAACTTAATTTTAAATATAAATGATCATTGATGGAAAACTTTAAAATTTTAATACAAAATATATATTTTATTTAGATTATGCATTCCCTTCCTCGCTATCAGAGACCTAAAAAAGAAAAAAAAAGTACGGGAGCCTGACCCCTATGTTTCACTTAAATTTTATATTATAAAATAAAAAAAAGATATTTTAAGTTTAAATTTTATATTATTTTTTTTTACATTACTATCAAGTACAATTGAATCAAAACCAAAAAGATTGGCCTCTTTTTAGATATTGTTATTTATGGATGATAATATAGTTAAACTTTTTAAAGTATACAATTTTTAATAATCTCTTTATAAATTTTTTTAATTTTGATTTAATACCACAGTGTATCTTTTTTTTGTGAAGTAGTAAGTATAATTTTTAGAATTCTTTTGCTTTTCTTAATATCTCCATATGTTTTTCTAATCTTTTAGATGACTATTTCTATGCCAATCATTTTTTTTAAAGTTTACTAAAGATTAAGTAAAGCTTTATTTAAGGCATATAATGAACCTTAGGCTTACCGTTTATATTGATAAATTTTATTCTCTAAAACCTCAGGAGATTTGGTATTCTATGAATAAAAAGGCAAATATTACATCATAAATTTTTGCAGAATTTCTGCTGAAACCAATTATTAGATGACGCGCTCACTACACTTAGCTTTAAACCTATGTTTTCACCATAGTATATAACTTGTTAAAAATAAATAAAGTGAGGCTTTTTCTCTAGTTGAACTCCAAAGTTCTTAAAAATCTGTTTACAATAATTTATATAATATACTTAAAAATTACTTATATTTAAATTCAAACGTAAACGTATTTTGTAACTTGAAGATTTTATGATAAATATGCTAACATTCCATACTCAGTGACAATTGAGTACCCGATTTGCTGGGGCGCCGAAATACCCTGTTTCCTTAAAAGAAACATTATCCCGTTTCTAGCGGGGAAGAATTTTCCACGTTTTTTGTAATTCTGGAAGAATATAAACAAGAAATCGAATTAGAAAGAAAAACTGGATCTAAAAGATTTTTCCTAACCTCTTCTCTCACCAATTGAAAAGATGTCCTGTTTTATATCAAAGGTGGATTGATTACTCTTTATTAAGAAACTTTGGTGCTTAAAATTAAATTTTAATCCAGTGAAAAAACTTTTGAGAATATGATCATTAATAATATATGAAATTTTATAGAACTTGAGTCCCTTTTAAAATTTAGTCACGTGTCATCGATTAGTTAAGTTGGAAAATGTACTCTGATTAAATTTTTTAAATGTAAATTTCCTTCTCATGACCCTAAAAATAAAACAAGCGTTATATCCATTTTCTAAAAAAACTTATATAAACTGTTAATATAACATAATATATTAAATACAAAAGAAAATCTAATTGAGTATCGCAAATAAAAATATAAGCCCTTGTAGCGCGCCTTCGTTCTTTTGAGGTTTTGTTAAAAAGTGTCTTAAAAATTGTGAGGTATTGTCTCACGTTTCCAAACTCTTAAGTTTTTACAAGATATAACATATATCTAATATTTTATTTTTATTTTGTTATAGGAATTTACTGGTATTAAATATGATGAAGAAGCTTCTGAGTTCTTGTCTAGATTTGATTGGGATTTGGAAGTATGTTTTATTTTTGTTTTCTGGAAGCGTGTTTTATTGTACTATCTAAAAAGAAACTAAACAAAATCGGGGGAGGGGCTGGAGGTTTCGACTTGGAGTTGGAAGTCTATTCAATCTGAGATTTTAAAGTGATAGGATTAGGAGTCAGAGTTAATGTCAAATAAAATTTGTAAGTCGGAATCAGAGTTGAAGTGCCGTTTTTTAAATATAAAGAATAATTTTTTAATATTTTGAAAAATGAAACATTTAGTTTTTGAAAGAATATGGAGTGACATTTCTTTAGTTCAATCCGGAAGTAAGAGTGGCCCTTAAATATTTAAACTTTTTAAGCATTTGGAGTCAGTCGAATTTTTGTAAGTCGGATAATTCCCCTCTGGTTTCGCAATCCTGGTTCCAAGAAATGAAAATCGTCTGCTTTAAATATATTAATATTAAAAGAGAAACTAGACGATTAATGTCTTAAAAATTTTAGTCCTCAACCGGTTAAAAGCATCAAATTTCTTTTTATAATTTCAAATAAAATTTTATGGGAATAAATACTGATCAATTTATTAAAAGTAGGCAATTTGTGAATTATCTAAATGGACTCTTCAAATGGGAAATCGGCAACCTGTCACTAAACTGTCGTAGCTGATGAAACTACTTTTCAAATAAATCTTTAATTTAGACGAAATAATTTAATATGCTTTGATTGCAAGTTTCTTTTTTTAGGCAAAAATCAAATCAATGACATTCAAACTTAATACTTATTTAAGACGTCAAATATTTATGATATGCTACCAGTTTGGGTTTCTTCAAAATAAAGAAATTTGTCTAACCAGAGATGCGAAGTCGGAAGAAAAAACATCTACTTTATTAAAAATAATGAGGGGATTTTTGTACTACCCTTATATTAAAGTCTAAAAAATATAGTTTTTCGATGTGCCATTTTTTAAAATTAAGGGTACCTTGTGGTTTTTCATCAAAAAAGCGCATTTGCACCCCTTGTGCTGAACTATGAGCAAAGAAGGTTTGATGCTGGATCGAACCCCAGACCTCGTCGTATCGAAGCCAAGTATTATACCAACCTTACCCTGACAAGTTATTAAAAATCATAACAAAACAAAGGTGGAATTTTTTAATTTCTACATTAAAATTATTAATCCGAGTCGGAATCTGCATTGTTTATGGACACCGACTCCAATAATCTCTCAAATGTTGTGACTCCACTCCACGCCTCTGAATCCGCAGCTCTGCGTGGAACACTTATTTGGCACAAGCCTTACAACTGATCAATGTATCGGGCGATAATACATGGTTAATTTGCGTGTATTAATCAGAATTTTCTTATTGGCTTTCGTAAACATCAATTTATTCGCTAATAGTGAGAGTATATACGCGTTTTTAATAATAATCAGTGCTCCATTGCAGTGATTTAACCTTTTGAGGACCAGTTGAACACCTGGTGTCTCAAGAAATATTCAAAATCGTCTACTTTATATATATATATACAAAAGATTCTTGTCTTAAAAGCGCTAAACAAGGTTAAGGCTTTATCATTGACGAAGCATGTAATGGTTTCCAACAGCGTTGTGCAGTTGGAATAGAAATACAGATATCAGAGATTTTGAAGGTATTGGGGTCTGAGTGAAATTTTTTTAAGTGATAAAAAATAATTTCTTTTAAGTATTTTAAATATCGTTAATAATAGGTTAATTTTTGTGGGCATATGAAATCACCCTTTTTATTGGACGCCAAATTTAGAGTTGGGTTAAAATACTTAAAAACTTTAAATATTTCTAGTCATAGTCGGATTCCTTAAGTTTTTAGAATGGGGTTTTGATGCCTACATTTTATTAGATACTGACTCCGACTCCTTTTCCTTTAAAATTTCGGATTCACTTTCGCTCCGACTTCCACTTCGTAACTCTTCTTTGGAAATGCGTGCCACACTGATCTTTAACATGTTATTAAATAACTAACTGCATAAGTTAACTATTTTTGAGCCGCACTGTACATCTATATCAACAGATCCCAAACTTTTTGAACATATGTATCAGATAATAGAAAATTTTATGCTTTTTTACCGCATGATTATGCTGACAATGTTAAGTTATTGATATAATTTATGCTGAGCGATTTATTTTGTGTTTTGTGAAATACTTAGAGGTAAAATGTTTAAGAATACTCTTAAAAGGATTTGATAAATACTTTTAATATAGATTTTGTACATGACAAAATATAATAAAAGTTTATTTCGATACCAAAATTTTTGAAGATATAATGCCAGTAAGAACATCCATGAGAAACCTGTGGTTGAATTTATGATCAAAGTTTTTTTTAAAGTCAAACATAATATAATAAAGATATAACCTCAAATCATTTTGATATTAAAAGCGCAATTCTTGAACAATTGTAATTTTAACCTTTTCTTGCATAGGCTTTTGAAAATTATTAGTCTACTTTTCTTTTAATTTTCATAAAATCATTTTAATTCGTGGATCTTTGCTGACCGTTTGTGCCTGGAAGGATTAAACAACACATTTTAGTAGGCCTGAAACCATCCAACATTTAAGAGGAAACTTGTTGAATAAACATTAACCCGTTATGACTAGAATAATCAAACGATATCTAATATAAACAGACGATGTGTATTAAAAAGCATTTATATGCAGAGAGTCGCCGACTATAGTTGACTCGAATCATTAACGGGTTAATAATATAATTAATGACAAATTGCTTCTTTTCTTTAAGACTTAAATTTGCGCATAAATATTATTCAAAAATAGGAATACATGCCAGATATAGTCAGTTTTTTGTTGCACACACATTTATTTGCTGTCTACTAAACAAAACATATACTACTATATTGTACACTCAATTGGTGGGGCGATAACGTTTTTAAAGTTACAATTAAAATTCCTTGATTTGCCAAATTCACAACATTTTTATAAGTCAATTTATCCTACTATAAGATATTTATGATTGCTATTTTTCAACTGAAATTATTGAATGAAAGTTTTTAATTGGATAAGACAAATACAATTTTTCTAAGTAATCATAACTATATAAAAAATCGTACTGCCTCAATATTATATTTTGTTGAAATAAGCGAAAAGTCATCGTATAATCCTGTTTTAATATTTTTTTGTCATTCCTAATCCTGTTGTAGCAGCAAACATACGATCACTATCAGCAATAAAATGTGAAAATTGCGTCAATATATAAAAGTTCATAACTGAATTATAAGGCGAAGCCAATTCTTGGAAATATTTTTTAAGTTAAAATATTTAAAAAACGTTTTCAATTGGATTTAAAAAAGGAGAGTAAGGTGGAAGATAAAAGAATTTCATGTCTTTGGTAACATCAGGCAACTCCTTATTATGATAAATCTATGTATTATCAAGCATGAATATTAGATCCATGTTTTTTCAGCGCAGGACTTTTCAATCTCAAGTAAAGCAGCTTTAAAAACTTCTCCATATTTTGTAATACACCATTCCATTTTTGTTCATGACTGCAACAACAGATATTTCTGCTTCTAGCGTTAGGAACAGCAACATAAAGTGAACAAACTTTTTCGCAAACATATGACTAACCATTGCAAACTTATGGCTAACGATTGCAAACGTATGACTAATGATCGATAAGCGTGCTTCTATGCATATTTGATTATGTTGAATATACTTTTCTTTTGTTTCTTAACCCGTTATCGACCAGAATAATCAGACGATATCTAATGTAAAGCAGAAGAGTTGTATTAAAAAGCACTAATAAACGCAGACGATTTTATTTTTGTAAAGTCGACATATGTCGACTGTGGTCGATAACCGGTTAAGATTCCATACTTTTGTTTCTTAAGATTCCTTTTTTCCATTTCTTTAATTAACAGATTTACTCGAGTAATTCCCTAAAATCAATAATAACCGTTTGCTTCTTGATGTTAATGCTACTGTTTCTATGATTGAGAATAGTCTTAAAAAAGGCCTTTACAAGTTTGTTCCTAAAAAAGTTATCTTGTTGACAAATACCCAATTGAACCATTACATTTTTTACGAGTAGAACACTAGAGTTTTTTCATTAGATTTTTGTGTTTAAAAACATTTTAAGTCTTTAAAGTTTTACAAAAATATTCATTACGGGTGATGCACGGTCTATTTTAATGATTTGTGTGCCAATGGTAAAAAGATAGTGACAGATTTTTTCTTTTTTGAAAATAAGAAAAATATTTATAATTTCTGATCAGTTTTATAACAAATCGAAGACGCTCAAAAAATGATGACTTGTAAAATTAAAAAAAACAACTTCAATCAAAAATTTGAACATTTGTATGTTACTTAAATCATTCGATATAACGCAATTTAACTATTTCAAATATCACTAAAATATTATGATTAGGTTTAAAAATAGATTGGAAAGTTTTTTTTCTTATCAAAACAGATACATAATAATCAATCAAACGTCAAAAGTTTGTTTTGATTGATTTATTGAAATGTATTCTTATATCTGATATTGTTTGAAAATGATTACAGTTATAATGATATTTTTGAAAAACTATGAAAAATTTTATACATTGATTTAAAAAATTTAAGAATAAAACAAGTCAATAAAGTATTTATTTTAATTAACCGCTTATCGACCACAGTCGGCATATGTCGACTTTACAAAAATGTGAATCGTCTGCGTTTATTAATGCTTTTAAATACAAATCTGCTTTGCATTAGATATCGTCTGATTATTCTGGTCGATAAAATAAAGTAAGAAGACTAATGAAAGATTTGAAGTCATATTATTTCGAAGATTATTTCTCCAATGCACAAAAATGCTTCTTAGAAGTAGTGCTTGTAGTCAGTTGTTTCAAACTTTATATTTCACCCCCTTTAACCCTTTTCTGACCAGTGTATCATATATGATACATAAACTATTTTACCTTCGTCTGCTTTTTCAAATAGTTTTGTATATGAATCTTCTGCTTTCTAATAAATATCTTCTGATTTTTCTGGTCAGGAAAGGTTTAAAAAGGTTTATTTTTGGCGCCTCCTTTCCCTCGCCACTCCCTTTATTTTATCGAATTAAACAAATATATAATTTTTTTTATGAAATGTAATTTTGTTTATCATGCTGTTGATGCCATTATTCATTATTTGTTTCTTAAGGGTACCTTCTGAATTTTTGAACAAAACTGTCCAACTTATTCACTGGCCTGTTATCTATATATCAAGATATTAATTCAGTTATTTATATAAATGAATAATTAAAAAAACTAATAAATCCCTATAAAATATTCTAATCATATTAAAATTATAAAAAGCTTATATATAATTTTATCTATATATGTTATGTTATAAAAATTTGATTTTTCGTACAATTATTGATGAAGTTGTGTTATTTTTCAATAGATCTAATAATAAAATAAAAGGTATACGCGGATGACCAAGCCAATTTGTTAGCTTTAGCCTTTTCTTGTTATAGTCAAGAAGTTTCACCTAGCCTAAAAAAAATTTATTTAGGGCACAAGAACGTATGCATAATGCTAGATGGGTTACAAAAGCTAGTGGGTATTTACGTCTTTTAGTTTTTAAGCCATTGAATTTCAATGAAAGTGATTTGTTAAAACTTGAGGAAATCTTTTTATTTATAATAATAAACGTCTGTTACATTTTATTTTATTTTTTATACAAATCCAAGTGCTCATGAATGTCCAAACAATATTCTAATTCTAAGAAATCATTTGAAATCATGCAATATGAATATAATTTTTTTGAAAGAAACATTCATTAGACATGCGCAAACTTGGCTTAGTCCAACAGTGGTTCGGATAAGCGTTTTTTCGAAAAATCCTCCTTTTCCCATTGGAGAAATTAGTATGATTAAAACTCGTCATGTGAACACAAAATTTCTTTGTTGGGATAAAATAAATCTTTAAAGCATTTTTTGATACAACTTCTCAAACAAGTGTGTGCTTTAAGTTTGGATCAGCTGAAGATTGGAGATATCATCAGCAGCGCATTGAAAGGTTGATCCATGTTACCTCCTCTGCAATTTTAAAAGGAAGAATAAAAGACCACAATGATGACAACAGCGATGAAATAGTTTAAAAAATTGATTTAATGGTCAAAACGTTTGCTAATACTGTTAAAATGTCGGAAGATAGAATTCAAGAATTTGAAATTAAATATCTTCGAAATAATATGACTTCAAATCTTAGCCTTCTTACTTTATTAGAATATATTTCAATAAATCAATCAAAACAAAATTTTGACATGTTTGATTGATTATGTATCTTTTTTGATTAAAAAAACTTTCCAATATAATTTTAAACCTAATTATAATATTTTAGGGATATTTGAAATAGTTAAATTGCGTTATATAGAATGATAAGAGTAACATAGAAATTGTTAAATTTTTGATTGAAATTTTTTTTTTAATTTTACAAGCCATCATTTTTTTCAGCGTCTTCGATTTGTTATAAAACTCATCAGAAATTATAAATATTTTTTCTTATTTTCGAAAAAAAATCTGTCCCTATCTTTTTTATGAAATGTAATTTTGTTTATCATGCTGTCGATGCCATTATTCACTATTTGTTTTTTAAGGTTACCTTCTGAACTTGTGAACAAAACTGTGCAATTTATTCACTGGCCTGTTATCTATATATCAAGATATATATTTCCGATCAGTTTTATAATTAATCGAAGACGCCGAAAAAATGATGACTTGTAAAATTAAAAAAAAACAACGTCAATCAAAATTGACAATGACATTTAAAAATTTGCATGCATTCAAACGCTTCTAAAACCAATCTTTCAAGTCAATGATTTTTTATTTTGTCATTAGTATTTCCGCCTACAATTCGATGTAGGTAAAATGGGTTGTGAAAAATAAAAAGACCTTAGTTATCATATAATTGTTGTCTTTCTTTTTAAAAGCGACTACAGCATTTCATATGCTTTTTATAATTAATCTACTGCCGTGACTGTTTTCTGTTTCTTTTTGATGTAGGGATAAATTTTGTCTTAAAGGGGATACTATTTTTCAGCCTATTTTGTACGCGTGAATACATTGAACAACATCTTGGGCCTATTTCTGAATAGAAGTTTTGATTAAATATTTTTTGCTAAAATCACTTCTGAATTTTATAATTCATTTTTCTAGCGTTCAATCAATGAGTATTTAAACCTTTCACACATCAAAATGGGAAATAAACCCTCTTCTAAGGTACTCTTGGCATCTATGACGTCATCTTCAACTTCATCAACATCATCATCTAACTCATCATCATCTATCGCGTCGTCCTTTTCCTTCTTGCCCCCTTTGAATTCAAAAACTTCAGAGTCTAACCCTTTTCCACAAACAACTCTTCCTTCATCTGATTCATCAAGTGCAAATACGATTATGGCAAGTTCCTCTCAGACAAACCATCACTTACCTCGCCCCCACTCTTCAAACAGAAGTTGGATTTTGTCTGCCTTCCAGAACACTCTTTCTTCTCCCTTTTATTTCATTTCTCGCTTCATCAACTCTTTCTTCTACTACTTTTACAACTTTGTTCTTAGTCTCTTCTTCTACCACAATCCCTTCTTCAATAACTCCTTCCTTAGCGCCAATAATGCAAACAATATTGGCAAGGAAGAAGTTGAGCTTTTTTTGCATCGTTTCAAAGAAATGTAAGGCTTTTTCTATTTACTTGCACTCCTTCCATGTTTTATTAAATTTTTCTGAAAACGAATCACCTGCGTATCTTTTTCAGGGAGTTTGCATATAACCTAAAGTAAACAAGTTTTGTTTTATGTAACGCAGGTGGCAGATGGAGTTAAAAGCATTAATTAAAATGGAGAAACAATTTTTATGATAAAATTTTTACTATTCTCTTAAATTTTTTTTATTTGCCCAATATTTTATTTAAATTTTAGTATGCGAAAAATAAAAATATGGACTTTTTAATCATTGCCTAGTTTCAGAACTTTAGAAAAAATCGAAGTCTGCTCAATGAAAGGTAACAATAGATTTAAAAAGGATTTCGCAAAAATCGCTTTAAAAGACAAAAAGAATAATTAGCAATTATAAATCACTATAACTTATAGCCGTGTCTTAGCGTCTGGAACTTGAAAAAACTTTACCCCAACTGAATAATGTCACACTTACCTTGCTCCGATATAAGATTTATTCTGTACAAACCGAGCTTAGTTATAAACGCGCCAAAAAAGAACAATATAATCCATTTTTGAATGCATTCAAACGCTTCTAAAACCGATCTTTTAAGTCAATGAGTTCTTGTTTTGTCATTAAAGATTATTGTTTTTATATTTATGTTGCAAGTTTTTAATATTTCGCACTGTCTTTTAAACGATACCTTTTTAATACCTTCACACATATACTGTATATAATTACAAAGTTTGAAAAAATTTTGCCAAGAGAATTTATTTCAAGGATGAAAATATATATGATCTTACATGCTTTTTATAATTAATTATCATTTTTAGAGTCAGTTTTTTGTTTAAATATCAACTTTTAAAAAACTATGAATCAATTTTTTATATTTTATGTCACTTTTTTAATTGATATGGGGATGGGCTTAGCCATTAAAAAGTGCAAAATTATTACCTGAAAATATTAATTATATGTTCATACACGAACTTGGAAAATTTTTAAATTTGAATTCAAAAGTCAGAAGGTTATGTCTGTTAAAGTCAGAAATTTTGTTCTTTCTCAACATTTTGTCACATTTTATATGAAATTTTTTATAACATTTAAAACCTTTCATATATAAAATAAAAAATCACTATAATTTCGGTATTGCTCAACAAATAAAAAAATTCAATTTTTTAGACAAAATATCTAAAATTTTAGAAATGTTTGTTTGTGAATTTGTTTTTGAACCATAATTCGCGAAACTTTGCTCTCGCAAAATTCTGAAATATAGAAAAGTTACATTGTATATAAAATATCAAAAGATTTAATTTCCTATCATTTTAGATATGGAGACGATAGTGTAAAATTTTTTGAAAATTCATCCTTCTCAGCCGCGATAAATCGCACAAAGCAATGTCACAAACTCCTTTTCTTATACACGCACGATTTCAATTCTAACGAAAGCGACAATTTTGTTCGCAACGTGATTCTATCTTCTAGATTCCTAGAGCTTATTCGCAATTTCCATCACTATAATGAGCGAGGTGAGGAAGATCTGAGTGACGATAATAGCGTTGGTTTCATGTTCTTTGCTTGTGATCTCAAGTCTTCTCAAAGCAAGAAAATATCTCTGCTACTTCAAGTATTTTTTCCATCTCTTTTTTTTTGTTTTTTTCCAAATCACAATTTCTAAATCGCTTTTACCTCTTCCTAGAATGCGCCGCTTTGTGTCATTGGTTTGAGGAGAACGCGAATGGCTGTTCTAGCTAAATTCTATGATTTAACCGTGACTGTTGACGATTTCATACCCCTGTTATTTCAGAAGTTATCTGTGTTTATATCTGATTTACTTATCCAACGGAGAAAAAAGTAAGAATAGAAGATATTTAATTGATCGTAATGTACCATGATATCAATATCTACATTCTTTATGTCAAACGTTGCGATTTCAAAACTCAAAAATGCTATAAAAAATATAAAAAGAAAAAGAAAGCATTTTAAAAGAACTGATGTTAAACTTTGAGTTGAAATTTTTTTAAAAATATCTTTAAACCAAATTAAAAAAAAGACTTTAAATAAATTGACATTTTAGAAAGCAATCGTTTGGATTGAGTAAAAAAGTTGATCAATAATAATTTAGAAATCCTTTAGGAGACGATGTTAAAAAGACCTTAAACTACAATTTATGTTTAAAAAAATCGATCGAATATTTTGCAAAACGCTCAACGTAAAGCAAACGCATGTAAGATTCAAGAAATTTTTCAATCACTATCAAAGAGCGATTTGCACAAACAAACATGAAATATAATGCTTATCATGACACATGTCTTGTAAAATTTCTCACTTCGTAATAGTGTTTGGAGAGATAAGAACACTGGTCAACAAAAAATTTTTTTTTTCGTTATTAAAACAAACTATTTTTACACTCTAATTTTAATTTTTTTATCAATTTGCATGCAGCACGTCCCATTTTTTGGTATTCACATACAAACTTGTGTCTTTTTTTTTTATAACTTCAACCATCAATTGGTTAGTTGAAAAAATATATAAATTTCAGCACGCATATTTTTATTTATTTAAAACTTATTTATAACTGAATTAAAAAAATGTATAGACAAATATAGTTTCAAAAATGGTTAGTTTTTGATTTTCGTTGATGTGTACAGTCTGGATGATCGCGGTTGAGTGTCCAACAATTGCCAGCGAGCACTTTACATCTTTTTTCGATAGCACTAATGTCTTGATGGAACCTTTCTCCATTTTTATCAGACATTGCTCCAAGGTTTTCTGCGAAAAAATCCACATGATAATCCAAAAAATGTACCTTTAACGACATTCGGCAGCCCAATTCTAAATAGCATTTTAAGAGATTTTTGATTCCATCTTTATAAGCGATTGATTTTTTGTTACTCAAAAAATTCTCACAAATCCAAACAAAAGCATTCCAAGCAGAACGCTCTACCTCATCTAGCGTCGCTTTAAAGTGCAGATCCTTGAGTAATTCTTTTATTTGTGGACCAACAAAAATCCCTTCTTTTAGTTAAGCTTGTGTGATTTTTGGAAACTTTTTAACTATATATTCAAAGCCGTTCGAGTTTCTTTTTGCAAGCGTTTTTATATGTTGCTTTATTAGCTTAAGTTTTATATATAAAGGAGGCAATAAAACATGTGGATTGACTAGAGGCATGTGCTTGACATTAGATAAGCCTTGCTGATATGTTGTCCTAGCTTTCCAAACAAAATTTGAATAGTGCTTTTATCAGTCGCCCGACTGTCCCAAAGGCCTAAAAAACAGCAATATGTTGTAAAGTCTGATTGCATTCCCATCACGATTCCTTTTATTTTTAAATCACCACATATTTTCCAAGAATACTTTTCATAAGAAAGACATTATTTTAATGTTTTCATATGATTCAGAAAGATGAACAGAATGTGCTGTAGGAATAGAAGGTTTCAAATTACCATTGTGAAGCAAAACGCATTTCAAATTGAGTTTAGAAGAATCAATAAATAGCCGCCACTCTAAAGGATCATAATTTTGGCTTAAACATGCAAAAAGACCATCGATATTGTTACAAAAACAAAATGGACCTTTAACAGAAAAATATGTTTGTAGAATAAACTTTCTCTGACGAAAATATGTTATGCAAACATCCTGTTATAATAAATTTTTTTTTTAATCATGATACTAAAAGTTCGACTTTGCTTTTTGAAAGTGATTTAATAAGATCATTTAATTTAGCTTGAAAATTTTTTTTGGCAAAAGGTTAGCATATAATACTCGACATCAAATTTATCGGAATCATGATCGTCATCATCAACATCATCATCTAAAACACAATCATTTGGTGGAAATGGAACTGGTAACCTTTCATTGTGAGGTACAGGTCTCATTGCTGATTCCATATTGGGAAAATTTAGTACCCTTTCCGGCTTTTTTATTCGGATTTCTCTAAAAGGATCAATGCTTTGAAAGGTTGAATAAGCATGGCTGATGAGAATGTAAACCTAAAACGTTTCAACATTTGCTCTAAATTTTTTCTTACGTTACATATTACAATTAAATTTTTAATACTAATTTTCATCTTAATAATTTTCTTTGAAAATGAAAAAGCAGTTTTGAATTGTAAGCAATTTTTTTGATAAATTTATGATTTTCCCATCACGAATAGGTAGCGTATAGGATAAACGGTTAATGTACAATTGTTTATGCCTTGTTCTTAATGAGTGACTTTTAAGCTCTTTAGGTTTTGCTATTTCAATTTAATACAAAATATTAGATAAAACGAGTCCCTTGTTACTGGATCTTGTTATTTTTGTTAAAATTTACTACGTTTTGAAATTTTGTGCTATTACGTTCTTAATTTTTCGATTAAGCTAAAATTCTAGATTTTGTGATCACTCTTAAGTTCATAAGATTTTAATATTTTTAATCCCAAAATTAATTTTTAAGTTTGACAAGGCCTTTAAACGTATAATATAATCAAAATGTCAACGTTTCCTTTTTCTATCTGTGTTATTTTTTTTGTAATATTTCATTAGAACGATAGTCCGTTCCGGGCTAGAAAAAACAGTAGCTACTAGGACTTATGTAAAATCTTATTTTAAATAAATCCTTGCCAGTTTCTCTTCTTGCCTATAAGTCTAGCATTTTAGGAGTTAGATAATCGCTCACTTCTGATTAGTAACAATAATCCTAAATGCAAAGCCCAGTGCTAAATAGCTGTTTCTGAAATGCTAGATGGCGTTAATATGACTGAATTTGCAATCTTACCTTTTTGTGGCTATATAATGCGATCAGTTTTGTTATGTTGGCTTAAATATTTAGTTTTATAATAAGCTACTTTTTATTAATTTTTTTAAAACTTTAGCTCCTAAGTTTCTGGCAACTCTGTGTGTGTCTTTTTTGTACTGTTTTTCTCTAAAACGTATTATTCCTCAATAGGAGAGAACTTGAAAAGAATCAGCAGCTAAGATTGCAACAGGATGCTGCGTACTTTGAATCCCTGCAAGCCGACAGGAAAAAAGCTGCACGCCTAAGTGAATGCTGCGACAACAGTATCTCAACCGAAACTACCACTCAAAATGGGGAAAATGATGTCAACGATTTTGCGCAGTCTTCACAATGTTGTCTAGCCAAGGATGAAAAGGTTTCTTTATAGCTTTCCTTATTCTATTTTAAAAATTTCTATCTATCAATCACTTCATTTATTTGTTAATCTAGTTTTTATATTTGCAACATTTTCCCCCTTCAAAAATTCGAATCTTCCCTTCAAAAATCTCCGTTTATAAATCCCCCTTTCAAAAATTCTCTAGAAACTTTCTTGGTTGACATTTTTGAAAGTAAATCATTATATGCACAGTGTAAAGAAAGAGAGAGAGAAGAGAGTAATGAGACGACGGTGAAGAAGAAAAAAAAACTATCATACTCAGATTTTAATTATGAGTGATGCAAATGTCATAAAACATATAGCAGACTAGAAATTCAGATATGATTTTGCCATAAGGGCAAGTACTTCACAAGTAATTGTTATATCTTCATTCTTAACAGTCACCATTTGACATGAACAATATTTTTAAGCAGAAGTTATTACATGCTAAATAATTTCTCATTGTAATATCCTTAAAATAAAGATTTTTTGATATAAATATGGAAATAATTTATAAACAAAGGTGGAAATAGCTTATTAATGTAATAGAAAAAAATAGCTACAACACCCTTTTAAAAGCTAGCTTCGAACGCACAAGTTATATGTTTGCTCATCATTCAAGCAGTAAACTAAATCATGGTTTATTGAGAGCTAAAAGCTTAGTAAAAAACGAATCTTTAAATACAAAGGCTTCAATGACGGAGATAACTTCTCTTTGTTACAAAGACATATATGCTCAACGTGCAAAAATAACCAAACGAACATAGAGCAATAGACGAATTTATTATTAATTTAGATAAGCCTTGGTCAAAAACTGATAAAAATCAACCAAAAATTTTTTACTGCATGATAGTCGTCCAGCATATAGAAGAATTTATTATTAATTTAGATTGCCTAGGTCAAAAACTGATGAAAATCAATCAAAAAAAAATTTAATGCTTGATATTCGTCCAGAATATGCTGACAGAATTCTTTGCTTTTCCACTCAATAAAGTTTTTGCTTCGTGTGAAATAGTTTTAATTGATGGAAATGTTAAAGTTTTACTCAAAATATTAATGCATCTTTACACTATACACGGGTTCAAACAAGATTTTAACGTACCATTTGTCTACTGTTTATTGAAAAAGATAAATGAGAATTCGTATGAAAATTTACTAAGTGTAATTGTATCTAAGTGATATTGCTTCATTTTTCAGATCAAGATAAAAATTTTTTTTTTATTGATTTTGAATTAGCAGTAATACATGATATATACAACTTTTTGGAAATGAAGTTTCAGTGAAAGATTGTTTTTCATTTAAATCCATCAATCTGGAGAAAAATTCAACAACTTAGCCTTGTAATGAGGTAATTTTGTCATTAATTTTCTTTAAATTAATTTAATATTAAAAAATTTTGTTTTCACCTAATGTCGTAATAAAAACTTTTATTTGTCTAATTCTATTCAGCTGATTTCTAGCTGGCTTTTTCATTTTTGCTAATTTCATTTGCGTTTCGACTCGAGCTTAGAAAAATGAAACCGGAACTTTGTCACATGGAATTTCACCACACAAAAATAGATTTCAATATTTACTAAAATAGCATGGAATTAATTATCGAATTAACTATTTAAAAATACTTAAAATTTTAAAAATATATTGTAAGCGCCGAGGTATCATGGGAGAAATTGTCGCATGACCAAGTTTTACAGTACGGGTAAAAGCGCCCACCTTTCTAAATTATATTCGCAGATACTATTAAGCACAGTATTGCCGTTGTTTTAATCAGAAATTTTTCCAAATTGAAAAGTTAATTTTTAACATGATGAGTACATACATTTTCATAAAAGATAAAAAAAAAGTTTATTTTTCCTCCTTAAAATTTTTTTATCATGGGCACATCTGCTCTAGAATAATGTGAAAAATATAATACTATTATTAAAAACATATAGATTAAAAATTTTTGCTATTAATGAAAATTGAATAATTAATTATCAAATACAGAAATGATGAAAATTTTGATGTTTTTATTGGCAAAATGCTTTCAATTTTGTTATTACCTATAAATGATGTGAAACATGGAGTTGAGCTTTTATAAATAATCTACCAGATGGAGTTAATGAGGTTTTAAATCACGATTAAAAAAATGGCTCCTTCTTTCAGGTCCATTTTATCAATGCTCTTCAACTTGAACAAAATATTACTTCTGCAAAATTTTCCTGTTTCAAGTTGGAAATATTCAAAGGAAATACGTTTACCTGCAAAGACTATTTGCTCAAACTATATAATCAGCAGTATTAACATAGATGCACATTTACAAGCTGTTAAGCATAGCTTTCAACTTAAAAGTAAACATTGTCACTTTTGTATACAAATTTGTAAGTCTATTTATTTTATTTTTTCCGAAACATTGAATTTACTTCAAATATTTTCCAATTTCATCACATTTTTGAAAAGGAAGAAACTAAATTTATGAAAAATTTATTTTCAGTCAATTTTATCATAACTGTTTAAATAAAATGTTTTAAATCTTGATTTATTTTTTGTTTCATACCTTAATATATATATTTTAAGATATTATAGCTTTCATTTATAAAATAAAATAACTCCGCATCTGGAAGTATAAAATACTTCTAACAGTCCTTATTAATATAAGTTCCTAGTACTTTTTACGGTAAAAATTGATTTTTAATATAAATTAATCTTATAGGATCCAAAAAGATAGGAAACAATTTTTAACTTTTTTGTATAAGTTTTTTTGACTTTAAGAAAAAATGCTTGAGAGGGAGATTTTTGTAAAGGGGAATTATGAAGGCGGATTTTTAAACAGCAACATATGGTCCACAGTATTTGGGTTTTTTTAAAAAAAATTTCTCGAATTTTTGACTTAGCATATAAACGTGTGGAGAAATTAGTACGAAGGATATTTTTAATGAGAAACTAAAAGTATAATAATTATAAAACGATTCGAAAAGATAAGCAGACGCTTAGTTTATAAGTCCCTGTTCATATAGAACATCATATGGGGTCAATAAAAAAGGCGCACATCTTCAAAATTATTTTAGGGAGAGGCCGAATTTTTTTTATAATTTTTAAAATTTATAAAAGAATTTTTGTTCAATGAACACAACACCATTATTACCCGATATTATACTTTCATTATAAGCTCTCAATCCCACCATAACAACGGATAACAGCACTAATTTTATTGATTCAAATTACCTTGTTTGTAATTCTTTTTGCATTTGCATCACTACCTTCTAGCTCAGTGGTTTTCAAACTGTAGTTGGCTGTGCCCTAGGCGATCGCGAAGCAATTCCATGGGGGCCGAGAAGGGGTCACTCAGTGGATCGTTTTGCGCAACATATTGCACCCATATTGGGTCATTTGCGATTTTTGCAAAAATTGAGCACTATTTTTATTTTTTTATTACTTTTCAGGCCTAATTTATAGATGAAGTCCATTTTTCTTAGGCTTAAAAAATGAAATATGACGAATCATTCTTGAACTTTGCTTTTACTGGGGTGGGGAAGAGGAAACTAAGTATCTTTTGTGCTCGGAAGTGTTAGCATTCACTTTTCTAAAGCCTGACAAGTGAAAATTGCACTGGAAATGAGTAATTGAACGATTTAACAATTCTAGGTTTGATAACATAGGAATATTTTTGCAAAGTATTAAGCGTGGTTTGAAAGCCTTCTATAAAGTTTCAAAAAAATAACTTGTCAAAAAGTCCCACAACCTAGGAGAACAGTTGATATTACCTTGTTGTAAAGTTGAATCATATCTTCCTGTCAAGCGATGCCCGTTAGAAGGCTTATAGGAGAGATACCTGATGACATGATATCAGAGGTAGTTTTATTGATTCGGAATTGGATTTTCAACTTTTTTGTAATTCAGCTTGATGAAACGACGAATGCTGCACTACAATAACTAAAAGTTACTTACAATATGTATATGACAAGCATCTGGTAGACAATTTTTGGTTTTGCAAAACTCTTAGCAGTAGGACAACAGCAAAGTAAATATTTGACAAGATGGACATTTTTAACAGCATATGGTATTAAACTTTAACATGCACTTAGAGTATGTACTGACCGTGCTTAGTTTTTAGACTCTGATTAGTCAAAAATCTCTCTTAATAATGACCATACTTGATTGCTGGAAAAATGTTTTCAATGAAGTCATTAAGACTGTGTATTTAAAGCAAATGCCTTCAACTCTTGTTTGATTTGAGAGTTATGTAAATAAACTGATTCAAAATTTGAAAAATTCTTGTTGCACTCAAATGTGAGGGGGATCTCCAAAGGAAAAGTTTCGAATCGATACTATGAAAAGAAATCAAGTAATTTCTGAAAAGCAAATCAGACATACATGTAAAATTTTATGATCTCCATTTTCCTATATTTTTTATCATTTTTAGTGAACATATTTGAATCTATGAATTCCCATAACCTTGCTCTGCAAGAAAAAGATATCAGAGTACTCCATTGTCATAAAAAATTGACAGCTTTTTCGAACATATTTGTTGATGAAAATGAGATTCTCATCAATGAAGATGTCCTGGAGGGCATAAAATACTGTATCATATCTTAGCCAAGAAATTTCTCTTTATTTTCCTAACCTAAGAAAAAATATTTTGAAACACTGTTCTAGCTCAACAAGAGAACAAAATCATCCATATATGATAGATCATCACTTATCTGAGGTAATTAATCCTTTATCCCTCTTTATTGCACCGCTGATTAGAGCTTCTGAACCGGGAAATCCCGTTTCCCGGGATTTCAATCAAATTTTACAATCCCGTTTCCCGGGAAAATTATCACGATATCCCGGTACTTTTTTAAAATTAAACTAAAAACCACTCTTTAAAAAAATGAATCTCAAAAACTTTTAAACATTTTTAATTATTATGTTTTGAAATTCCTATTATATACGATAAATTTAGACTATATTCGGTTCTAATTTCTAAATGTATATTTATACAAAAATATATAAAAAATTTAAATAGTATGAAATTTTGAATTATAGAAAATTATAACAAATTAATTAATTACAAACGAAATAAAATTTCATTTTCTTGCAAGGATCGTGTTCTGCCAGTGACCTTTTTGTATTGATTGAAGAAAAGCTTCAAGAATTTAACTTAAATATTAACAATGATATCGTGAGTATTACAAGTGATGGAGCCAGTGTAATGAAAAAACTTGGGAAAAACTTTATGATACATCAACTGTGCTTTATTCATTCATTTAGCATTGTGGATGTCGTATATATGTCAGGAAAAGATTATCGAAATAATTTTGCATATTATCATGTTGAAAGTGACAGTGAATCTGAAGAAGATGATACCGATGAAGAATCCAGTAAAGAATATTTTTGTTGTATTGAATCTTTACGAAACATTGTTACAATAATTAAAATGTTTAGAAAATCTCCGGTAAAAAATTCCGCTCTTCAGAAACATGTAATATTAGATCATGGTCGTGAATTTAAGCTCAGTTTACACGTAAAAATGGGACAGCTTAGTAACTATGTTGTAACGATTTATTTTTTTGAAAAGCTCTATTTTTAAAACGCTGATTGACCTCAATGAAAAGATAGATCTTTTTTACGGAAATAAAATTTGACTTAAAACCAGTTCAAGTAGCTATAACAAAATTGAGTGAAAGTAAATGTAATATAATGGAGAGTGAAGCAATATTCAATTTTTTGTTTAAAACTTTAAGTAGCAATGAAACTCAGTTTTCTCGTATAATTAAAGAAAAATTATTTATCAGAATTGAAGATCGAAGAAACAAAAGACTTGTATCACTTTTACGTTTTCTACAAAACCAAAGTTACACGAATCCCCAAGATTCTTTGTTAAAATACTCAACTTTTAAAGAAATCGTTCAATTTGGCGCTGATATTTTCAAAAGTTTATATACAAATTACTTTTCAAATACTGATTCTGAAGAAAAAAGTTGCGATCTAAACTACATCACTGCTAAAACTGATGACAAAAATAAATGTTCTCTTACTGAAAGCATGAACAGAGAAATTCAAGCTTTTATGAAGTGTAATAAAAACGAGAATCATATTTCAATAGAGGAAAATCTCCATGATTTAAAGTTCAAAAAAAGCTATGGCTTACCAGAAGCCCTAGTTCTTCTGAAATCCGCATTAGATTCAATCAAGCCTTCTTCCTGCGAATGTGAAAGAAATTTTTCTCTGGTGAATGATTTTCTTTCAAAAAAAGGCAAAGCATTAAGAATGAATGATTAAATGCCTTCGTTTTTTTGAAAAGTTTTTTTTACATAAAAAGTCACTTTAATTATTTTCAATGTTTCAATAAAAATTTTTCTCTTTTTTCGTATCAAATCTTAATTTTTCAATTTTATAAATAAATATCATGAATTTTCATTTAAAAGCATATAATAGAAATAACTTTTTTTTAAATATAAAACTAAATTCTAAAAACTTTGACCTTCCCGGGAAATCTCGGTATCCCGGGAAAATTTTATTTTTATTCCCGATTCCCGGGAATCCAATTTTTCGGAGAAAATAGAACCTCTACCGCTGATGATATACACTAACCAAGTGAAGGTTTTATGCCATGAATCTAAAAATAATCTCTTTTGTTAATCTTAAAGGAACATAATTTTGAGTCGATTCTGTTTCTGTCGTTCGAAGGTTAAAAATGTCTTAGTCTTCTAAAAACCATATGGAAAGGTTTAAGGCTCATTGGTAATACAGTCAGACGTCATTTATTCGATAACCCCGCTATCCGATGCAATATTGATTAGGAGGTAGAAGAATTTTGTAAGCCTCTCTTCTCACTAATTGTCAACAAGCCTGGTTCATATCAAATGAATTACTTGGTTAGCAGTGGCGTAGGGTGAAACTCAAACAAAGGTGTGCTTGAAAAAAATTATTTTTATTTGTAGGTAAACAACAATCTTCTTTCCTGTTTTAAAAATTCATTTAAAAATTTGTAGATTTTATTTCTTCTTTTATATGAGCTCTCAAAGTATTTGCAATGGCTTTAATTATGTCATTTTGTATAGTAGGAGATGTACCTTGGAAAACTTTAGACTCGATTAAGTGCTCATTCAATAAAGAGTCGTAATTTTTAATGACTTTTAAAAGCTCAACGTAGTTTCCACGATTTAAGGATGAATCAAGTTCAGGATGTCCTCTGAAAAATAAATTTTGTTTTGCCAAAAAACACACAACGTCAACTAAGCGTTTGAATACTTCTGTATTTTTTTTTAAACTATTTCATGTGTTTCTTGATTTCTTCGTTCTTCTGACTCTCAAAAAGGATGTCAATTCTTTGATGCCCAAATACCTTCAAGTTCAAAGAAGTTTCTATGTGATTTCGTGATTTTTCATGTTTCTTTTGCGAAGTGGACAAATGATTGGGATCTGTGAATCCTTTTTTGTTCCAAACACTTGACTCAAATTTTTTCGCAGACTTTTTATCACACCCTTATAACCATTCAACAATTTGGTATTGCAAAACAGAAAAATGCTAAATATGCGATGTATTTTTATCTTTATGTTTCACGGTCAATTTAGGCAAAAAGGGAAGTGGTTTTCCAGCTTGAACTATTTATTTTTTTTCTTCGAATGTGCGCAATGAAAAAGGCTTTTCAATTAAATCATTTATAGCAAAATCCATTTGTCTAAAAAAAGATCATATGAAAAAATATTTAGTAAGATAAATGGCGAAATCAAAATGTCAGTATTAATTCAGGGATTGAATCAAAACTTAGAGTTATAACATTTTTACCAAATTTGTTCATCTTAAGTTTCTCCTTTAATAGTAATTATAATAAATTTAAAAATTATTGTAATATAATAAAAATAAACTTTGAAAAATTTAAGTCCAATTGATTAAAACATAAAGGGATATAAAAAACGCCTTTATAATAATATAAACTTACTCCTACTCTTCACTCAAGCTAAGTCTTCAACACTCTTTTCTCTTCACTACTTCTTATTGTTTGATAAAGCCGACTGTCGACAAAAACTTACTTAGAAATAAACTTTGTTCTCAATAAATTGTTCGCCTTTACATTGTTTTATAATAATAAATTATTTTCTCAAGTTCTAAACTAACTATCTAACTTCCAACTAGCCATATAATAAGAAAAATAAAGTATAATTTTCATCCTTTATGCATAATTTCCAAAATATACATTATGGATTTAAGGTCCAACGCATAATATAACGAGATCATTAAAATTGTTCAACCAAAAATTCTGTAAATGTTCAAAAACCTTACTTTGACAGATTTACTTAAGTTTTTATGTACGGAATAAAATGCAAAAAGGTTGATTTTATCTAAAATAATAAACTTGAACTACAAAAAAAAGTGAATATAAAATTCAGATTTTTGATGATCTTGAATGTATAATTTGGTGTTGTGAAAATCGCGCACAACTGATCTGACAGATAAAGCATGTTTTATAGTCATAAACGTTGTATTTTATTTTCTTCTTGATACAGAGACGTGATGCGTAGGAGAGAGGAAGTGTGATGAAAAAATCATACAGTTCGACGCAAAGCGTGCGAAAAGACTTGAGCACTACCCCATTCAATACAAACGTGTGTCTTATTTCTATTTTGTTTTTCCTTGCTCTAATACGCTGCGTCTTCATGTGAATAATACAGTTTTGAATACTGGGATATCGTGTGCTTCAGAAAATATAACGCCTTCATTGTAGCTATGAAGCGTGCGCCTGCGACATAGCGCAGCTTCACTTATTGCAAGTTTAAATATCATTTCATTCATACTTTTGGCTACAGTCCTGAAAAGCCAATAAGAAGAGTTTAACAAATCAAACAAGTTTAACTGCATGAAATTATAAGGTGTGCGCCGCACACCTAGCACACTGTGAATATACGCCTCTGTTGGTTAGGTAGATTGATTACTCCTATGTATTGAGATGCATTGTTGCTTAAAATTAAATTTAAAAATTTTTAGTAACGAAATATTATCAAGCTGGAATAGAAAATCAAAGAATCATCTTATATAATCTTCATATCTTACCTACACATATATTCAGTTAGTAAAGTAAATTAAAAATATATTTATGACTTGGGTCTATGAATTGAAAGGTATGAAGCTGTGAATTTAAATTTTGCCCTTTTAAATAGATATTGAAGGTTTACAATTTTTGGAAGAAAACTTCGTATAAACATTATATTTATAAAAATTAGCTATTCCATTCCCTAAGTTATACGCTATCGATTACATGAAAATAAAATTATTTGCGCTAAGTTTTATTAACAAAAATGTTAGGCAAAGTGTGAAAACATTGCCAACTATTCAAAGCGATCTTGATAAAAAAAGACTAAAACAAAATGCTATATATTTGATATCTGGAATAAAAGATTTAATTATTATTTAACCCATTTACTACCAATGTTCCCAAAGGAAACGCAAACGAATTCCTACTTTAAATGGAATTAAATAGGAATTACTAAAGTCGTCTGCTTTGCTTGGTCGTAAATTGGTTAAAATATATTTAGTAAGGGCATTTTTTCCAACTTGTGTATTCTATTACATTAATTTAACTCTCCGTTACAGTAATCAATACAAAACCGTTTAGCTTTAAATTATAAAGAATACTTTCTTATATAGTTATGTGCTATAAAAAATATTTGCCTCGCTGAAAAATGTATGGGCTCTTGTTCAAATTACGGGCTACATTACTCTCCCTGATCAAATATAGCTTAACCTTCGCAAGACGGTCCATTTTATACCATACACGAAGGACGGATATATGCCGTAAAACTCCCATACATCAAAAAAAGATTGTTTATGCCATATATTGCATTTCCTGCATAAATTTTATGTAAAATCACAAAAAATAGCATTTTAAAGCACAAAAACTAGTAAATGAAAAAATTTATTCATGTGTGCGTAATAAAAAGTTAACGCCATCTGCATTACTGAAATATTTTTTGCAATATCTTATATACAGTTGTGTTAGACATAGAAACAAAACAAATTTTATTTCATGAAAGGATGAATGATAATGCTGTATGTGTACGGTTTATTAGGCATTATATTATACTGATTACGTTTTAACAAATGAGAAGAATTTACGAGAAGGATAATGATCGATATATGTGCTGGTTTATCATGAGATGTCGTTTTCAACCTTGATATAATGTAGGATAGCTTTATCTTCATGAGTAATTTTCGAATCCGAGCACATTGAAGGTAGAGTATAAACAAAATTAAAGCTTGTTGTTGATGTCACACAGAATTTTTTCAAATATGTCATCACTAATCATTTGTGTATAAAATACACTTTGACTCAAAACGAAAACTTTTATTCTATTTTCTCAGTTTTCTAATTTTACACTGTATGATTGTGTACGTATATTAGGCATTTTATTCTACAGATACGTTGAGAAATGAGAAAAATTTACAAGAAGGATAATGATCAATATATGTCTGGTTTATCATGAGATGTCGTTTTTAACCTTGATATAATGTAGGATAATCTTCATGATTAATTTTTGTATCCGAGCATATTGAAGGTAGAATATAAACAAAATTAAAGCTGTGTTGTGTGATGTCACACAGAGAATTTTTTCAAATATGTCATCACTAATCATTTGTGTATAAAATACATTTTGCACTCAAATCAAAAACTTTCATTTTATTTTCTCAGTTTTCTAATCTGTGTGATTATTATCTCCGTCATGCAGTCGTCTTCAAGTGTTTCTTCTTATAACACTATAACTTCTTATTCTGAAAGTTTTACTTCATCTGAGGAGTCAGATATTTCTGAAACGGTTTCAGATTTCTTACTTGCTCCAGACGGTACACGTTATCAATGGGATCCTTTTTCTACGAATGTTGGAAGACCTGGAACTTTTAATATTAGAGATACTGTCGCCGAACCATATGGTCCTAAAGGAGATGCTAAATCTTTAGTTGATCCTTTGAAAATTTTTCAACTTTTTTTTACTGTTGAAACAATATCCCATATTTATCGCTGTACCAAATTAAAGATGGATGAGGCATATGCGTGAGTCAAATTTAATTTTAAATAGTTTTAGTCACAGTTGACATCAATGTAACTATTTTGCTTATTAAAACTTTTGTGCAAATAGACGCTACTTTTTTGTTCATCTAATCGGTTGACGTCAACTATGAAAAAATTTATTTTAAACACAATTTATTTTAAATTTTTTAATTTCTTTTAAAACTTTAGTCTAAATTCTCGGGCTATATTTTTCAATTTTTTGCTTAGTACACTACTTGGACATTCAAAAAACTTTTTATTGCTTATGTATTTTGGTAGAAACATTTAAATAAATTATCTTTATTTGTAATACCAAAATATAAAAGCTATTATACTTTATTTTTATGATGAAAAGATGACTCTCCGAGAAAAGTATTTATTTAAAAATATTGTTCGTAATTTTATTATCTTTTTTGTGTTTTAGAAATATGCCTGAAACTTTCCAAAAGACTAAATTTTGTTTTGAAAAGTTCAGTATTGCTGACATACTATCTTATTTTGCATGTTTACTACACATTGGACAGGCAAAAAATCAAAAATTAGATGTAAAATACCTCTTTTCTCAAAAGCATGGAGAGCCATTTTTAAAAGCTTCTATAAATCGAGATATGTTTTTTCTTATCCATCGTTTTATACGCTTTGACAAAAAAAGTGAAAGAAATCAGGAAGATAAATTGGGAGCAATAAGAGAATTACACGACCATTTTTATAAAATATTCAGCAGGTACTATACTCCGCAAGATTGCGTAACTGTTGATGAACAGTTGATAAAATTTAGAGGAAGAACGGCTTTACGAATCTATGATCGATCCAAGCCAGGACGCTATGGCATAAAATGCTACCACTGCAATGACGCAAGAACTTATTATGTGCTCAAACCCGAAATTTATGTCCCTGGTCTCCTAGATAAAACTTATTTTTCTTCTGAAGAAATTGTAAAAAGACTTGTGGCAGTTGTGAGTTGCCAAAAGGTTGCGGCATATTCATGGACAGGTCTTTACCTCTCATGAACTTTGCAAATGGGCACGAGAACAAAACCTCACAGTCTGTGGCACTGCAAGAGCTAATCGCCGCTTTATACCTTACCTTTTCAGACCAGATCATCTAAAAAGTCTCGCCTTACAAGATTGTGAGAGTAAATTCCTTTACACAGAATTTGCATCCTTGACTGCTTACATTCCTCACAAGCATTCACAAAGAGACTTCAAAGTAGTTTATATAATGTCGTCTCAACATTTGGGAAGCATCAACTTGTTAGGTCCAAGACGTAAACCGGAGACTGTTGTCGATTACAATAAATTTAAATCGGGCGTTGATAGTTGTAATCGAATGCTAAGAGACTTACTTCTTACAAAGCTTCAAGGAGATGGCCTTTCTTTTGTTTTGTAATTATTTAGACATATCAGCTTATAACAGTTGGGTCATCATCAAGAGCAACGCTCCAGAAAATTTCCATCGGTACAAAAAGGTGGGAGAAAGACTTCATAAGAGACTGTGTCTAAGACTTAGTCACCTTTCAATGATGAACAGATGTAAGACCTCTCACCCACAGAACACAAAGGAACTTATTTCATTTTACGGGATCCAACAAGATATACCTGAGTGCTTCCTCTTCTCGTGGAATTGCTTTGTTTCTACTTGAGACCAAAAAGAGGAACAAGAAAGTGCGCAACATGCAAAAGGCCTATATGAAAGCACACACAAAGTACTTTGTCAAAGTTGTGGATTTAATTGCTCTTTTTATGCTAACTAACAAATTAAATATTTTAAGTTTTTTGCTCAATTAATTTTATTATGCTTTTATTCATGAATAAAGTTCATAATGTGAAAAGAAATTTAGTTACTTTCTTTAGATGGCGTTAAAGATCTACAGAAGAAAAAAATATACAGTTATTCACTATCAGTTTTTATTTTTGAAAAATTTGTTGTTTTTTGAAAATTTACATTATAATTTTAACATAGGTTTTATATAAGATAGTCGACGTAAATTTAGTTTGAAAATTACCATTGACGTAAAACTCCCGTTCCGTCTTGCGAAGGTTAAATTTGCACTATTATATCAATGAAGTGGAAATTAATGGAAAAAATAGATTTGAATATTCATTTTAAGACTTAACTTTAAAACAAGAAAAGTAATATGGAAAGTCTACTCACAAACGAAGGAAATCTTTTAAATACTATAAAAACGATATATAATAATTGAAAAAATTAAAAAATATTAGGGGGGGGGGTGCGAAAGGCTTTTTTCCTTCCTTGAAGCTCCCAGATGTACACCCTGCTATAAATATGTATGCCATTTTTACTTTAAGGAAATCATATTTAACTATGACCTCCTCCTTTTTTACTTTAAATGCTATTAAGCAAATGTTAATTTTCGACCTTTTTAAATTGTAAAAAAATACTTGTTTTATTTTGTTTTTTCTTTGTGCAATAATATTACTATTTTGATAATTAAAATATCTATTTTGATAATTTAATTTTATAATAATTTTAATTTATAATTTAAAAAATTTTCTTATTTAATTTGCATTCCAAATTTAAAAATAAAATATTTCTTCAAAGTTAAAAAGACGTAGACAACGTGAAAAAGAGGGCACTTAAGGTGAATAGGTCCTGCAAGATCGTATATCATTTTACAAGAATAAATTGACACCTTGAAAATGTATTCCATGTTTACAGGTTTTCACTATCCTCAGTGTTTGCTGTATAATGAAATGATTAAGACGACTGATTTATATATCTCATATTTTTCATGCAAAATTATTTTTTAAAACTACTAGATTGGATTTATATATGTTGTTTTAGTTAAATGATGGAAATTATATCTTACAAAAATTTTAAGATAAAGGAAGAGTACAGATCAAAGTTGCCTGAAGAACCTAGTCATGATTTAGTAAATGGTGAAAAAGTTCTTAGAGTTTTGGTTAAACTTCCTTCCGGTGAAAGACTTACAAGAAAATTTAATTCCTTGGATTCCATTAAAGTATTTTGCTGTTTACCTTCATATTTTTTTCTATAGCATACAATGTGTGTGCGCGCGCTAGAATCTTTAGCCTGTGGAACGATTTATCCACACTCGTGCTGAATGATGGATTTAGAATGGTAGAGAATGGGTGGGGCGTGGTAGTTATGTTTATATTTAGCAACATGGAATTATGTTGCTGATAGCAAGATGCATGTCTGCCTATGCATTCAAGAGATTTCTAGATTTCGTCTTAATTGATAAAAGGGCGCAAAATCCTAACTGGCATAAGTATGTTGTTTCAAAAGAAATGAGCAGAACTAGTGGAGTTTCACAAAGTCTTGGAAACTACCTTAGCTTAGTATTACTTTTTACTAGAGATGTATCGAATATCCGCATTCGCGGATGCGAATTATCCACAAAAATTTCCGCGGATCCTTTAAGTTTTAACATCCGAAATTTTTAAACATTTTTTTTTCTATATACCGCAAAGTTTTTTTGGGAATTTTTTAATTTTTACTCTCCAAAATTTTTATGACGCCCTTATGATAAGCATACACGTTGACATCTCTCTAAATTTTTAAAAAGTATAAAACTTTCCTTTGCTTAGAATAACAATTATGATATCCTCTAAAAAAATTAACCCTCACATCCCCATCCGTGGATACAAAAAATTTCACAATCGATACATCTCTACTTTTTACATAAGAATTTGATATACTTCAACCAAAGTCAACTTTTTTCTGATATTAAATCTTAGGTGAAAGATTATTTGTTGTTCTGAATTGAGGATTTTTTTGAACTCAAGATAGAAGAATCCATGATAAATGATTTATCTTGTAAAATAGAATCTGTAGAAGAAAATTTTTAAATAGAATTTGATGAGGAATGCAAATTAAAATATAAAAAAAGAATTTTCACATTTTTTACTTCATATTAACCAATTTTTTAGAATTTCAGTTTCGATTTAAACAAAAAGTTTATGAAACCCTTATCCAGAATATACATTTTTTTAACAACAAGCAAAAAATATTCTCTGCATAAAAATAGTCTTGTTCCAATTGTATTATTATATAGATATGTTTTGATTCAACTTCGACAGTCGAGATTTTGCGCATTCGTCTCTATTTATTTAATTTGGACTTATATTAAATTTTGAATATAAAATCTATTTAAGAAAGAAATTCAACTCTTAGATACAGAGTTTAAAATGTTGAAAACATTCAAATAATATTTGTGTAAAAATTTTAATAAAATAAAATAAATATAGATTAGAGTTCTTTAGTTAATGAAAACGTGTTCAATATATTTATAAATTTAATTCAAATTTATAAAAATCTAAAATTGAATTGATAAAAGACTATTTAGAATTGAAAAAAGACAAAATAGAACTAAAAATGTATATTTGAAATGTAATAATATGATGTTTTTTCAATGAAAAGTGAGATATTAAAAATTAAAATAAGCTAAATAACAAAATAGAATGGAATTCAAGATCAATCTATACAGAAATATGAACAATCAATGAAATTTCTCTAATCAGAAATTCTTTGTGGTCATTCATGCTTTATTATTTTGAAAAAAAACAAATTATCTCAATTGAGAGTTATAATTAACAATTTAAATCATTTTAGGTTATGCACGAAATGATACTTTTCTCTGATAAAACCTGATAAACTTATTTTTGATGCTACCATCTATAAGTGCTTTTTGTCGAATAACAATTGCGCGTCGAACTTATACATCAATTAAAACAGAAATGAAAAAGGCTAGAAAGACAATGAATTCTAACAAATAAATAACGAATCTTCCATATTTTTGGCTAATTGTGCCCACATTATGCACTATAACCAATGATATAAACGTTTCTCCCATTTTTTTTACCCATTTTAATATATAGATGTACCAAGTTTTAGATAAAGTTACAAACAAATTGATTTCTACCTCAAATATTTTTTTTTGTGGTCAAAGGTCAAAATAAAGATCCACTAATTTGTTTAACTCTTCAAGAAAATTTTGAAAAGTAAAAGTTGTAAACTATAATTTTCGCTTCAATATTATATTAAACTGATTCCAGTAGCTCTAACTGTTGCTGAGACTATTGCACAAAACTCATATCTTTTAAGCTTATGAGTACGAAAATAAAAAGTATAAAATATGTTTGTAAAAATATCAAACACCTATTCGTTCTTCAAAAAAATAAGAAAATCAAAATGTTATAAAATATTTGAGTTTCTACTAAACGTTGATTAAATTTATATTTTAGTCCTTATTCTACTTCATATTCATCCACGAAAATTCGCCTCGTGATTTTGAAGTTTATACAAATTATCCTAAAAGAAAACTCCCTCTGCATCCCGATGAAGAAGAGATGTCTTTTCAAGATTTAGGACTCACTAAAGATTCTTCCTTACTTGTTTATGTTATAGATACTAATTCATAGTTATGGCGCTTTATTTTACGCATTTTCATGCTCTTTTTGTGTAATTGATTTTCCTTGTTAATATATCTAAATAGCTAGCTATACATATTTGGAATAATTAAAAATAAATGTTTTCAATATTCTATTTTTATTACACTTGTTGTTGCATTTTTCTTTCTACGCACCCAAAGTGTGCAACCTGGATTCGATTTAAAATATTTTAATTTGAATCTTTTGTTTCATCCTAATTTATCATTCGATCAAAAGATTTTTCAGATAATTTTGTTAAAAAAAATAAAAATAAAATAGTCCTAATAACAGAATTTTTGAGACATTTATTTCATTATTTTTTGAGGGGGATTTGAGGAGATCAGAAGAGATAAATCTATTATTTAAGTATAAAAATCAAGCAGCATTTTTATTTTATATTAAATCCGATAACTCCACTGTCAAGATGTTCTTTGTAAAGATTGTTGGTCTTCTCCAGTGGTCGTGACAGAACACTGATAAGAAAGAAATTTGAAGATTTTCGTTATTATATTATGATTATTTATTTTGAACGAAAATGATCAAATGGCTCCCGTGGAGTAAAAGGCTGACAACTACTTGTCTGATATTTGATTTTTATGATTTTTTGTGAAAATTTTTGAATAGTGTATTTAACCAGTCAAAATATATTGACATTAAAAATATACCTACTTTTTTGAGACCCCTTTCGAAAGATAATTTTTTCATTCACATAATTTCAAGAAAAATTCATCTAGAATACTTTCTTAGGTTTGTTTTTTAAGTTTGATCACGAAATTTTCACTGCAAAGTAAAAATGTTCATTTTTGACTTTAAATTACACCATTTTAAGTTTTATAATAAATTTATTTTTAATGTCCCTGTACCAGAATTCTGCCACGGGCGATTTAGGAAGCCGGAGAGGAGAGAACTTTTCCTTCCGTGAGAACGGTGCGGAGACAGGGTAAAATTCACAAACATGTTATTTTCAAAATTATTGAGATGTATGAATTTTAAATAAAAATAAATTTTAAAAGCTATAAATTTAATATTTTCACCAACCATTATCAAATCTTCAACTGCTTCTGGATCCAAATTAATTCTTTTGTTCTTATTAAAATTTTATCCTCAACTCCTATTCTTGATTAACTGGTCAGTATTGTTAAAATTTTTCGCCAAACTTCATAAAAGTGATCAATTCTCTTCCCTTTCCTTCCACCTTATCAAAATGTCTTCTTTTTTGCATCTGATAACGCTTTATACGTGTCGATTCTTTCAATTTTGATTGGTATTTAGAATTTATTTGCTTATAATTGTTTTTAAATTTGTTTGTAGTATAAAGTTGAGCATTCTTACTCGTATAGTTCAAATAATAATAATCAATTCTTTCCGAGTTTAGTTTTTTTTTAAAAATAAATTAAAAATTAAATATTTATAAATATGTTAACGCGATAAAGAATATCTATGTAAAACAAGTTTATAACAGGTATCATAAGTTACAAAATCAAAAAAAGTGATCAAAACAAAGAACAAGCGCCATAAACAATTTAACATCATTATGCTTAAATTTTACGATATCGTTATAGTGATTTACAATAGTTATGGGTAATCTTATTTACTAAAAAATACAATAATATAAAGTAGAGTTTATAAAAGTAAATTTTTGAGTTGCCCGTTTTAACCTTAGCAGGACGGAACTTTTTAGAGCAACACTAAGGACGGTTAATGGGAGTTTTACTCCAATTTTTAAAAAAAGTATATTTCTTTTTTTTAATAAAGCTTTAGCATATCAAAGTCCTTTTAAGAATGTTTTTGTTCAGTTTGATATGTTTCCATGTTTTTTATACGAAAAAAATCAAAAAACTTATTTTAGAATTAACGCCATCTATAATAAAAAAGAGTTTGTTTTAGTTAACGTCATCTATAATAAAAATAAAAATTGCATTCGAACTTCCATAACGTTTACACTTATTAGATATACATATCTATGAAAAAATTTTAAATTCATCTATTATATTATTTGTTAAATTATTTCAACAAACGCTACTTCATATGCAAAAAAGGCATATTAATCATAGATTAATATTTAGTTTTTTTCAAATATATAAAAAAAAAATGAACTAACATTTATTCAACTATTATAAAAATACAACACACGAGTATTATAATAAAAAATTCGTAAATATTTACAATTATTATGTGTTTCTGCACTTTTTACACATAAATAAAGTATGGCTTTTACAAATGATTTTTCCACATACACTGCATTTTCGTGTTCCCCTTTTTCTTGGCCTACAATCAATAAAAGAGCAATATCCTCGTTGAACTGATGTAGTTGGGTTCTCGTCAACATCAAAAAACCCGTAAAAAGATAATAAGTTTCTCGTAGATAAGCGAGTAAATGAACTTTGACTTCTAATCAACATGCATTTTTCAGCTAAAAGTAGAGAAAGGTGTTTTATAAAGCATTTTCTTCCTCCTCTTGAAACTGACGGGTATGCATCTGAATCATTAGCTCTCATAATTACCCAGCTATTATTAACTGCAATATCAAGAAAATTTGTAAAAATTGCAACTGGCCAACGTCTAGAGGACTTATAACAGCTGTAATTTCTTGCCATTCTGTTAAAAACATCCACTCCAGATTTAAACCTATTATAATCTAGAATAGTTTGAGGCTTTTTTCTGGGCCCAAAAGTATCTATTTGTGATAGATGTTGACTAGATAACACATAGACTGGTTTGAAGTTTTTTTTAGAATGTTTTTCCGGTATATAAACTGTTAACGAAGAGGTTTCTGAATATAAAAATCTACTCTCACAATCATTCAAACCCAGACCTTTTAAATGCGCTGGACGGACTACATGCGGCATGAACCTTCTATTACTTCTTACCGTACTACAGATTGTATAGTTTTGATTTTTAGCCCAATTACACAAATCCTGGGACATAAAAAACCTATCTGCATAAATACCAATACCGGTCGGTAAGCAAGAAATATTTACCAATCTTTTTACTATATTATTGGGTTTAAAATGATCGCTGTCGTCTAAACCACTTTCATAAATTTCGCTACAAAAAAACAAAAAAACTGGACGAGTCTACACAGTGATAAATTTTCATACCATATCGACCTGGCTTGGATGGGTCGTATACTTTTATAGGTGACCTGCCTCTATACTTGACGAGCTGCTCGTCAATTGTAACGCAATTAGATGGTGACCAATATTTATGAAAGTTTTCGAGGAAAAAATTTTGTAAGTATCTTATCGGAGCTAATTTATCTGAACTATTTCTTGTAGTTCTTGAATCAAATCTTATAAAGGTACGAATAAGAATGAATACGTCTCTACTGATTGCAGCTTTTAAAAAAGGGGTTCCATACTTTTCAGAAAAAAGATGTTTGACATCAATCTGCTGATCTTTAGACTGCCCAATGTAAAGAATACAGGCTAAGTATGCTAGCAAATGTTCCATTGAAAACCTTTCATATAAACTTTTGAGGTTCTACAACAAACAATTAGGACTTCTACAAAAAAAACATTTAACTAAATAATGTTTTCTAATAGAAAATTACTTGTAGTTTTCTTCCATTCTTTCTTTTGTGCAGACAAAAATATGGTTCAAAAGAGATTCAGTGAAAAAAAGATTAAAAATTTTCAAAGGATCTTTCAAATTTTTTGCCGTATCTTTTGGACCTGGTCTACTTGAGATGATATTAGTTGATGATCTTCTTCCACAAATCTCTCTCGGTTCCCAAAAAAATTGGGTTCCATCTGGTGCTACAAGGGACACATCTTCGCAAAGAGCCGTTTCTTCATCGCTTGAATCTGTTTGCCCTTCGCTATCAACTGAATTTTGAATTTCATATTCACTATTTGAAAAAACGTCAGAACCAGAGGTTTCTCCTTCATCACTACTTGTATAAAAACTTGAGGAGCTCATAATAAAATTTTGCGAAGTAACTTAGGAAATCCAAATGAAGCTTGTCAAGAAATATCAAGTAAGAGTTCTTTGTGTTTGAAATCATATTTTGATTTATTTCTGCGTTGTATGATGTGTCTTTTATTACCCAGATAATACCATGACACAAATTCAATAAGGAGTCCATTCTCTTCATTTTTTTATTCAAGTACGCAACCATGCGCTGTTCAACATATCGATCTAAAAAGCTTATCTAATTTTTTTAATCTTTTTTACTTTTTATAAAATATTTTGCACTGTAGAAAAATAAATTTATAAAAACAAAGTTTTGAATAGTGATCAATATAATTTTTTCACAAAACTACATAATCATACGTTTGTTTGTTTTGTTACTTCTTTTTTCTTTGTAAATAAAAAAAATATTATAGTTCTTCTTTTTAATTTTTTATATATAATATTTTGCACTATGGAAAACAAATTTATGAAAACAAAGTTTTGAATATTGAACAATATAGTTTTTTTCACAAAACTACATATTCGTACGCTTGTTTGTTTTGTTATTAGCTAATAATGAAAGACTTGCTATAATACCCAAAGCGAAGGAAATAATAGAAACATGATTTTCGAACGTCATGTGTTTCAAAAATAATCCTCAGAAAAAAATTCTAAATTTGAAATCCACTTCAAATTTATATTTTTATAACTTGTTTAACCTTAGAAGGACGGAGTAGGACTTTTTTTGGCTAGTAAATATTTAAAATCTCTTTTTCTGATAGAAAAATATAGCTAGTCGATATGCTAACTTGGTGGTATTTTATTTTTTTTAATGGGTTTTAAAGATAAAAAGAAATATAAAATTTTCACCACATGAAAAAATATTTATAGTAATTTATACGAAATTTAAATTTAACGCCATCTAAAATTAATATGTTTTTATGAAAAACTTAAGTTGTAACCTTAACCTTAGCAGGACGGAACTTTTTAGAGCAACACTAAGGACGGTTAATGGGAGTTTTACTCCAATTTTTAAAAAAAGTATATTTCTTTTTTTTAATAAAGCTTTAGCATATCAAAGTCCTTTTAAGAATGTTTTTGTTCAGTTTGATATGTTTCCATGTTTTTTATACGAAAAAAATCAAAAAACTTATTTTAGAATTAACGCCATCTATAATAAAAAAGAGTTTGTTTTAGTTAACGTCATCTATAATAAAAATAAAAATTGCATTCGAACTTCCATAACGTTTACACTTATTAGATATACATATCTATGAAAAAATTTTAAATTCATCTATTATATTATTTGTTAAATTATTTCAACAAACGCTACTTCATATGCAAAAAAGGCATATTAATCATAGATTAATATTTAGTTTTTTTCAAATATATAAAAAAAAATGAACTAACATTTATTCAACTATTATAAAAATACAACACACGAGTATTATAATAAAAAATTCGTAAATATTTACAATTATTATGTGTTTCTGCACTTTTTACACATAAATAAAGTATGGCTTTTACAAATGATTTTTCCACATACACTGCATTTTCGTGTTCCCCTTTTTCTTGGCCTACAATCAATAAAAGAGCAATATCCTCGTTGAACTGATGTAGTTGGGTTCTCGTCAACATCAAAAAACCCGTAAAAAGATAATAAGTTTCTCGTAGATAAGCGAGTAAATGAACTTTGACTTCTAATCAACATGCATTTTTCAGCTAAAAGTAGAGAAAGGTGTTTTATAAAGCATTTTCTTCCTCCTCTTGAAACTGACGGGTATGCATCTGAATCATTAGCTCTCATAATTACCCAGCTATTATTAACTGCAATATCAAGAAAATTTGTAAAAATTGCAACTGGCCAACGTCTAGAGGACTTATAACAGCTGTAATTTCTTGCCATTCTGTTAAAAACATCCACTCCAGATTTAAACCTATTATAATCTAGAATAGTTTGAGGCTTTTTTCTGGGCCCAAAAGTATCTATTTGTGATAGATGTTGACTAGATAACACATAGACTGGTTTGAAGTTTTTTTTAGAATGTTTTTCCGGTATATAAACTGTTAACGAAGAGGTTTCTGAATATAAAAATCTACTCTCACAATCATTCAAACCCAGACCTTTTAAATGCGCTGGACGGACTACATGCGGCATGAACCTTCTATTACTTCTTACCGTACTACAGATTGTATAGTTTTGATTTTTAGCCCAATTACACAAATCCTGGGACATAAAAAACCTATCTGCATAAATACCAATACCGGTCGGTAAGCAAGAAATATTTACCAATCTTTTTACTATATTATTGGGTTTAAAATGATCGCTGTCGTCTAAACCACTTTCATAAATTTCGCTACAAAAAAACAAAAAAACTGGACGAGTCTACACAGTGATAAATTTTCATACCATATCGACCTGGCTTGGATGGGTCGTATACTTTTATAGGTGACCTGCCTCTATACTTGACGAGCTGCTCGTCAATTGTAACGCAATTAGATGGTGACCAATATTTATGAAAGTTTTCGAGGAAAAAATTTTGTAAGTATCTTATCGGAGCTAATTTATCTGAACTATTTCTTGTAGTTCTTGAATCAAATCTTATAAAGGTACGAATAAGAATGAATACGTCTCTACTGATTGCAGCTTTTAAAAAAGGGGTTCCATACTTTTCAGAAAAAAGATGTTTGACATCAATCTGCTGATCTTTAGACTGCCCAATGTAAAGAATAGAGGCTAAGTATGCTAGCAAATGTTCCATTGAAAACCTTTCATATAAACTTTTGAGGTTCTACAACAAACAATTAGGACTTCTACAAAAAAAACATTTAACTAAATAATGTTTTCTAATAGAAAATTACTTGTAGTTTTCTTCCATTCTTTCTTTTGTGCAGACAAAAATATGGTTCAAAAGAGATTCAGTGAAAAAAAGATTAAAAATTTTCAAAGGATCTTTCAAATTTTTTGCCGTATCTTTTGGACCTGGTCTACTTGAGATGATATTAGTTGATGATCTTCTCCCACAAATCTCTCTCGGTTCCCAAAAAAATTGGGTTCCATCTGGTGCTACAAGGGACACATCTTCGCAAAGAGCCGTTTCTTCATCGCTTGAATCTGTTTGCCCTTCGCTATCAACTGAATTTTGAATTTCATATTCACTATTTGAAAAAACGTCAGAACCAGAGGTTTCTCCTTCATCACTACTTGTATAAAAACTTGAGGAGCTCATAATAAAATTTTGCGAAGTAACTTAGGAAATCCAAATGAAGCTTGTCAAGAAATATCAAGTAAGAGTTCTTTGTGTTTGAAATCATATTTTGATTTATTTCTGCGTTGTATGATGTGTCTTTTATTACCCAGATAATACCATGACACAAATTCAATAAGGAGTCCATTCTCTTCATTTTTTTATTCAAGTACGCAACCATGCGCTGTTCAACATATCGATCTAAAAAGCTTATCTAATTTTTTTAATCTTTTTTACTTTTTATAAAATATTTTGCACTGTAGAAAAATAAATTTATAAAAACAAAGTTTTGAATAGTGATCAATATAATTTTTTCACAAAACTACATAATCATACGTTTGTTTGTTTTGTTACTTCTTTTTTCTTTGTAAATAAAAAAAATATTATAGTTCTTCTTTTTAATTTTTTATATATAATATTTTGCACTATGGAAAACAAATTTATGAAAACAAAGTTTTGAATATTGAACAATATAGTTTTTTTCACAAAACTACATATTCGTACGCTTGTTTGTTTTGTTATTAGCTAATAATGAAAGACTTGCTATAATACCCAAAGCGAAGGAAATAATAGAAACATGATTTTCGAACGTCATGTGTTTCAAAAATAATCCTCAGAAAAAAATTCTAAATTTGAAATCCACTTCAAATTTATATTTTTATAACTTGTTTAAGGTTACAACTTAAGTTTTTCATAAAAACATATTAATTTTAGATGGCGTTAAATTTAAATTTCGTATAAATTACTATAAATATTTTTTCATGTGGTGAAAATTTTATATTTCTTTTTATCTTTAAAACCCATTAAAAAAAATAAAATACCACCAAGTTAGCATATCGACTAGCTATATTTTTCTATCAGAAAAAGAGATTTTAAATATTTACTAGCCAAAAAAAGTCCTACTCCGTCCTTCTAAGGTTAACTGACGAGATGTTGAATACTGCTAAAATTTTATTATATTTTAGTTATTTTAGATTTGTCTGGCTAAATATTTTAAATTAAAAAAAAAGAATACTTTTTAGTGCAACATTTGCGATGGTGCTTTTTTTAATTTTAAAAAATAGTTTAACAAAATTTTAAGAGTAATTTTTTCTTGTGGTTAAACTAATTTTTTAGTGGAACAGTTGCTAGTTTTTAACTTGAAAAAAATAAAAATTTATAACATTGCAGAATGGAAACTCGTGTGAACACGAAATATATTAACATATTTAGGTCATTTTAAATGATATAAATTAATATGGAGGTATTTGTGTAAAAATTTCTTTTTAATAAAGTTTATTACCATCAAATTTCAAATCTATTTGAGTGGAATTAAATATGAAGGTTTAAATTTGTGTGTCGATATTAAATCGATGTTAGAAAAGTCAAAATTTGCGTTTATAGAGATTTTGTCATTATCAAGAACTTAATGTCCTTTTGAGAAATAAATAACGTTTATTTTACAAAAAAGCAATAAGTAACAAAAGGAAGCATATCATTGAATCTTCATACTCTTGTATTTTGCTTCTTTTGCACGCTTTTCCAACATACACACAATTTTCACATATAAAGAATTTTTTCTTCACTATATATTCGTGACGAATAAAAGAGTTACTTTAATTTTCTGTGTACTTTCACCTAGACCAGGTGGTTCCTAACCTTTTTCATCTGCCGACCCATTTTACGTACGACACAAACACTCGCGACCCAACATGTAAAAAAATAAGACGGATAATAAAAAACAATATTTATCTAACTTTTTTAAGAAATCAAAATGTTTTTTTTTGGTTTACAAAAGAAACATGTTATTTATTACAATGTTTTAATTTGACAAAGAAATTACAATTAATGAGAACGTTGCGTTTCAAGTTTTCTTGAAAGCTCTTCAAAAAGTTGTTTTATTGTTGACAGACAACATTGCATGTCATGCTCCGGTGATAAACGATTTCGCTATTTATTTTTAACAGCCATAAGAGTTGAAAAACCAGTCTAACACAAAGTGCTTTAAAAACCCCACCACTTCTTTTTCTTTATAAATCTATGTCCAGAAAGCACTCAAAGTTTCGGTTTTAAAATCACATTCAAGAGCTTTGTCATTTTTATTTCAATTAGTTCCTCTTCTAATTGGTAGATATCTGTTTGTACGATATCCAGACTTCAATTTTCACATAAAATGGATTTCTGACCGTATTCATTTCTACTCCTATAATTAAGTTTTATTTTTGTTATTTCAAGATTTTTTTATCTTCTCGTTTTTCTAATTGGCCCTTGGCGACCCAAAAAAAAATTGCCAGGGCACCCAAATTTGGGTCGCGATCCAGGGTTAAGAACCGCTGAACAGTAAATCCGCATAAAAAGGCAAAGGATTTTTTCAAAAATTTCAATCAAAAAAAGATTAATACTTAATAACAAATTAAATCATTTATTTTAAATTTGGATTGAGTTTGGGGTTTATTTCTTTTAAAGAAAAACAACCGCGTCCTATGTGTCTTGTATTTGGAGAAAAACTAGTTAATGAAGCCATGGTTTCAAATTCAAAAGATAATTCATTACAAAACACTCATTTATCTCAAAATCGAAAGAATATTTTTTGAGATTGCGGCTAATCAAACACTCGAGTCGAATTATTTTACAATGCTTATATCTGTTTCAGATAGAACTCAAGAAGCAAGTTATGCTGAAGCAGAAATTGTTGCTCAAAATATGAAACCTCAATCAATCGCTTAATTCTTGATTTTACCAGCATGCTGTAAAACTAAAAATTTTATTTGGTGAAAAATGTGAAAAAGAAGTCATGAAAATTCCTTTGTCTGATATTACTATAATACAAACGGATATGTGACATGTCTGAAAATATTGAGTTTCAAGTAATAATTACTAGCATCAAAAAAGAAAAATATTTTGCAATTCAGTTAGATGAGTCGACTAATAATACTAGAAAAGCATAACTTTTAACTTTCATTAGAATCCCATTTAAAGAAGAGGTGTTTGAACACTTTTTATTTTGCAAACCTTTTTTGGGATCCGCATAGGGTCAGGATATTTTTGAAATGTCAAATAGTATTAGCGCGTCTGCACAGATGGTCACCATCTATGCCTGGCATTGCAAAAAGGTTCAAAGCATTGATAAAATAAAAAAACCCTGTTATGTTTTTACTCACTGTTTTTTCACAGAGAAGTTCTTTTTGCAAAATCGCTAGTACCTGACTTACAAAAAGTTTTAGAAACAACAGTAAAGATAATAAATTATATTAAAAGTAAGCCACTGAAATCAAAGTTATTTTCGACTTTATGTTCTGCTATAGAATCTGCTCATACACAGCACTTATTAAGGCGAGTAAAAGTCAATAAAGGCAACTTTTATTTCCGTTTAGCAAAAACTCTTTGAAGATCTTTACTTGTTTAGTCTAAAAATTTTTGAACTAATTTCAAATTTTTAAGTCAATCAAACTCAATTTTTCGAGTTTAGGTCAATAAAGTCAATTTTTATATTTAACACTTTTTGATTCAATGTGCCTAAAATTATTACAAATACAAGATTTCTTCTTTATATCAACACTTTCACAATTGTTGGGCTTTTTTTCATCTAATAAAAGGTTTTACTGTAAAGTTTGCCTGACTGAGGTTAAACATGAATAAGTTTTTTGTAAGACAAATATTTTTTGTTGACAAACGCGGTTACATACGATATATCCGCTGCAGAAGTTATGGAATTTTATTCCCAAACTTTTTTATCATTGCATGTTTTTCACATCTTTTACACAAGTTTACCTTAAAAGTTAAGTTATCCTGTAAAATTGTAGATTACCGGCATTAAATCATTCAAAATTAGTAATAGAAAAAGACGTTCTCTTTTCAAACCTATCGGCAACACTTCACTTCCAATTGTAACGAAATTGACAAATTGGTTGCACGCAGCAAAATATTTTTATTAAAATCTTGCAGCAGTGAAGAAAGATGAAGATGATGGAATTTTATTGCCAAATATCAAGAAATTGTTAAAAAAATAAAATCTGTGTCAAAACTTGCTAACAATAATTAGAGAATATTCACGATTCATTGATTTAGTCAGAAAAAGTCAACATAGAGACCTTTTCAGTCGAAGATTCCTTTATTTGTTTCAACATTATTTCAAAGGCGAATGTGGCGTTAAAAGTTATCTTGAAAATAGATTAAAATAAAATGAAATCAATAAAATCATGAATATGGAAAACTCTCAAATCTCTCTCAGTACTTATCCCAAATTACAAAATTGTATAGTTTTAACTTTAGAAAAAGAAACATCTTTTTCTAAACTGAAAAAACTGCTAGAAAATGATCGAATTTTAAATCAGAAATGTCAGTTGTATTACAAAGTCATGGATTCTTTGAAATAATTTTAAATACTTTCTCTAAAGTGTTCATAGTTGTTCAATTCAATGAAACTTTAAAAAGTCAATAAAGTCAATTTTTTCTCTGAGTAAAAGTCAATTTTTTCCAATTTTTTGGGACAATTTTTCCTCGCCCTGCTTATTACACATGGTTGTCCCGAGGTAGAGTACTTCAGTGTTTTTATGAATTGAGGAACGAAATACACTCTTTTTATTTTCAGAAAACAAAGATTTAGCTACTTTTTTATCGATGAAACATGGTCTAATAAAGTTTCATTTTTAGCCGACATGTTTCAAGTTTTGAATAAACTTAACAAAAGTAAAAAAATATTTTAACATCACTTGATAAAAAATTCTTTTAAAGAGAAAATCAGTATGTTGACTGCAAGAATAAAAAGGGAAGGCAAAGTTGAAATGTTTGAATTCACAAAAAGTTGTTCAATTGATTGCCATTTAATGGAATTGATCATAGAAAGTTTATTACTTTTACAAAATTGAAAAGTATTCCCACCTTTTCATATATCATCCTCTGATTGGGTAAGAAATCCATTTATTTTGAATATGCTGGGAATTTAAAGCTTTACGTGTAGTAGAAAAAGATGAGCTTTCAGAAAAGAAAAATGACAGAGGATTAAAACTATTCCTTTTCAAAAATGCAGGGATTTTTACCAATTTGTCTTCCTATTTTTATTATTTCAATTCAAACACGGAAAAAATATAGAAAAGTTTCAAATTAAAAGCACAGCACAATGTAGGATACCTTTTGAATATTCAAAAACACAATGAATTTCAACACGTTCTCTCCTCATTTTTATTATATCAAATCGCGCTTAAAACACATCTTACTGACCTCCTCCTCAAATTTTAAGTTCGCACTTAAAACCCTTCTTACTGACATCAAACTTGTATATATTATAAACAGCTCTCTACATTGTACTATTCCTTGATTAGGATAGAAAAAGAATGTTTTATTCATCGTTTCCACTTCATGGTGATAAAAATGTCCGTAGGCTATATATTTAAACAATATATATATGTAAGTAAGCGCTCTGCTCGATTGCTTCAAAATTTATGTGAATAATAATTTTTCTTTCAAGAAAAGTCCAATTCTGTACTCTTTCATAATATTTAATTTTTGTTCTATTTCTAGTAAGGATTTTAGATATCGAATTTAAATGTAAAAAGTTAAAATTTCTTATCCGCTATATTTTCTTTATTTAATATATTAATGCTATTCAAAAAACTCAAATTATTTTTTACTGGTTCTAAGATAATATGGGTGCCAATTCTTTATAGAAGAATTATAGTCGAACTGTTTGAGGTTAACCCGTTAACAACCAGAATAATCAGACGATATCTCATGTAAAGCAGAAGATTTGTATTAAAGAGCCTTGATAAACGCAGAAGATTTATTTTTGTAAAGTCAACTATAGTCGACATTGGGCGTTAACGGGTTAATCTATTTTGGGTTATTGTTCCTCTAGACTCTAGAGAAACGTAAACGAACTCAAATTTCCAATGTAATTCAATAGATATTAATCAAACTCGGCTGCCTTGCGCTAACTAAAATGGGTTAAGAAATGACAAACTAACTAGTTTTAAATAACTAAAAAAAAATACATTTTTAAATATAAAAGGATTTATTTTTGAATAAATTATTTAAAACTTTATACTATCATAATATAAAAAAAAGTAATAATTTTTTTTTTGGACAAATTTCTCCGCATGCTAGGGTTTTACCGGTGAAATGGAATCAATAGATTAACTACAGTACAAACTAAAGTATCCGAGCAGATTCAGAGACAAAGAAATTGTTCGAATATTTGAAAATGTCTTCCTTTCTTTCTTAGGTGGACACGACACTTGTTCGTATATGCAAAAATTCGGATACTAGAAGTTCGGATATTCGAGATTCCACTGTATTTTTCTTTTTATTCATTCTTCCCAATTTTGTTCCTCGCGAAGTTTCAAACCCCAAACCATTTATTTTTTAACTTCTTCCTTCTAACTTTTTTGGTGTCCCGTTGCTTTCATATTTAATGTATGGTATTCTAAATTTTTTCTTATAAAATGACATTTGATTTTCTTTTTTTATGGCGAAACCATCTCAATCAATATACTTTTCAATAAATATATTTACTTCATAAAGTTTGCAAAGTTTTCTTATATTCTCCATAATAATTTTTTAAATTCAATTTAAACATAATTCTTTAAATTCGCATATCTGTGCTATTCATTTTTGTTTGTTGTATTCTTTTAAGAACAAACTTTGACTAAACCAAGAATCGATATATAGAAATAAAATATAAAAAGCGAAATTGTGCCTATATTGATTAAATATACCTCTAAACGGATATCTAAGGAAGAAAAATGTATAATATCATATAAAAAATGTTTTCTTTAAAATTTTTTAATTTAATCCGAAAATGAGCAATCAAATGGAAAAGTAGTAAAATTACAAAATTTAGTAATTGATGAGTTTGAATGGTTTGCTTTCCAAAATGTAAAAACGAGTTATTCGTTAAAGAAATTTTGACCAATTAATGCTTGATAGTATTCTTCAGAAAAAGGTTTCCTAATGTTTTTAAAAAAAATTTGTAAAAGAGGAGGAAAAAAATGTGTAAAGAGACGATCTTAAAAGGAATTCGTTCCTAAATACTCTTTAGAATCATATCAAGTTGCCGTCTTTGTTAACTTTTTTTATTAATTAAATTCTATATAATAGTATACATTAGTTAATGAGTAATATAGTTAGTTAATTTGTTGGTTGAATAAAAGAAACTATCATATTTCCTTGGCAAAGGGGTTCGCTTTGAAAGACCAAGGATGGAGATTTTCAAAAAAAGTTGTATGGTCTAAAAAAGCCTGGAAATGTATTATTATATTATTTGTTATCTATAAAACATTCTCGTAATTGAAGATTTTGCTTTGATGTTGCTCATGACGGTCTCGAAACTTCTGTTATTAGGACTATTTTATTAGAAAATGCTTTTTTTTAATAAAATCTCCTTTGAAAAATCTTTTGATTGAATATTTCAAAAGTATTTATCACTAATTTTTCAAAACGACTAAATGGCAGAACTCTATGTAAGATCTATTTCTATTTTTCTCCTTCTTAAAATAAAATAGATTTTAAATTTAAATAAAATAAAAGAGGTAAAATAAGAGTAAGATTTAAATCATAATGAAGAAGAAGAAAACGTTTATTTATTTACAAACAATCACAAAAACATACGAAAATGAATATGCCTAAATATTAAAAGAAAAATAATTGTTATTTGTAAGATACGGAAAAGCTTGAAAAGCTGCTAGGATGAACACAGAGGCAAAACTTTCTTGTATTTTTTGTTGCAAAAGGGATTTATAGGAAGTACGAAGAGCTCAAATAGCGAGGTATGGCTGTAATTGTGCATGCAAATAGGAAAAAAAGCATTCTCAAATTCTTATAAGTTCGACATTATTTGCTGGTTTTTAATATATAAAAGGGAGTAATTTTTACATAATTGAAAAAAACTTCCACTTTTTCATTGTCCATCCAAGTACATCCAAGGGAAGAATAATTTTGCATAAATTGGACAGATACTAAAGCGAAGATACGATCAAGAAGCGAAGACACGATGACCGAGTTTACTCTCGCAAGGTTTCCAACGCTAAGCAATATGCTAACAAAATTTACTTTGTACCTATATTGCTCAAAAAAAATAATAAAAAAATCATTAATTAAAATTCAATTTTTCCCTCTTTTTCTTTTTTCTTTTACTTTAGTTAGAAGCTAAGAAATACACAATTTTTTAGAATTATTATATTTAAATTTCTGTTTAAAGTTGATTTTTGAAATATTCTTTGTAAAATTTTATTATTTTAACTTTGATATTGCTTTGGGCTGAGCATACATAATATACTTGTAATATACTTGAATTAGATGGAATATACTTGTAATTAGAAGCTGGAAAACTCCAAAAATACATATGTTTTTAGGGCCAATAAATGGAGAAAAAGTATTGATTTTTTTTTCTCCCGATTTTTCAAACTTGAAATCTATTAAATATGGTTCACTGTAATTTCATCGCCGTAATTTCATCGTGGTAATTTCATCGCATAGTAAATTCATCGTGATGCAATACATCGTTGGTATTTTCATCGTCAAGTATTTTCATCGTACAGTAATTACAGCGTCATACTAATTTTATGCTTGACGCTCAATTTTTTTTGTAAATATCCGTTTATAATTTTTTTAAGTTTATTACGAACTTTTGTAAATGTTCTTAATATAACATAAAAAACTAATTCTTAAATATAAGGTTTTCATATTATCAGGCTATAATGACAAAATAAAACAATAACTCTTTCTGACTTAAATAGCTTTGAAATATGTTTAAATTTCTTAATATTTAAAGAAAGTTCAAAAAAGGTATCTAAAAAAATAATATATATATATATTAATCTTTGTGTTTTTTTAGTTTCATAAAAATCCCCCTAACCTATTTTAAGCTTCGACTTTTCAGACATTATTTGGTATATTATATCTAAAAATAATCATTCCATTGAATATGAAGAAATAATCATTTCTTCATATTCCACACTGAAGTTACCACGATGAAATTAGCACGATGAAATTACCGGATACCATTAAATATTAATACAGACAAAGAAACTACTTGTCAAATTGCGCTGAAATAAATAGAAATTTTAAAGTTAATCAAGAAATTGTGCTTATATTAATCATATATACAGTCCTGCGTCTAAATTTCGGATCCGAATATCTGAAGCCGTCTTTGCCCTAATTCATGTGAAGAGAAATCGCTGAATATAAATTGAATAAAGTAAATTCGACCGATTCTTTTCTTAGGATTCAAGCAATCTTTTCTTGAATTCCTTCTTTAGTCCTATAGAAAATCGCTAAAGTTTTTATAATATTTGGTCGTTAGATTGTATTTTTTGTTAATCAACTATACCTGTTTATAATGGGATATTATTTATATTATATTTTTATATATTATTATTAATATAAATTAGTATTTAGAACTAAAATGAATCTCATCAACTTGGTAAGTTTACTCTTTAAATATTTTCCTTTTTTATTTCTTTTCTTCATATATCTGAATTATTTTTTTATATTTTAAGATTATACTAATACATCTAGTCATTACTAAATCTGAGATATGGAATATACAAGGTAAATTCATGCTTAACTTTGTCGAACATTTATTACCTATAGGGTCAATTCAAAAATGCATTGGCTCTAATTATTATTATCTATACAGGGGCGGATCTATAAATTGGCATTAGGGGGGCGGATTTTACTAAGCTAGAACTCAAATTGGAAGCATATAAATTTAAGCTTTATCAAAATTTTTAAGCTCTTTTTATCTTATTTTGGGTAATAGTTTAATAAAAAGCGAAAATTGACTTTTTTTTATCATTAAACTTAGAGTGTTATAATAATATATTAAAAAATTATAAGTTTATTATAAGAAAGTAACTAGATTAAGAACTAAGAGTATTAAGGAGCCTCATCCGTCTAGGACACTTTTTATCATACTTATAAATAATGGTGTCAAATCCCAATCGGATATCTCTGTCAACAAAAAGAAGAATGAGAACATAAACGATCCTCATTTATTGAAATGCGAAGTAAATTGATGTGGTAAAACTTGATGTGTTTAAATAATAAATTACAAAAAAAAATTGGATAATATAAAAGTAATAAGTGTTACACTTAACTACGATTGAAACATAAAAAACTTTTTAGGGCTTCTAACTTCAGAGAAAGATTGAATCTAATAAACGAGTTGCAGAAATCATCATAATTTTGAATTCAACGAAAAGAATTAGATCAAGAAAAATTTTCAAGCAATTGGCAATGCAATTTTAGGGGGGCGTACGCGGGTTCCGCTCCCTTTAAATCCGTCAGTGCTATAGTACACTTATGTAACGAATTTCATCTTACACACGCTATAGAAATTGTTGCTTTCCCTATAAACAATTAGGTACAAATATATTAACAAATAAGATTTCAATCTAAATTCAATATAAATTATAATAATTTATTTTTATTATCGTCTTTACAGAAGTTTGTTTTTAAAAATGAATATATTCCAAAGATTCATTGAGATAATACAAAAAATTATAATGGATGAGGCTGTAAAACTTGCTTCAAATAAAGATATAAAATTGGCCTATAAAACTGGTTTAAGCGCGATATTTTGTCACACAAATTATTCATAGGCCAACTTTTTTGTTCACTAAGATTTAGAATTAGTTAATCTTGAACAATTTTTTAATTTTGTAATATTCATTCGTGAACTCTTATAATAATATGACATGAACTACTAAACAGAGAATATTTTAGCGGCAAAAATTGAATTAAGATTCAATTTAATACAGAATACCTTCAAATTATTTAAATATTAATAACCTAATTCTAGTTAATAATAATTTGGAATTTGAAAAATGAATTTATCTTTTGATTTATAATGGATTTTTTTAAGAATTTTCAAATAAATGTGCGAAAACAAAAAATTTTAATTGCATGAATCTAGAAAATGTAATGTATTTCAAGACAAAAAATTAATTTAAACTTTTAGATATCAGGTTTCCTTATAAGGATTGATTTATCTTTTTTCTCGTCTTCTAGTTCCAATTTAGTTACCTATAGTTCATGCACTTTCGATTTTTTTTGAGTTTAAATTTAAATATAAAAGCAAAGTTAGAACAAACCCATTTATAGGAAACACGTTTTATTTAACGTGTCATATTAAGTATGAGATTATTATCAAATAATGTAAAAAAAAATTTCTAAAAAATTAGCGTTTTTTTAGATTTACTCGTATATGGACTATCCCAAATAAATTCGGTTGTAATATACTTCTTATTTAATCATCTTCCTTTTTACCATTCAACATCCAACACTTCTTTACCAAAAAATTATAAATCAAATTTCATATTATGCTTTCTCAAAAAACGATATTTAATGACAATTTGTATGATTTTTTCAAGTATAAATATCGTTTGTAGGTTAACAGGATGAAACAGTATAAAAATCTCAATTTTTTTTGAATCAAAACTAAAATAGAAAAATTGTAAACTTTTTTTCATTCTTTTGAAATGATACAATCAATTATATAAGTGTAAAATAATCATCAAAACTGAGCGTTGACTGGTAGTTTCACGCCTATCATTAAATGACAGCAGTTCATATCTCACTTAAAAACATCATAAATCCTCTAATTGGTTTTTTGATACATAAAGTGGAACGGAGCAGCCTTTAAAAGCTGAAGATTTTCATAGAACTGTTAATGATGATAATGATCATATACAAAAGAGTTTACAATTTGGAATAAAATTAAGCTTTTAAATTAAACACAATTTTAATAAATAAAGCAAAAAATTTAAACATAAAAAAACGTTAACCAAAAGCGAAATAAAGCAACTTGAATCTTAAAAAGGTAAACAAAAATTTCTAAAAAATTCAATTACAAAATAAAAATTTTATATTATTTTCCAGATGAAGATTTTGATACAAATGGGGGTAAGTAGAAAAAGTCAGTATTTTTTTTTAAATGTAAAGACTACGTTTTGATTTAGACGCACCTGATACCTTCCCACAAAAGATTTATATTGCGGGACTCTTGGCATATAAAATAAGTTTTTTGAATGGTTTTCAAGCTTAAAAATATTTTTCCTACTTTCTCACTTTCAATTTTTTGATTTTAGCGGGATGTGAGTAAAGCTAAATTAAACAAGTTTTTTTTTTGAGATTAAAATGTGCTTTTATTTAGCTGCATTGAGTAACACTATTTTTTCGTTTTTTGTTGTGATACTTTTCTTATGCCCCTGTAATAGTGATGGGTTTAAGTAGAGAGTTTAAAGTAGAAAGCTCGTTTTAGGCTTTTTATAGCTAAGAACATAAAGTATTCTTTCTTAAGAAGATCTCAGGGGCAGATATTTAATAAATGATTTTTTTGTATTTTCTTAAAAATTTAAAATTTGTTGATTTCAAGTTGAAATTAAAAAACACTAGATAAGAAAATTTTGAACGATAGCCAGTTGATGTTTTTTGACACTTTATAAATATTACAGGAAAAAATAAATTATCTAAAAAGAATCTGCATACAAAAATTTAAAACATTCACACTCAGGGCCGGCTTTCAACCTATGCGGCCGCAGTGGGCCCCGCGCTTCTCATTTTTCATTTTGATGATATATTGTATCATTTTGCTAAACGCAAGGTTCGCAAAGTAAAGTTACTTTGATCTTCATTTTGTGTTAATGTAAAAAGTAATAAAACAAATCCCTTTTCTTTTTTTCAAAATCTTATTTCTCACTTTTAATCTTTTTTCCTACCCACACTGGGCCCCGCGCTATCCATTTTGCATAGGGCCCCACGAACACTAGGTAAAATGGTAATCACACTAAAATAAAAAGGCAAAAATTGTTAACATATAAGAAGAAATTGCTGTTTCATAAATATGCTAGAGTTTATCTTTCTTTGTTTATTTACAATATATTTTCATAACCTCTTAGTATCAATATATCTTCTATTTAATCTGTGTCTATTCCTGGAGCTAACTAACTTGCGGATTAGATATTTCTAAATAGATGAACTATATAAACTAGTTAGAATAACCGAATGACTTATTATAGTATGCAAGATGATTTATTGTCTGAGCTAATGATGACGCCAACTCCAAAAGGAAGAAATATGTGATCTGTCGTAAGATCAAATTTCGACAGACATAACATTGATAAAAATATCAATTAACATTTTGTCGAAAACAGGCATGCACAGGGTTGTGGAAAAATTTTGACTAAATAAAAAAATAAAACGGATGAATATTTTTAATTAGTTTTCAACTTTAAACTAAATAAAAAAAATAACTGACTGGCTGAGTAGTTAATCACTACTATCATTATGTACTTTTAAAGTAAGAATGCACTTTATATACCTAACTTTATTGTTTCTTAACTTTTACTTGCCGAAGCATCTAGTGATGTCGATTCCAAACAATAAATGATAATTCTTGTGAAAATAAATAAAATACTATGAATGGTTAATTCACGCAACGATTAAAGAATAAACTATAATTTTATTACTATTTTAAATCTGTAAATGAAACATTAATAATAATATGTTAAATTTTTAATAGTTATAAAATTAAAAGTAAAAAATTAAAGTTCACAAACATTTGTGTGTTTTTTCGAGAAATTTTTTTTTATCATCTTTTAAGAGTTTAAGCTTTTTTTAAGTAATATTAGTATAAATATAAAACAAGGCAAAAAATATAACAAAATGCAAAATGAGGTTTAGATTAAACTTGAATAAAGAAAAGGCAAAAATCACTAGATGTTTGCTCATTTTTCCTACTTAGAATATTTTTTAACAATATTTTATATGCTTCATTTTTTATAGTAACGTGAATTTGATCAGTTCTTTTTAATCCTATTTTTAGGAAACGTCATTGGTATGATTTTTATTAGCGCTATGCATATAATCGAAATCAAGTGTACGAAGATGTTTAACAATTCAAGATGGAAAGAGCTTGAATATGCAAAAGAAAACAATCATATCTACTTAAATACTGTTTAGCAATTTAACTTTAATAACAGTATCTGTTTCATGCAGAAACTTTTATTATTAACCTCGATTCCTTAGTGCATAACTTTTATCCTTCTAATGAGATACACTCTAATCCCACCACTGAGAATAAAATTTGCTCCACTGGTTCTTGTCCAAATTTTAACCAATGAAGTGTAGGGATTAGCAACGCTTAAGTCTAACTAATTAAATTAGTAAAAAAAATAGTTATACATACTAACTAAATCAGTAAAGGGTATTGTCCAAAATGCCATTAATGAATTTGTAAGGTTTATCAGTTCGAAAGTGTAACCTATTAGTAAAAATTAAGCATAATTATTAGTTATAGTTTTGTTGTTTTAATAAATAAATTATTACTAAATAAACTTCAATGTTAAAAAAACTATTTAAGGTAACTAAAAAATACAAGTAACCTTAATTGTACTTAAAATTTATATAGCTCAGTCAACTTTACTATTTTTCATGTAATAAAGGGTTCGGTAATGTTACTAGAAATTAGGCGAAGTAAATTTAAATTAAGAATTTTTGTGACGTTCGCACCCATCCTCACTGACATTATGGTTGCGCCCCGAATGCTAAGTTTAGGATTTACCTGGACTTTCCATCTCACCATAAAATCTAAGAACAGCCTTTTGTATCGCATAACTATACCTTGATAAATATTTTTTACAAGAATATATGTTTCATATCATATCAGCTTTATTTTCAAAAGTGTTATAGTCAAAATGTAAAAATTATAAGAAAAAAAAAATAAAATGATGTGAAAATTATAAAACTCTACATTTAAAAAAGCAAATATAGCTTCTGAGGGTTGAATGTCAAAGGCCAAAAACAGCCGCTAGGAGACGCCAACCTGGATGCAATATTCTTCAGAGCACAGGAAATATAATATAAGGAGTATAGAGAAAACTAAAATGGCGAGAATAGAATATATCAAACAACTGCCCTTTTGCAGATAAAGCAATCGGAGGTTGCACAATGCACAGTGATTGAGCTACCTTAACGATGCATGATGGCAAGAACATGCCACTGAGTTTGGACGGCAAACCTTCGTGTCAGACTGTATCCAAACTCTTCTTGGGGTGTTTAGATATCATGCCTACGTAGAAGCCATCATTTAAAAAATATATGAATACAGCTTTGTGATCGATACGATCCTAACACGAACGCTCCCAAATTTGGAAACAATCCTAATGTCAAGCTTTAGTACTAAGAAGGTTTTGAATCGGATCGCCAGAGCACTACTACCTACTACGAATTATTCAGAGGAAGAAAACCAGGATAAAAACCGACACAATGGAATGTAGCTTGTTTGTAAAAAAGAGATATGATGAGATTGAAAAAAATAACGAAAGATAGGAGACACGCAAAAATTTATATACTATATTAAAATATAATATTCTGTACTTGCTATTAGAAGTTAAAGAAAAACAGAACTTTTCTCTCAAATACAAAAAAACTTTGAAAACAGAACAGACTCTGAAAAACAGAACTAAATATCAAACACAAAAATTCCTTATTGTTCAGAAGCTATTGTATATGGATAATTTTTCCCTATTTTTTTAGCATATACCCCCAAAAACGCTTCAGTCTGGGTTTACTTGAGCTCCCAAGCTTGACATAATTGTAGACAATGCTTTTGTATTTTGAGTTTTTCATTAAACTTTTCATATAATTCCTCCAACCTTTTCTGGAACTAAGAAAAGTAGGTTCGGTTATGAGCAATAGTGAAAGTGTTGCCATAAATAATTCCTAAAAAGTTTATAAACTAGATCCTCTACATCCAAGTTGAGGGAAAGCATTCCAAAATGGACTTACTTTTTAAGTCAATTTATCCATTGTTAGGATTTTAATGACCTTTCCTACCGTAATGAAATTGACCACAAACTCTATAAGATATACGTATTGCAATAGATCTTTTTTACTTTTCTTAATCTTTTCGTGGGCTTGACGATGAAAACTAAATCCTGAATCAAAATTGATTCCTAGATATTTTAGCCGGCCAAATCGCGAAATCCTATAGTTGGCTGGTTATTTTGGAACAATTACCGGCAAAGATGATGAACTTGCATTTTGAATAAATCCATTTAAGTTTCCATCCAGTGAAATACATCCTTAACGTGGTATTCACAACTGTAATTCGTCTAAAACGTTTAGCGCTATAATATTCTCATATGTCGTCTGTAAACCTGATTAACCTAGCATAGATAGACTTATTGAAATAGTTCCTACCGTCAGAACGTAAATAGTGAACAGAAGTGGTCTTAGAGGTCAACTTTGGGGTCCCGCATCTTATGCTTATTCTCCCTGAAAATTCGTTATTTATTTTGACCTGTTGTGTGCGTCGAGCAAGGAAACTGTAAACTACCTTAACGATGCATGATGGCAAGAACATGCCACTGAGTTTGAGGCAAACCTTCGTGTCAGACTGTATCCAAACTCTTCTTGAGGTATTTAGATATCATGCCTACGTAGAAGCCATCATTTAAGCTTTTCGCCATGTCATGGTGCAAAATAAGCAGATCAAGATTTGTCGACATTTCTTCTTGAACCTAAACTTTTTGAGGGATTAATGCTGTTCCTTGCACGAAGCATCGTTTACTCCGAAAATTAATTCGTCACGCACTTTTCTCAGGCAAGAGAGGAGACTGATAGGCCGTAGATCACTAGCTTTACCGCTCTTCTTGCAGGCCTTAGCACACAAATAAATATAGCCCTCTTATAACAGTCAGGGTGAACTTTAATAAAAGCGTTATACATGGCCAGCATGACGTCTTTAAACCTAGGGAGAGATTATTAATGAATAGTTTACTATCTTTGATCTATCTAATCGCTTTCTTAGCTTGAAGCTTTTTAATTTTTGAAAAGGGTCCTCTAGGTTGAAGACAGTGTGATTCGTTTCAGGTAAACGCCTAAAAAACAAGAATTTCAATTTTTCGCACTTATATTTGTTCCATACACATCTTTGAAATAGTAAGCAAGCAGTGCACATTTATCTTTCACCTCTATCGCTGCTCGGTTATTCCAAGTAATAGGATTTAAACCCTTGCAGCCATGGCTTGAGCCCTCAAACGAGGTTTCAGATCTTTAGAGAGCCCTTTATAGATTTTGAGATCTTTGTTACTTGTGACTTTTCTAGGTGTGGTTTCGCCGAGCTTTTTTCTAATGAGCTTTTGTTATCGATTGATGAGAATCTTTGAACCGCCTTCAAGGTAACTGCAACTCTTGCCGACGAGAGAATAGCATCGATGACACTGTACAGTGTACAAGCTCCTCAGGCTGTTTGGCCCCTATGCATCTCATGACCGACTAGGTCGAATTATATAGCAGGGTTCTAAGCCTATCCCAGTTGGCTTGGTTCTAGACCCATCTCTTCACTAAATTTCCACTGTCAGGAGAAAACCACTCAAGAAGAGCTGGCAATCAGATATAAAGCAATCAGGAATAAACACTATTAATACCATTAATCGTCTCAGATTGGCAGACACGATTGAGAGGACTAGCACGTTCTTATCTCGAATGCGTGTGGGATCATTTACGATAAATGAGTAAGAGAGCCTTCGACCAAATTGAGTAAGTTGTTGCCAGCAGCATATTGGTTTCGCTAAACAGTCTAGTGTGATGAGCGTAGAACTTACCTTGTATTAGCATCTTATCGGAAGAGCAAATATCTTTCGATAAATTCGTAATTCTACAGAGGGTTAACAACAGGTTTGTAAACACCTAACACAATCTAGATGTCCAGTTCTTCCCAGATCAAAGTTCAGGGTTATTGAGTTTCCAGAGTAACTTATTTAAAAACTTTTAACCCCTGTTGCACACCCTCACTGTGGGCTCATGAGTGGCTTGTTCCCTGATGCACAAATGTGCGGATGGAATATTTTGTTTGGGAATTAACTTCGTTCAGAGAGAATACATCTACACTATGTTCGGTAAGGAGCTCAATTAGAAGGCTATCAATCTTAGCCAAGCCGTTGATGTTGGATTGCATAAATTTGAGAATGACAGATTGGTCTTACATTATCCTATTTACATGGAACTCTAGTGAAAATTTCGTATCCACTGCGCTCACCATTTTTTCCTACTCTTCTTTGAATAGTGAAAATTAAAGTTGGAGAGCGCTACTTTCAAAATTGCCTCCTTATAGAAGGAGGGCTCATTAATCAACGAAGCACTTACATTTGAAGGACAAGATACTGCTTGAGTGTTGGAGCCTGAGTAAGCTTCTCACACTTATAACGTTGTAAATCATTTTGTTTGGGCAGAAATTAATGGCAGCGAAATTGAAATCTTAGAATACTTAGTCTATTTTGCTCTTTTTAAGGATGAAAAAGTTTTCTCTGAGACTTGTTTTGATAATTAATTTGATTCAAAAAATGGACTCTTAAACCTAGTCCTTTATATCACGAGATATATTTCTGTGAATATCAATAAATTTTTAACATGAATGGGTAGTCGCCATAACTAATCCTTGAATAATATTTTGAAAACTGAATTTTAGTGAATAAACTTACTTTTGGTCTTTGAGGTTTAGAGTTTGAAAATGTTTTTGAAATTTTTCATGTTCATTAAAACGAGATATCTTAATTTTATAATTTTATTTTTTAGTTAACTGGAGTATGAAAGGTAATTCTTATACATACTTTATATAAAGGTTTGCTTTCAATATCTATCTTAGGGATTCGATTATTCGCTATAATCTAGGTCAATAACCTTTAAACTTAATTTCATGATTCCCTATGTAGAAAAACAAATAAAATTACTGTTTTTTATAAAAAAAAATTTAATGCTACGTATATTATTCTTGAGTAAATTTTATTTCTTCATAATATATTGAAAAAGATTTAATGATGTTCCAAATGTAGTTAAATAAAATTACAAATAAGAAATAAAATGAACAAAGTTATTTATTGTTTATATTTTTAAACTATTAAAGAATATTTATCGAAGCATAAAAATTAAAAAATGAATATGCCTTACTTATGTCTTCTCTGAACTTTTGTAGTTTCTTGTCCAAACATAATTGCTTTGGCTGTATTAGTGTTTTGGCAAGACCATGGGAGACAACTAAAACTGAGTAATCGTATATAAAGTAAATGTTACATACAAAGTATACAAAACATTAATGATTTTGCGAGATAATGTCATTCATCTACCTACGATTTATGCAGGTTAGGAACGGATCAAAAATTAACATGATTTTTAATTTTTTATGATTTTAAAGTTAAATATTTTCCAATATTTAATTTATTTTGTGGGTTTTGTTTTTTATGTTTTGTAAAAATATCATTTGTAATATGCCATGTGGTGCTTTAAATCTACTATACAATATAAAATAGTTGATAATTTCTGAGTAGTAGATTCAGTAGGGTAATATAAAATCATGAATGTGCTCTTTTCGATTTTGTGAAAGAAAGAGCCAGATTACCACCATTGGTAACATACAAATATGTCTCTTTTTTATTTTTCAGCTATAGTGAGAATCAAGTCTTATTTTTATGATGTGAAGATTTATAAAATAAGATGAATACATAACTTCTTTCTGAATTCATTGTTTTTCTTACAAACTCAAACAATCTGGATCGAGGCCTTACGCTCCCAACACTAGGCCATCTGCCGACTTGACCCAATTTTCTTCTTTCCTTATGCAATATTATTCCACTATACTATTCCATAGAAGCGTTATTAAAAAAACTAGAGATAATTTAATTGTAATCTTTGCTTTAAAATATAAAAAGACATTTTAAGTGGGAAAGAACGCATAGTAGAATTAATTTTTTTTAGAAAAAGTACAAACTAAGTGTTTACTTGAATGAAGTTAATTGAATTAGGGATGTGCAGATAACGTATAAGTTCTGGAAAATTAATTGCCTCTTTTTTCAATGATATTTTCATATAACTTACAAACTGAGGATACAAATTACGTGAATTGCGGGTGACCCATTGTGCCTGAAAGGGTAGTTTTAATTACTTAATCTCGTCTGCTTTTCTGGGATCAAATGGGAAAAGGGGGTTTAGTATACGCGTCCATGCTGTGTAGAGTAAGTTTTAATTTTTGATTTTCACTAAAACTTATTTCATTTTGAGATCTTTTAGCCACAGAGTTCCTTCAGAGAGGAAAGTCAGGATTAAGTGTAAATATTCATATAAATACCAGTTTTGTAAATATTTAGATTATAATAAGACAGGTAATTTCAAATTATTTATAATTTTTTAAAAGTTACATTTTCAAAGGATTGGATTTTTAACGAACAATTATATTTAAAAAAGTTATCCAATATTTTTATTATAATAATAAATGATATTTTATTGTTGCTGTTAGTTCACTATTATTATTGTTTTTAAAACACGGCTTCCCCTATTAGTTTCTCGCTTCGCTCGAAACAGACGGGATCAATTGAGGTATTTCGTAGGTGGGGTGGAAAAACGAAATATTCCCTACTCGCTTTACGCTAATCGCAAAGTTGAACTTGCTAAAACGTATATGGATAATTTAAGGTGTATTCATCATTTAGCCCGATTGGATAAATTATAATGTGTTGATCAACTTGTATGTATGCATCACAATAATTTTATCCACGTAGAACCTTTAACCAAATCTCTGTTTTCAATAAAGGTATTTTTCACAATCTTTGCTCCAGGTACCTTATAAAATGTTTTTTTTATCGATAAGGATATAGATAGTGTATGGGTATATATTCATAAAGGTATTTTTCAAAATGCATGGCCTCAAGGTTTATTCACCCAACTAGTAAGAATTTTTACTTAACTTTTTTACTGAATTACTCATTTTGCTTACAGTTAAATTAAAATTAGGGGACGAGTTATGCAAAGAAGAAAATAAAAAGAGGTTTTTTTTATCGATAATAATTGTAAAAAATCGCATGAGTATTTTTCCACGAAGGTATTGTACGAAATCTGCGCTTGCAGCAAATCATTAGAAATGATATTTCATTGATAAAGATAAAAAGTGTAACTGAATATTTATCTATGAAGATCTTCTTAGAAATTCCGGCTTCAAGTAAATTTTTGAAGAAAATTTTTTAAATGAAACTATAAAGTTTTTAAATAGCTTTATCTTGATAAGAGGATTCTTACATTGATTATATCTGAAATGATAAATTTCAACTTTATAAAATTGATTTTAAAATAATTTCATTTAGCTTATACTTTGTAATAAATGTCCATATAAAATTTAGTAATCCTAATTAATGAAGATAGAAATTTGATTTTATGTGTTCGGAATAAAAAATAAAATATTTAAAAACTCAAATCATATGTAAAAATTTTAACAGGAAAAATTACTATACATGTTAGTATTTAAAGTATTTTGTAAGATGCCCATTATTCAGAGCATTTGATTCTTGGGGCTAGCTAGAACCGCCACAGTCGTTTTAATCATTTATTTTAATTTTAAAACTTCCTGTTCTATGATTTAGAAAACGGAGATGTTGAATTTCCATCGTGTATTAGAAGCGGTAAGTTCGTTATTTCATCCATTTTATGTGATTGATGTAATTTAGTCAGATCTTCTGTGCTTTTTTAAAATATTGTTTCAGCACTTACTTCTCCTTCAAAAAATATAATTTATTTCGACATTCACATTTAAATTGTTGCAAAGTATGTTGCTGAGGTGTTGTCTTTTTTATTTTTGCAATTAGTATAAAGTTAAAGATTGTAATAATTTAGCATATAGTTAAGCAAAGGTATCAGTCTCGCCCCTTGAACCGTTTTTCTAGACATGGCAAATTCTTTCATTTCAAAGTTTTTTTTTCATTTTATTATGTTCCTTTTTAATCTTATGATCACTAAAAAGATTTATACATTTTGAAACCAATAAAGCAAACTGTCTCTAACTAATTTTCATTTATAACTTTTTTACATGAATTACTAATTTTGCTTACAGTTAACTTAAAATTAGGGTACAAGTTATGCAAAGAAGAAAGAATTAAAGAAAAAAACTAGTTCTATAAAACCTGATCAAAATAAAAGCATAAAAAAGAGTAAAATGTGTTGTTTGTAAGAAAAAAAATCACAAAAATTTACATCAAATGTTCTACAATTTTCTGTATTGCTTGTTCAAATTATAGTTTGAAATAATGTATATAATAAGTAACATAATATTTTGTCTTTACGAATTTAACTTAGGATAAATAAATTGATTAAATGACACAATTGGTGAAAAAATAGTATAAATGCGTGGCCATTTTAAATATAAAAAAATTGATTCTTTATTCAGTTAAAACTGCTATTTTATGTAAAAAAAATAATATTCAGTGAGTAAAAGTAATAAAAAAATTCTTAGAAAATTTAAGTTTTTTTAAACTGAACAGGGTCATTTGACTCTTTTGGTTATAAAGTTAAGATCTACCTTAAAAATCACGCACATTAAAATTAGAATTCAATTCTTTCAATTTTTACAGAGGTTAATTTTTTCGCTTTATTATGGAGATAGGATGAGTATATAGATCATTATACGCGCATATTGAAATACATTTAAAGTATTCAGTTTAAACTTTCTCAATATGTTTTAGATACATTAAAATAGCACTTTTTCGAAATTATGTTTAAGCCCCGAGCTTTCTTTTTTTTTTAATTAAATAAAGTTTTCTTAAAACACGATTCTAACCTATCTGGTTTTTAAAGATTCTAATATATAAAAGTTGATGCTATATATCTTTATATTATATACCCATTTTATACAGTAATTGAGGAGAATAAGCGATTCTAAAATACCAAAAAAAAGCTGAAATTATTTTTTGAGCAAATAATAAATGGCATACTATTTTGTCCTTACAGTTTATACCAGGTATCAGGTACCAGGACATGACTCTATTACGAAGTTGCAAATTGTTAAAAGTAAGATCTTTGATATTGAATTTAAAGACGTCCTATGGCCTCTAAATTTTTTTTTAGAGGAATATTATTATAATATAACTATTAAAAAGGAAATCGCCATGAAACATCAAGTTATAGACCTATCAGTATAAGCTTTTGTTTATTAAAATCTTGGAAAAAATAGTTACAAGTCATATATTGCGTCATTTAAAAAAGTATAATCTTCTTTCTATTAATCAGCATGGATTTATATGCAAGGAATCAACAATTACAAATTTGCTGTAATTTCACAATGATATTAGTCATTTCCTTGAATACAAAAAACAGTACATGTAATTTACCTAGATTTTAAAAAAGCTTTTGACAGTGTTTCCCATTCTAAGCATATACTTAAGTTGAAATCAATTGGTATTCATGGTTCTCTAATAAAATGGCTTACTGATTTCATTTGTCACCAAAAGCAAAAAATTTGTTTTAATGGAATTTTGTCCAATGCAAAAGACTTACAAAGTGGTATTCCACAAGGTTCCGTACTTGGACCTATCCTCTTTAATATTTTTGCTAATGACATATCAAATTTAGTTCAATCAAATATCAAACTTTTTGCTGATGATATAAAAGTATATAATACTTGCATTTATACTTTGCAAAAGGATCTTGCCAGAATCACTGAATGGTATACAAAATGGAGCTTACTTTTTAATTATGAAAAAGGTTACCATATGGAAATGGGAAAAAGACAAAACATTGACTTCTTTTTTGGTGAGCATAAAGTTTGTAAAGTGCAAAAACAAAGAAATTTGGGAATTATTATTGATAACAAAATGAAATTTCATGGAAACACATCTCATTTAATTTGTAGAGCATTTACCACAATTAAAGACTGTTTTTCCAAGCTTGATAAGAAAAATGCTTCTCTTCTCTTCAAAACCATGATACGACCAATATTGGAATATGGCAATATAATTACTGGCCCTCACAACAAGCTTGGATTGAGGAAACTTGAGAGAGTTCAAAGAAAGTTCACTAAAAAATTAGTTGGTGTCCATGATATGTCATACAAAGACAGAATAAAAGAACTCAATTTTCTGTTTCTTCTTTATAAAATTAAAAGACAAAAAAGGTTAACTATTTATAATATACTGAAGAAAAATATTGACATACAAAGAAAAGTTTTACCTCCAATGGCATCGCGTATTTCTCGATGTAATTGCTTAAAACTTCAACTAGACTCTCATTATGGCACTTTTAGAAAAACTTATTTCACTAAATCTTCAATTAAAAATTGGAACAATCTACCTCAAAATATTGTGGATGCACCAACATTAAATATATTTAAAAATAGATTAGACTTCCATTGGAGTCATCTCAAGTTTTTACACTTGTGATATTTCGTCTTATGAAAACTCAAATATCTCATTATTTGAAGTTATTATTTTTAGATACATTTTTCATAGGTTTGAACAACCTTCTTTTTGCTTAATAAAATATGTTGTTATGTTATGTTATAACTATTATGAATATTAGCAACTTTAGTAAAATAACTTCATCAGCAAATTCGGAACTCCAAATCTTAAAATGGATGGAAATATTTCTTTGAGTGAAAGCGTGAATCCAAATGACTTTTGGGACGAGTGCTGCTAACTTTATAGGCGTAATTAATCGTCCTTATATCAAAATTTCAATTTAGGAAAAGAAATTTCTAATTTTAATCAATATTATTTTAGGAATAATTTATTCTCTATGTTTAATCCTTTTTAGGATGTCGTTTTTGGCGATCTAAAAAACGATTTTTTTTTTAAATTTTATTATGGAGTGATCTTTTTTCGCTATTCTTTACAATCCAATCAAAATGGTTGCTATTCTTGAAATCTTCTCCATAATTCATTATTTCTAAAATGTTTTATATTATATTTTTATAAAAAATATTTTCTTATGGTTTGCAGACTATTAATAGTGTGTGTTCTTATGGATCAAAAAAGAAGGCTTGTGGAAAACATTTTAATAATGCTTGAAATATAGTATAATTTTATTTTTAAAATTTTCAAAGAATTGTTAAAATTATCATAATAAGCTTCGAAACTTTCCAGAATCCATGTTGATACAAAAATTGATAAAAAAAATATGGTAAAAATTTTTAAATAAATGTAAGAAATTATAAAAAAAAATTTTAGAAATGAAAAAAAAGTACGTATCCAGTAAAATTGTGCAAAAAATGAAAAGTTGTTAAAATGGAAAATAGTAATCGATACTATCATAGAGATCGTGAAATATGAGGAAAATTGTTAGTATTTTTCAAAAATGGCGCCAAATTTGACCTTTTTTATGCTTACTTATTACTAAGATACACCTCGATCGCCTTTACATTGGAAGATAATCAGACAAAGTATTCTTTTCTTTGTTTCAAATAGCCAAAGGTTCGCTTGAAATTTAAAAAGACATAATAAAAACCTTTTAAACAATGCTTAAATCAAAAAGTATTTCGAAGATTTGTGAACATTATTTACATGATTGAAATCACTATTGAGACTTTTCAAAACCTGTTTTCGCCAAATTATTATACATGCATATTTGTGAACGCACCCCATTTGTCCGTCTTTTGTGGAAACTTTCGAAATATATAGGATGAACGGAGTAAAAAGTTTTCTGAAGAATGCAAGTTCTTACGAATACTTTTTCTATATAAGTTTAAATTGGAGGAGTTTAATGAAGAGATTTGATTTAATAAATAAAAAATACTATAGTATATAACTTTTTAGTTTGTCTCATGGTTTTGAGAACGCATTTTCGGGCGTACCCAGATAGTTTGCATCTACAAACAATCGTCTAATCGACTTTTGGCCTAAAATGGGCAAATTACGATGCTATTTATTTCTTACTGCAGCTATATTTTGTTTTTCCAAGATTCCTTGAATGGTGAAATCCGAATAAAAAGTGATTCCTTATTCTTAATTTTTTAATATGACTGGTTTATCCTGTATATAGAATACAAAATAGAACTCTTAAATATTAAGAAGTTCAAAAATACTAATTTATATACATCAATAGAAAAATCAAAAAAATATATATTGTCTAAGTCCCTTCCTTTGAATTATATATATGTTGCCTCCTATCAGTGAAATTGCTCATTCCACGAAGTGGGTAATCTCATAAAGGGGGACTTCATGAAATGGGCAAATTTATATATGAATCTTAAAACGTGTACATACGGTGAATTAATTAAAGATGGAATACAATTTTAAAATTCTTTTAAAACTATCTAACTAACACACTAATTAACCAGCTAACTTACTGACTAAAATAAATTAACTCTCTAAATAAGTAAATATCTGCTTAATTTAATGTCTAATTAACTAACTAACTAATTAATTAAATCTTTAGCTTAGAGTTTCCATTAACTAGAAAGTTAGTTAGGTAGTTAGTTTGTTAGTTAAGGAGATAGTTTGTTAGTAAGTTAGTTTATTCGTCAGTTAGTTAGTTAACTATTCAGATAGTTAAATAGATAGTTATTTAGTTAACTTTTTAGTTAGTTATTTAGTTGGCTTTAAAATATATAGTTTATTTTTTTTAAATGCAAAAAATTTTTAAATGTAAATAACTTCTTTTTTTATTTGCTAAAATATTTTATAAAAATTTAGTGTTAACTTTTTCTTTACTTCGTAAAATGAGCAATTCCACTTACGGACTGTAACATATATACATAATTTAAGCTATAGCTAATTTGGGATCTTTTTGGATTTTTTGAAAAACTGACTTCAAATGTTCGTTTATAGTGCCAAATCAATAATTTTTTATAAGGAGTAAAACAATAATAATTCAAAAATACTGGTAAAATAAATGAAATCAAGAATTATAATACTAGGTTTTGTTTTATCTTACAAAGCAGAAAAAATATCTTCTCTTGCCACAATGTAAAAAGAATTAAAATAACTTTTGATATTTATTTAGACGTACATTTTAGATTATATTTCTTTCTTTCATTATTTGTATCATTTTTGATGAAAATTTCAAGCACATAATTTTATCAATGATTTATTCTTTGAAATAAATGATATAATTATAATGTTTTTTACTACTTCCTCAATATTTTAATTTGTTGAAATTGTAATAAATAATGAATAGATCTAAAAGATATTTTATAAAAACATCAAAAATTCAAATTATTTTACAAAAATTCCGCCAATAATAGAAGCGCGAATGTTAAAGCTCACCTGTATATAATTTATTCCTTTCTTCTTATCATGCATATATATTTAGAGCTTTTTTCAATTGTACGCTTTTTCTCAAAGAAGGAGGAAACATTTTTCTAAATTCGAATTCCCAAAGAAGAGCCGCGTTAAAAACAACGTTGCTTGTGTAAAAATTGTTCTGTCTAGTGAGCTATAACTTCCCGTGTTGATAAAATTCTGTATAAAAAACTACAAAGAATATTTCCCTGCATATTTGCGCATTTGAATGACCATTAGAATGTAAATTCAGAAAAATTCTTCATCACAATTCATATATGAAATTTCACGTTTAATTTTTTTTGTTTTATGAGTAGATACACTGAATATCCGCGTCCAAAAATGTGAAAGTTTTGAAGGGGATCAGCGAATATATGTATTGGGTATTTTACCTCTGCAAAAATTCAAAACAATCTATCAAATCAAATTTTTATGTGCGTAATTTTCCTGTTTCATTGGAAAAATTTTGTTAGACAAGCTGTCGATTAACTAGTCTCCGTTGGCAAAGTGTACGCCCACGTGGTCGTCGATATTGGAAGCATATCGATATTCGGCACTGATTCCTATTCTTTTTTAGATCCCTCTTATATATTTTATTGTGAATCTGGGCTGCAGTTGAAGTTTTGTGATGGGGTCTTGCATATTATTAACCTACCGCCAAAATATTATGGAAAAGTATTAAGCTTTAATTACAACAAAGTACACTCACAATTACTGTTAGGGTAACTATCGCCTTAATTCAAATAAGATCACCCTTATGCACTATATTTCTTCTTGTTGAATAATTTAGAAACAGATTAATAACGATAAAAGCTACAAATATTTCATGTTTTGTACTCAAAGTTGATGCGGTAAGTGCACATTTTAACATACATGGAGGTTTGCCTTTTCACTGAGATCAACCGAAATCCTGTCAAAACTTTATTAATTCTTGATTAAATTAATTAAAAATATTGAGATGTTTTTAACTATTTAGAATAAAAAATTTTTTTTACTTTTTATTCACAAAAATTGAAATAAACTTAAGTCTATTTCATTGTTTTAAAGATTTTTTTAATATTTTTCATTCTAATTAGTTAAAAACATTGAAATAAATTTCTAGATATTTTACTTAGATCAGTTTTGAAAAGATTACACCCTATTTCGGAATATTTCGGTAAAAAGTCACACTTTTCCTATATAAATGTAATTTTTATTAATTTTACATTTTATAAAGGATGACAAAATTCTTTGTTCTTCATAAAATAATGCGATTATTATCAACAAAAGATTTGTAATTATTTTAACTAATTTTTAATAAATTTTTCGTTTAATTTCAAAAAAATATAAGTAATAATATGTTTTGGGTGTAATATAATAGTAACTGCTATCGCCAAAACTTCACTAATAAAGATTTGTTTGTTCCTTAGTAATGTTTATAAATAAGTAGTTTTATAATTGACCCATTAGAAATAAAGGTTTAGCAAGCGTGGTTTATACATCACTTGTTCTTAGGTAGTCCACATCAGCTCGTTGCCTAGTTAGGGGTAGGTCTAAAAAATTGTCACTCCTATCACCCGAGTGAAATACCCGGTAGTGGTATATAAAAGTTAAGAATCCTTTAACATATGAAGTAAGAATGGTTTCAAAAGTACTCAATACATGTAATATCATTGGTAAGATTGTTTATATCAGGGTTTTTTCGCCAATCAGGCGAAGAATGTAATTTAGGTGAGAAATTTTTTAGAAAATATTTTTGCTTTGTATAATAAACTAATATTTTAATTTTTCTATTCATAATAGAATTTTAATTTTTCTAACCGTAATGTTTTCATTTTGTCAGTCTATATAATATTATATTTTATTATTTAATAGTATCAAGAAGCAAATTTTACAGACTTTGACCTCTATTTTGCTTAAATAAATGTGTTATATTATGTTATAAACCTTAACTGAAAGATCACTTATTGTTAAGAATTGAGAATTTGTTTGAGCTATAAATAGAACAATGTGTGAGCAGTGGCGGATCCAGAAATTTCTTATATGGGGCCGATCTATTTAAATTTTTTGCAATTTTGCTAAGAGTCTTCAGAGAATACGACAGCTGTATTATGTCTTTTAGAATCACTAATTACCAATGTTTTTATATTTTTAACATGTAATCAACTACCAACAAGTATTGTTTTAGGAAAAAGCAAAATTAGTAAGGGTAATTTTCGAAGCCATTTTTCATAGGGGGGGTAGGCCCATGAGCCCCCCCCCCCCTTGGATCCGCCACTGTGTGTGAGGAATCCATTTTCTTGTAATATGGAATCAGATATATATTTATTGAATATAAATAGAATTAAGAATTCAAATTAAAGTTTGAAAAATGTGTGAAAGCTTTTCGGCACATATTTATTTCATAATATTATTTTATTTTATTTAATTTTACTCAACAACATTTAAAAGCAGACGATTTTTTAATATTATAATTTATAATAAAATAATTTATCTATAAGGATTCATACATTTGTTTTATTGGATCAAGTGTAGAATCTAACTCCAAAAAATTCAAGTGAAGAATCTGACTCCAGAAAATTATCTTGAGTTACTGTTTTTTATCTAATTTTAAACCCATCATAAATTAGATTTTAGAGTTAGTGTTAACAAAATTTTATTTTATTTTTAGAGTTAGTATTAACAAAACCTGATTTTTATTTTAAAGTTAGTATTATATAGATTACGTGTAAATGATTATAATCAATAAAAAAATTTTATTGAGCATGAAAAAATATAAAATTGAAAATACATATATATTGATTAATCAATTGAAAAACATTATCAAATTTGATATTGTTGTGAAATTTACGAGCATAAATTTTCAAAAGCGTTTCCTTTTTTATATTCATCTCGAATATGTATGTTTCTAACATATTTTTTCTCCATCCTTTCATCTCTTTTTTCTTCCCCAATAAGATTCTATCGATGGTGTGTGAACCCCCATGTTCTTATCAACAAAATTCAGAGAATGATTTACAGTTTTATGATTTAGGTTCAATTTTTTTTGTATTTTCGAAAAAGATTCTGATCCACTGATCAGAATGGATTGTAGTTCCCGGTCTTACGACTTTTTGAATAATTGGCAAAAGTGTGTTGGCTGTTCTGTCTTTTACTATCTCCATATATCCAACAGAAGGAAGAAAAGAGGTATCAACCAGACCAAAAATCCATATAGCTTTTTCTGGAGCTCTTGCTTTATGAAATTTAACCTTATGTGAAAAGCATGACTCATCAATTTCAACAATTTTATTTGGCTCTAGGATTTTTAACCATATGATTTTTTACAAATTTCTCTTAAAAAACTAAACAAATCTATTACAGTTTTTCGAGAAACTGAAGCTATTAAAGTTGTATTTTTAACAAAAATTTTCAGGCACCATAAATAGATGGCATGTAGCCACTGATTTAATTTTAAAATTTGATTTTTGTAAAAAAAGAATTTTGCCTAATAGACTTTGATATTTTATATTTTTTACAATTTTTATTATTACATTTCCATTGATATCTATCTTTTGTTTAAGTTCTTTTATTCCAATTCATTGGTAAAGTACAATAATCACAATTCATTTGGTTAAACAAAAGATTTTTTTGCTTCAAAAGTTTATAATTTGTATATTGTCACTTTCATTAATTATTTTCAACAGAAAGTTTATGTAAAAATTATTATTCATATCAATTTGATGTTTCATTTTAAAGTACTTGCGTATATGAAAAGAACAGAAGAAAAACTTTGTTCGAATTTTAAAATCAAAATCTGTCAGGATCAAAAAATGTTTTGAAATCGTCTGCTTAATTTTCATTAGATAAGTTCGGAAAAATCCATGTTAAACAAGAAATAAAAAATTAAAAAAATTCGAATTTTGAAATAAAATTTTTTTGAAAAAAAATTTTAACTTTTCAAGAGAAATTTCGGAAATCACGATCAAGTGTAGAATCTGACTCTCAAAACGTTCTGGAGACAGATTCTACCATTGATTCGTTTTATTTAATGAATAAACAAAAGAAGAAATCTTGAATTTGTTTTGATTGCAAATTAAACAAAGTACAGGATATAATAGAATAAAGTCTGATGTTTTATTTGTAATGAATGGTTCTGCTATGGTTGCTCTAAACTTCCTGATGGATTCAATGATTTTTTTGATAAAAATTACAACGTTGGCTTGAGGTGGGTCTGTTTGAAATGTGTAAAAAACTCATCTCAGGTGACTTCAACTTCAAAATCTGACAAAAATGTTATCCCTAACCAGAAAGAAGATCAAAGTTCAGAAAATAATAGGTATGTAAAAGAAGTAGTGGAAAATAGACAAAAAGAGTTTAAAAATTTTAATTCTGAATTCAATGTTTTGAAACAAAAAGTTGTGTCATGTTGTAAGTGTAGAAACAAAACTGATTCTATAAAAAAATGAAAACTCTTATTCAAATGCAGTGAAATCAAATAATAATATTCTCTTTTAAAATCGGATCCATTACAGAAAGACTTGATCAAAGATTGTCTTGATGGAGTAAAAATTAAGTATATTAAAGAAAATTTAAAAGTTACGAAAATTTCTTTGCCTGATAATTCATCCATGGAAGAGCTTAAAAACTTGGAGAAAACAATGTCAAGTTTAAAAGAAACAAAAGAAAATATCCAAAAATAAAAATAACAGTTCTAGAAGAAATTGTTGATAAGTTTGTTTCTGAAGAAATAGAAAAGAAAAATGATACAAACAAAAAAATGGTAACAGAGAGTGTTATGTTTAAATTTTCATTTTCTTTTAAATCAAAATTTAAATATACCAAATGTGTTGTATTTAAAAGTGATGTGTTTTAATTTGTTATAACAAATATGAATGTTACACATATGTATCAAGTTTACAATGTACGAAGTGTTTAAATTTTGGTCACTCAAGCAAATTTTGTAAAAATAACATAGTCACATGTGCATACTGTGCTTCAAAAGAGCATGAATATAAAGATTTTACATTTAAAAAAGATTAAAATAGCCTACTTTGCTCTAACTGTCTTAAAAATATAGGAGAGGCTACAAAACATTTTTCTTGTAGCATATCTTGTCCATAGGCTTCGAAGGCAAAATGATGATGATGATGATGATGATGATGTGGAAAGTGTGGATGATGATGATGATGATGATGATGATGATCAGAATGATGATGATGAGGTTGAAGATGATGAGGAAGATGAGGATGATGATGATGATTTGATGATAATGATGATGTTGATGAAGGAAGGAAGGAAGATTTTATTTTACTCGCAACTACAATACATAGTAAAGTATAGGTACAGTCACGCGGAGAAATATAGTAGCAGAGATAAATATTAAGAGAAGAGATTAAATCATTATAGCTTACAAACAGATAGGTTTTCAAATTCTTTCTAAAATTAATTAAACTTTCAGCTTCTTTCAGATTACAAGGTATAAGATTCCACAGTCTACATGCTTTATTGAGAGGAAGCCTAATTGTTAAGTTTTTAGAAATGAAACCAGAGTTTCTTGTTTTGACAAGAGATGCCAAGGCATGAGGTTTCTGGTATTTGTAACATTTAAAAATTAAAACCAAAAGCTTAAAAACAATTCTAGTTTCAATATTCAACCAATGTAGTGCATTAAGAACGTGTGAGACGCTTTCATGTCTCATTTTTCCTGTAATTAAACGTGCACAATTATTCTGCAACACTTGTAATTTTTTTAACTTCACTTTAGGCAGCTCATAAAGCAAAGTGTTACAGTAATCTAGACGACATACAACAAATGCGTTGATAAGAGTGACAAGATGGCTTTCAGATAGAAATTTTTTAAATTGCTGTAAGTTTCTCAGAAAGAGCTAACCTTCTTTAAGCTTAAATTTAATAAAGGTATCATAATATAAATGTTTGTCAAGAGGAACACCAAGTATGTTGATTTCATTTTGAACTTGATTATATTCTCATCAATGTGAAGACTATGAAGCAAAAGATCACGTTGTGATGAGAAGACGATAACTTGTGTTTTTTCATTATTCAGTTTGAGTAAATACCTTTTCATTTCTTCTATTATTTTAGAATACAGGTTAGGAATTCTAGTTTGGAAAGTAGATGCTTTAAAATTTGAGTGAAATGACGTATAGATGTACAAGTCATCAGCGTATGCCAAGACATTGAAACCAAGTTTATCAATGAAGTCTAAAAGAGGAGAAATAAAGATATTGAAGAAAAAAGGTCCTAGAACGGAGCATTGAGGGACACCATAATTTGATGCAACAGATTCAGAGAAAAATCCATCTATACATGTAGAGTGCGACCTATCTTTGAAATATGATGAAATCCAACTCAAGACTTTACCTCTGATGCCAAATCTTTTCTTTAAGATTAGTAATAATAATTGTCTATCAATAGTGTCAAAAGCAGATTGAATGTCCAGAGCAAGCAACACAGCGTGGAGATTTTTAGACATGTTGATTTTTATATCGTTCACAACCGTAAAAAGTAGTGACTCTGTGCTACAATGTTTTTGGTAGGCAAAGAGGCTTTTATTAATTAAATTATTAGAAGTGAGATTATCTGATAGTCTTTTGAGTGCAACACGTTCAGCAAGCCTACTTAGGAAGCTAAGGCTGGATATGGGTCTAAAATCATTTAGATTGTCTGCATGGGTATGAGAGCGTTTGGGAACAGGCGTGAAAAAAAAGCAAGTACCTGTGGTAAAAGTTTCGTTAATGTAGGAAACAAAAAGAGGTAGAAGAACATCCAGACAATAGTTCATCATATCAGAATTGAACAATGAAGGTTTTCTGTTTTGATGTCAGATACATGAGTGCAAGAAGTTTCAGCAATTAGGCATTTAGCAATGGAAACAACTTTTCTATAAAAGAATTCATTGAAGAGGTTTGCAAACTTATGTTTGTCTTTTGAATAAGAAAAACTGTCCTGGCGTTTATTTATGCTTGACATTTCACGAACAAAACGATAAAGAGATTTAGCATCAGTCGATCTATTTATAACCTGGTTGCAGTATTGCTTTTGTTTTCATGTAAAATTAACGAAGTTGAAGTTCTTAAAGCTTCATACTTATGACGGTGAGCAGCATTTCGAGTTTTCAACCATTTGTTGTAAAGTTTTCTTCTTTGATTTTGTCAATTTGATGAAGTCACTTGAAATCCATTTAGGTCTAGATAGACTAATATTTTTAGTCACTTTTGGAGCATATTTGTTCGTAATTTCTTCAATTGCTAGGCGGAAGTGATTAAATTGAATCCTTTCTTTTTTTCATGATCCAACAAGAAAACTAGTTTCATTTTTAATTCCTCTTTAAACAAATCTTTATCAATAGTGGAAAACGTTCTAAAAGTGATAGATTTCTCTTTGGTATCAAGTAAGATAGGACAGTTAAGAGTGAAAACAATAGGATAATGATCACTTAAATCGATAGGAGAAATTTCAGTACTAAGGTGATTTATTAAGCCAGTTTCATAGCAAATGTTATCTAAGCAATGCCCAGCAGTGTGAGTTTGCTTCGATAACAATGGGTGTAGCGCAAATGCATCAAGTATGCTTAGAAATTTTGGAGTACATGAATTCTTAGAATTTTCAAAATATAAATTGAAGTCACCAAGTATGACTTTATAAGAGGCAACTGTATTAAGTGATTCTATCAATTCAGAGATTTCATTAAGAAAATGGCTAAAAGTAACATTTATCAATCTGTAAACCAGAGCGAATGACACACTAAAAATAGGAAATTTTAAAACACAACCTATAGCCTCAAAAGTTTTGTAGCTTTTAAGCTTGAGGTGCTTCAAATTTACACTTTTTTGATATAATATAGCAACACCACCTCCTCTTGAAGAACGAAAACAATGTTTCACTTCATAACCATTTTCAATAACTAGCGTAACGGTAGCATTAAATTGACTTGTCAACCATGTTCGGCAAATAAAGACAACGTCAGCTGACTTTGATTTACAAAAATCAATCACTTCTAAGCTTTTATTTTGTAGAGAGTGGACATTCCACAAAACATAATTACATGATTTTAAAGTTGTTAGTTTTTTGGAACGAGAGAAGTAGATAAAAGAGCTTGAGAAGAAGACCTGAGAGAAGCAGTAGGTAATCTGTTCGACAATCCTTTACTAAGTTTCTCCTGAAAAATAGGACATAGTGAAGAATTTGCGCGATGATTGTTATCTACCGAATTATTTTTACTACAATTAATACATTTATGAGATGAAGTCTGATTGAAAGATAAGCTGCAATCATTAGTTTCATGAGAATGAGCGCAAACAGCGCATGAAGGAGATCCAATATTAGTACAACTCGCTTTCCAATGGCCGTACTCCTGGCAATAATTACAACGCTTAACAACTTTCCATTCAAAAATGGTGCATTCTTGCAACCCAACAAATAATTTGTCACCCGAAGCTACAAGCATTTCTCTGGTATCAGAAGAGATCTTCAAAATGGCATAGAAAGTATCGTTTCTTGAAGACTTACTCACAAATAAACATTTTGAGCTCTCTTCATTTATACTCAAATTCTTGTTCAACTCTTTAATATTTTCAAAAAGATCGGTAGGAGTATAAGTATAGTGTAGGCCAGCAATACCAATATGATAACTTTTATTGATAGGGTTGATCGATGCTTTGTCAAAATTTTTTATAAAACTGATTGAATCTTGTTTTTTCAGCATTTTCAGTAGGTACCACTAGACACATGTTGCCGTCTTTATTTTTATAGAATTTTTTCACTTTAACTCCAGAATTAACGCAGTCTTTTTCGAATGATTAAATTTTTGAGGTAGACAAATTATTTTCTTTAATAATATAGCTAGGCTTAGCTTTGATTTTGTCCATTACACTATTGTAAGGATTGCGAGAAACAACATGTGAAAATGTAGGTTGATTAGAATCTTTACGGTTGAGTTCATTTGGACTAGGAAAATCAACTTTGTCAACTATTCTTTTCAGTGTAGTTTCAATTGAGGCTATTTTTTGTGATAAAGAATTTGCATCAGACTGATTTTTATTTAAAATGCATTCATTACACAAAAAAACAAAATTTTTGTAATTCCTTTGAAAATTTGGAAGTGTATTCTTATAATACGAAGGAAGGCAAAGGGTTTCAACGTTACAGTTAATAGCATGAAAAATTTTACAGCATAAAAAGCATTCAATTGATTCATGCTGAGCATTCTGATTACAAGATATACAAACACCAACATCATTAAGTAAGGGAGAAGAGGGGAAAGTATAAGTCATTATTGGAAATAATTGGAATATAAAATAATGGGTATAATTTTATTATTGTAATAATAAGTGAAATAGAAATTTATCAAAGTATAATAAAAAAGTTTTAATAAGAAAGATGATAAAATTGATTTTACAACACTAATATTAATTTTGTAATTAAATTAATTATTATTATAATTATTTATTATAATTTTTTTATAATTAATTTTGCAGCACAAGAGAAAAAGTTGAAGATAAATGATAAAATTAATTTTACAACACTTCTAATAGTAAATAATTCGCCATTTTAATATTGAGTTGTTCAA